>CM054933.1:23522925-23532925 GCA_029168755.2 Tillandsia fasciculata | reverse complement strand
ATTATGAATGTGATGTTGCTAAATTTTTTTAAAATTTTTAATTGGATTGTGTATGTTGATTTTTCATAATTTTGTGTGTAGAAATTTTCCATATGTAAAATGATAATAGGTAAATTCGTGGTACGAAACTGACCACATATCCCACTACAAATGAGCTAAATTCAAAAAAGAAAAATATTATGCCCCTTATATTATTGCTTCAATGTTTTTATAAGAGTAGTAATTATAAAAAAAAAAATAATAATTTGTTATTGTGGACAATTTGGAAAGGAAAGTGTAGTGTCATGTCACTGTTGATACCCTGGGCTCCACGTCAGATTTGACAACTGTCACATGAATACGTGTCATGCTTAAGTGCCTTACTCGTGTGCTTCGATTGGAGCGGCCTACGTAGAGCCAAGTGTCGCTGTTCTATTTGCCACGTGATCTACTTAAAGTGTACACGTCGGAAATTGCCTTTTGGAATCCGACAAAAAAAAAAAAAAAAAAAAAAAAATTGTTTGGTAATTAACCACAAAACAAACACAAAACAAAACCCTTAAACCCGAGCATAAGTTAGAATGCGTGCGGAAGTTAGTAAATGTATATGGTATATTAAAATACGTGTATAAGTTAATTTTAAATTTTTATATAATATAAGGTGACAGATTAATATCGTTAAAGTGTGTGTATATATATATAGAGAGAGAGACAAAGTAGGATTTGTGTGTTTTGATGAGCATAATTTTTTTTGTATTCTCAAATTATTTTTAATATTGGAGCTTTCGAATAGACGATCGATTTTATTAAACTTGATCTAAAATATTTAAAATATTTTAAAAATAAATTTTATAATTTTTTGATATTATTTATTTAGTAATCGAAAGAGTTTAAAATCGACGACTAAAAATAAAAATCTGACAAAATTTAAAAAAGCAAGAAGACTTAATTTTATGGAAGCACTATGGTGTTAATGACTGATGACTTTATATATATATATAGTCCGGTTACTGTGCTTGTACAAGCACCAAGCAATTAGTGCTTGTAAGTTTTCTATCATTAGATCTAATTATTTGATTAATTCTATCCCTTAGATCATACTATTTCACCAACCACCCACTAAATCCAAGGACCCACCATCATCGTACATCCAATGGTAAAAAACTCACAAGCACAAATAACTTTGTACTTTTACAAGCATAGGAGCTCAATTATATATATATATATATATATATATATATATATATATATATATATATATATATATATATATATAGTTCGGTTATTATGCTTGCACAAGTACCAAATAATTGACGCTGGTAAGTTTTTTACCGTTTAATCTATCCCTTTAACTAATTTCATCATTTAGATCATTCTATCCTACCGTCCACTCACTTAACTCAAGGGGCCACTATCATCCTAACAACACATCTTTTCATCTAAAAGCTAGAAACCTACAAGCACCACTTGATACCTTTAAAAATATAGAAACTCAATTCATATATATATATATATATTATATATATATATATATATATATATATATATATATATATAATTGCCTGTGTACCCCTGAAATATGAAGAATATCTGATTTACCCCTCTTATTTTTTCTTTCCAATATAACCCTCATACGTTCCACCGTTATTAAAATGCCCCTACCGTTTCCCTTGTTAAGTTAACTAGGGTTAAACTAGAGTTAAATAATAATCGAGTTGAAAACTATCAGATATACCTATTTTGCCCCGGTTTAGGGTTTAGGGTTAGGGTTTAGGATTTTTAGGGTTTTAGGGTTTAGGGTTTAGGGTTTTAGGGTTAGGATTTAGGATTTTTTAGGGTTCTAGGGTTTAGGGTTAGGGTTTTAGGGTTTAGGGTTTAGGATTTTTTAGGGTTTTAGAGGGTTTAGGGTTTTTGGGTTTAAGGTTTAGGGTTTTAGGGTTTAGGGGTTTAGGGTTTTAGGGTTTAGGGTTTAGGGTATATTTGAAAGGGCAAAATAGTAATTACACCACCGATAACGGTAGTTTCAAACGGTACACTAACAGAGTTTAACTTCAGGGGTATTTTGGAAAAAAATTGGAACGTAAGAAGGGTAGTTTTAATATTAGCCTTCTAAGAGGGGTAAATCTGAAAACAGGAAAATTTTTAGGGGTACGTAGGAAATGCCCCTATATATATATATATATATATATATATATATATATATATATATATATATATATATATAATATATATATATATATATATATATATATAAATTCTAACTCTAAATTCACAAACATAATTGAATTTATATTTTTTGAAAGTATATAAACTCTAATATATATATATATATATATATATATATATATATATATATATATATATATATATATAATATATATATATATATATAAGAAAATTATGTTAGATATATCTCAAATTTTCGAAACGAAAAGTATCATAATCCTATTCTATTGATTTGATGTGAGAGATTAGAAAAAGTATCAGTGTATCTTTGGGATTAAGATTTTGTGCAAGAAGCATATTTTGTACACTATTTTGGTTATAATAAAAATTTTCTCTTCATTTTTTGTCCATAAACGTACGCCAGCGGCCGAACAATGTAAATATTTTTGTCCTTTATTTTTTCTTCTCTTTTTCTTAATCCTTTTTTGGTATTTTCACACCCAACAAGTTAGATCTTTCGCAAAGTGGTATTAGAGAGCTGGATTGCTTGTTTAGGTGTGTAAAATATTGACGAAATTTGAGATCGAAAAGTTTGATCGCTGTAGCAATTTCGTCTACAGTAAGTTGTCATTCTGATATAGTAATGGTTGCAAAAGGTACAACTGAAGAATAAAAAGATTAACACTTCACAGAATTCCATGGATTTGTTCATTAAGTCGGGTAATCAAATTTCAAAATTTTATAAATTTAGTTTGTATCTGCAACAGCATTTTTGGAGCTTTTGGAGTTTTGATTAAGAAGTCAGAAAATTCAAGCTAATATAGAAATTGTTAAATATATCTCGAATTCTGAAATCGAGAAATTTTTCTAACTTTATTCTATTTTGGTTATTCTATTAAGTTAAGTTTAAATTATGTATAATCTTATTAATATTATTCATAATTTTAATGAATTTATATTTCTAATTGTATTAGAATTTACCAACTATTATAAATGTACTCTTATTTCATTCATTTGATGCGGTAGATGAGAAGAAGTACGAGCGTATTTTTAGAATTATTATCATGTAAAAGCGACATATTTTGTACACCACTTTAAAAATCTCCACTCTATTTTCATTCTTAAACCTTAAAAGTAAGCTAATATTCGAACCACGTAAATATTTATATATTTTATTTTTTTTTCAATTTTTTTTTAATATTTTTGCTCTCAGTAAACTAAATCTTTTCAATTTTGTCAAAACAATTTATATTCTTAATTTACAGCTAACCAAAATATTTTTCCAACCGGTACAGAAAATATTAATTATGTAGTCGAAACAGATCCTGATTTATCTTATTATATCAAAAGGTGTTGTTAATTACAGTGTTATTAAAATAGTGCTATTAGATTTTAAGTGTTGCGTATGGAAAAGAGCAAACACATCAACTCAACGTCACAACTCGATATGGAGTACTACTCGATATGGAGCAAGTCTTGACGACAAAGGGGGACAATATATAGCTGAAGACAGCGCAGAGTAAAACGTGCGTGGCATCAACAATTGATCCTTCAGCAGCTCAGCTACTATAAAAATTAGAAAAATGCTATATATATATATATAATATATATAAAATATATATATATATTATATATATATATTATATAACTAGTCTGAAACATGTTGGAATACTACGATCCTCCTTTCTACGCTGAAGTAAATTTCTTTAAATTTTTGCATCTTAAAAAAATTTTAAAATAAATTGATAAAACTAGCGAATAAAACATTAACCTTTAGATTGTCAAATTATAAAATTACAATTCATTTTTGGATTATAATTAAAACTCATGTATTGTTTTTACAATTAAGATACTTTAATGTAATACTTCTACTATAGGTGGTTGTAGCTGTAAGTGAAAATAAAAGTAAAATCGTACTGATACTAAAAATGTAGCTAAAAAGAAAATTTACAAAAGTACATATCTAATTCCTTTCGGAAATATGCGTTGTATTCAATCTTGCTGATCTATGGACATGATAGCTAGGTCCAAACACAATTCTCTTCAACGGAGGATTCATATTATATCTAAAATGTTGCTCTTTAGTCACTTGAGTTTTCATATATATATATATATATATATATATATAGTTATTTTTGTACTTTTGTATGGTAATTTAAAACTTTTCAATAAAGATTGTTCTTTTGTAGCAGCAGGTATTCGAGCCATTAATTGTATGCTTTTCTTTGGTAATATATATACAGACATTAATTTCTCATGCTCACTTGGCTTCAAGGGAAGGACACAAGATCTTCAATATGAGCGGCTAATGAACCAACAAAATCTAATGATTTAAACAAAGAAATTAAAACAAGGTGCCCCAGTTGTGAGGCAATAGTTGTAACCATATTGGCCTAATTTAAGAATGCTCTAGAGAGAAGCTGATGCATGTCATTACCAAACTTAAACTGTGGTGCATGGGGGGCAAATAGTGGTAGGTAACATAATGTAGCATATGGAGAACACAATTATACCAAATGAGAAACTTAAATATATTCAAGTATTAAAATATCCATGGCAATTGTACGGAACTAGTGTGATCTTAGGGCTAGGGATTTGCTGTGCAAACAGTGGGCCTCCGAACCAGCTATGTTGCAAGCTACATTTGTGGATGTATTCATTATTTGTTGGTACTCATGCTTCTGCTTTTTAGGTGCATGGTTCTCTTTGTGTGCTTGATTTAAGCATCAATTATTTGTACGATTGATCCTTTGAAGTGACCCATGTTTAGTAGTGGCTCCAACATCTTCTGATGTTTACTGTCCTTTTTTTTATTTCTTCTTGAACCAGCTCATCAAAGCACAACATTTTGAAGAATCTGGATCTTAAGATTTTATTTTAGGTAAAAATGTATGGAATTTAATTTGAGCTATGAATTAGTCATTTTTTAATTAGCTAGCTATTCTTTCACAATTTTAATTTTACTATCCAATCTTTTAAGTTGTCTAATTTGAATGAGTTAATAATACTTTAACTTCAAATTAAATTTAGGCTAAAGTCAATGTATCCTGACCAACTCAAGTGATTGAAGAGCAACTTGCAAAGAAAACTAACAAAACTCAAGTGATTTCATGTGATTAAAGATAGTTATAAAAATAAATTTATAGTTAACATGTTATTTCATGTTAATTTGAATCAGTTTAATAATACTTTAACTTCAAATTAAATTTATAGTTATAAAAATAACATGAAATATACTAACAAAACTTGTAAAAAAAAACAATATATTTAAATTTCTAAGTCAATGTATCGTGACCAACTCAAATCAAACAAATTAGAATATTAGCTAGTAAAATCAAATTTTTTAGATAAATAATTTAAAATAAATTAGTATTTTTTTACCTTGATTTTATACTAAACTCAAACTAGAGGCACGAAGTCTAAATTTAAGCTAGCTAGCTTGAGGCCTTGTTGCCGATCTGACTTTGAAATTGGCACAGCTTTATATGTCCTCCATCTATCCTACTTTTTAGTTATTTGGTGTAGGTGTTTTCTGCATTTTCATAAATAGTTATCAACGATTACAAATCCAATAAGACAAGCTAGGCTGGAATATTATTAATAGTGTCAGATCATTAGTGCTATTAATTTTTTATTCTTAGATTAAAAAATGTATGGTTAAATGATAGTGAGTTTCTTGGGTTTAATTGGTAGTTAAAAAAATAGTAAAATCTAACGGGTGAAAATAATTAAAGAGATTGATCTAAGAGTAGAAAACTTGATAACACAAAATATTTGATGCTTTAACCGAACTATATAGATATATATATATATATATATATATATATATTGAGAGAGGGAGAGCGCGCGCTAAGCTGGAATACTATTAATAGCACCAAGTCATTGGTGTTATTATGTTTTTAACTTTTGGATTAAAAAATATATGGTTGAGATAATAGTGGGCCTCTTAGGTTTAATAGGTAATTGAAAAAATAGTAAAATATAACGGACAAAAATGATCAAAGGGGTTGATCTAAGAATAAAAAATTTAATAGTATCAAATGTTTGGTGCTATCAATAGCATAGTAGCCGAACTCTCTCTCTCTCTCTCTCTCTCTCTCTCTCTCTCTCTCTCTCATATATATATATATAGTAGAGAAAAATATGTATATATCATCATCTACTGAAATTCTATTTTTTTTAAAAAAAAAATATTAGAAGTTCCATTTTTATTGATGGATTTACTGTGAGCATCCGGGCACATCTTTATGTGATCAATCATGTTTTATTAGCAACGAGCGTACAAATTTAACGAAATAAAAAACGATCACCACATAAAAGTAGATCTCAAATACACGACAAATAAATAAACACACAAATTTACGTAGAAAATTTTTTGTAGAAAAAAGATTACGAGCGAAGGAGTAAGATTTCACTATATAAAAAAGGGAATACAAAAATGTTATTGATAATACAATCGCTCGATCTTTCTAGGGTAAAAGAAAAAAGAATTAAAAATGTTTAACGAATTTTTCTTATCAGATTCTATCGGCCCGAGCCTTACTTTCACCACAGATATTTAATTTTTTTTTTCTAAAATTTTATCAAATTTTGTTGTCGCACCGCGAAACCGTCAAAAAACCGAAAACACAAAATCAAACCGATTTCTAATTTCGAAGTCACATCTAACATGTTTATAATTAAATATTCTAATTAATTACTATCAAATGTAGAAGCAAATTCTGTTGAAATATATGCAATTCTTTAAATGAGAAAATGTAAAAATGAAGAGGACATGCTAGTCAAAAAGTTTTAAATTTAGAACTATAAATAATAATGTCATATAATTATGGAAGGATATATATTAATCTGTACATGTTTATCAACAAATAACATTGTGATTGTGCACTTAAGGTAGTGAAAAATATGTGCCCTGCAAACAAGATTCTCTCAAAAGGACTAATGCAGTTATAAGATTATTTTTGGCTCGATCGAATTACTTCAACTCATGCACAGATATTCTTTGCACAAATATGAATATGCAGGGCTGTAGGAAATGTGCTTGTCCCCTAACAAAAGTAATATCTTGAAACGGGTTGGGCCTAGTCTAGTTCATTACTTTCATACTAACTTTCTCTCTCTCTCTCTCTCTCTCTCTCTCTCAAGAAGACGCACAAAATTTTTACAAATTTCTAAAATTTTTTTTGGTGCATTTTTTATATATTTTCAGATGAAAATCATTTTCGTCTATTTATAAAAATTTTAAACAGGGATTAAGTTTTATGCAGTGCAAAGTGCACTACATATAGCTTACTTCATTCAATTTTCCCAAATCTATGTGTAAATTGGGGAACATATATACTAGTGTTAATCAAGTTCAAATGTTCTTCGTTACATTTGTCTCCTATCATGCAAATAAAATAAACTGTGTTAATATTAACCAATTCGAACATACTCTATCCTTTCTGATCATCTTATAGACAAATTTTCCCTCTCCCCTTGTTCATGTGCAGTTCGATCATCGGTTGCAAACCTTCTCACGGCCATGCTCCACCGCGACCGACATCGTCACCCACGGCGGCCCACCAAAGCTCATGATCTTCACGGGCTGCTCGCCAACTCCGCAACCATCTCCCTCATCGTATCGACCCCTCTTTCTCCCTACACCCTTCTTTCTATCCTCGACTTGGAAATCCTTCAAATGCACCCCGAAAAGCTTTACGCGACTCCTGCCACTCCTAACACTCTCTTCGCCGTCGACGTTCACACTCTCTACCTCTTTTCGTGCCTTCATAGCGTCTTCCCGCATCAGAAGCGTTAAGTCGAGTTTGCTTACGTCCAAGAACTTGGAGAGGAAGCCGAGGAGCTCCTCACAGTGCTGCTTCGCCCGTGCAAGCTCCTCCGTGAGAATCTCATTGTCCTTCTGAAGCATTTCGTACTCGGTCGCTAGTTCTAGTAGGTTTTGCTTCGGCGGCGATGGCGCAGCATCAGCGGAGGTAGCGGATGAGCTGAGACGGTCGGCGGATTGTTTATCGAGGAAGGAGGAGAGGAAGAGGGAGGCCGCTGCCGTTGGATTTTCCGGCATGAGAGTTGAGTGGTGGCTGCCGACTTGCGGCGGTGGATCTCGGTGAGGAGGATTTGCTGCCCGCGCCGGAACTTCTGGTTCGTGAACTCCCACGGTCCGGCACCACCTTCGGAAGCCCTGTCAGAGAGATTGCAACAATCAATTAACTTGTGTTAAACACTGACTGTAAAACGTGACAAAAATTGTAGCTTCGTAAGTAACAACAAATAAAAACTCGTAAATAATTAGGGACCGGAAATCTAGGAACGAATTTTATGAAGAGAAAAATTAGAAAATTGCCAAATTATGAACAAGTTCAAGCGTACAACCCTTTTAATGTTTCTCTTTTATGGTTTTAGTTAATATATTTTATACCATTTTTATAATAAAAAATTTATTTAAATAAATTATTAATTTAAATTTTAGAATAAAAAAATTGTTGAGGATTTTAAATCAAATTAATTAAAAAATTAGATAGTATAATCACTAGATAGTCAAATCAAAATAGTTCATAATTCAAATAAATTTTATATATTATTTTTTATACTTTTGAGAGAACTGGTAGCGCGCCCACTGAAATTTCATATATATATATATATATATATATATATATATATATATATATATATATATATATATTATCCTCTTATCTTTTATTTGGTATAGCAGTAGTGATTGGTCACTAAGTTTGCTTGAGCATAGATTTATAGCATTCTTATGTAGTAAAAGCATATAGAACTATTCTGGACTAGCTATTTTGATTCAATTATCTAATATTTTAAAATTTTAATTTTAGTATTTAATTTTTCTACTTATTTAATTTAAGTAATTTGATTATTTTTTGTATATAAAATTTAAGCTAATAGCATGAATTTATAGTTACGTAAATTGTATAAAATATATTAATTAATTTTGTAAAAATAAATGACGCATTCAAAATTTGAAATCAAAAAATTACTAACAAGCACAAATCAAATAAATTTAAAAAATTAAATTGTAAAATCTAAATTTTTAAAAGTTTGGTAGCCAGATCAAAAAGGGTGAGAGTTGAGGTAAATTTTAAACATTTTTTTCTTTGTTTTTGTGTGCATAAATAGATGAAAGGTTAAAAAAAGATAGCAACAACTTTTATTTTTTGGAGGCCCATTTCAAATTTTTCCAATTTTAGAAAGCCCTGTACTCTTATTAAGTAATTTGCAAAAAGCCCAAAATATGTGCCTGTGCTTCCTCATAAGTCATAACCCAACTATTCACAAAATTATTGACCGCCCCTAGCGCAAGTAGCAAATAATTTCGTAGTTGATATTCGAGATATCGAATTCGAAAATTAATTATTTCATATTTTTAATTATTTTATTTTAAAAAAATAAACAAACGTATTTTCTTTTTTTTTTAAAAAAAAAAAAAAAAACTATTCACAAAATGGACAAAATAGTATGCTGCCTTTCTCTTTAAAAACAAAATAAATAAATAAATAAAAAAAAATATATTCATAAAATGGACCAAATAGCATGCTAATGTCTCTAATATGATATATTAGAGACATTAGCTGAATCTTCTTCTATTGGAGATATATATATATATATATATATATATATATATATATATATATATATATATATGATGTACCTACACATCAGCTTTAAGATTTTTGTGGCTTTGGTTTTGTTTCCATTTTCAGAAACAGCAAGTTCTAATAAATTTTATACAAAGATAAAATCTGAAGCAATTATTGCAGGATTAAAGTATAATTTTTGTAATCTTACTAAAAACATATAAAAAATATTGCTTGCACCATTATAACTCAACAAA
>CM054933.1:23425709-23522825 GCA_029168755.2 Tillandsia fasciculata | reverse complement strand
ATGTATTAGAGTCCAATTATATTTGATTCCATATTTGGCATATGTTCCACAAATGGAAGACCAAACCCCAAGGATATGTATTGAGGTGGGTCGATTTGATGCTACTCGAAAGTATGACGGTGGCTAATCCTATATGTATTAGGATTGGCCAAGTTTGACTATTGTTTTTCACTCTAGTTATATATGCTAGAATGAGAGATTGACTAACCTAAGTGTATGTATCGGATTAGTTGAGTTGATTTGGGGTTTCTACCCTAGATATATGTGCTAGAGTAAAAGGTTAACTACACCCTAAGTATATTATTAAGGCGTTAGTGGGTTGGTTTAGATGAACTCTAAGTATATGTATTAGAGCTCGATCGAATTTGATTTGACTAAATTCTAAGTATATGATTTAGAATCTAGTCGGTTTGGATATAGTTTTGCCTAATTATATGTGTTAAGGCGATGACTTGAATGAGTTTTGGGTTTTATTCTGTGGATTAGACTGGGTTTTGGATTTTATTTGTGGCCTGAATGGGTTTATCAGTTTTTTGTGGCTGAATAGGTTTGGTTTTTTTTTGTGGGTTGGAATGGGTTTTGGATTTTATTGTGGGTTTAATGGGTTTTGGGTTTTATTTGTGGATCGGATTGGGTTTTGGATTTTATTTGTGGGTTGGATTTGGTTTTGGATTTTATTTGTGGGTTTTATTGGGCTATGAGTTTTATTTGTGGATCGGATTGGGTTTTGGATTTTATTTGTGGGTTGGATTTGGTTTTGGATTTTATTTGTGGGTTGGATTTGGGATAGTATGTGGACTGGATTTAAGATCCGTATATGGATGGGCCTGTGTCATATGTGGATTGGATTTGAGATCCGTATGTGTTTGGATTTGAGATCCGTATGTGGATTGGATTTGAGACCCGTATATGGATTGGATTTGAGATCCGTATGTGGATTGGATTTGGGAGCCGTATATGGATTGGATTTGGGACCCGTATATGGATTGGGTCTTATTTTCGTATGGATAAATTTGAGGCCTGCATATGAGGTGAGTTTGGATAAGTCAGTTGAGAGATATTAACGTATGAGGAATTTCGATTGGATTCAAAAATTTAAGTTTGAGAATATGTGGCATTTGAGAAATATTTGAAAATTTCGTTGAAAATTTGAAATTCAAATTCAAAATTTAATTGAACATAATTTTGGAAATTGAATCTTTAAGCAAGAAGTTGACTATAATGTAAGGCCCGCTGGGCAGAAAAAAAAGGATCCGACTTCAAAAAATTGACGAGCTTTGATGAGACCCATAAGCTTGTGTTCACAAATGGCCTAAGCTTGTGTTCACAAATGGCCTAAGCTTGTGTTCTCAAATGGCCTATTTAACGAAATAAAAAACGATCACCACATCAAAGTAGATTCTCAAAGACACGACAAATTAAATAAACACACAAATTTACGTAGAAAATTTTTTGTAGAAAAAAGATTACGAGCGAAGGATTAAGATTTCACTATATAAAAAAAGGGAATACAAAATGTTCTTGATAATGAAACGAATCGCCGGGAATCTTTCTAGGGAAAAGAAAAAAGAATTAAAAATGTTTTAACGAATTTTTCTTAGCAGATTTCTAGCGGCCCGAGCCTTACTTCACCACAGATTATTTAATTTTTTTTTTCTAAAATTTTAATCAATTTTGTTGTCGCACCGCGAAACCGTCAAAACCGAACAACACAAATCAACCCTTTCTAATTTTCGCATCACATCTAACATTTTATAATTACATTAGTCTAATTAATTACTATCAATGTAGAAGCAATTCTGTTGAAATATTGTCAATTCTTAAAGAGAAATGTAAAAATGAAATAGACATGGCTAGTCAAAAAGTTTTTAAATTTAGAACTAGAAATAAGTAATGTCCATATAATTGATGGGGGAAGGATATATATTAATCTGTACATGTTTATCAACAAATAACATTGTTATTGTGCACTAGGTGTGAAAAATATTGCCCCTGCAAACAAGATTTCTCTCAAAGGACGAATGCAGTTATAAGATTATTTTTGGCTCGATCGAATTACTGTCAACTCCTGCACAGATCTTCTTTGCACAAATATGAATATGCAGGCTGTAGAAATGTGCTTGCCCCCCTAAACAAAAGTAAAGATTCTTGAAACGGGTTGGGCCCCTAGTCTATTCATTACTTTCATATACTTTCTCTGCTCTCTCCTCATCTCTCTCCCCTCAGAAGACGCACAAAATTTTACAAATTTCTAAAATTTTTTTTTGTGCATTTTTTTATATATTTTCAGATGAAAATCATTTTCGTCTATTATAAAAATTGAAAACCGAAACAGGGATTATTTTATGCAGTGCATAAGTGCACTACATATAGCTTACTTCATTCAATTTTCCCAAATCTATGTGTAAATTGGGGACATATATACTAGTGTTATCAAGTTCAAAATGTTCTTCGTTACATTTGTCTCCTATCATGCAAATAAAATAAACTGTGTTAATATTAACCAATTCAACATACTCTAGATCCTTTCGAATCATTTATAGACAAATTTTCCTCTCCCCTTGTTCATGTGCATTTCGATCATCGTTTGCAAACCTTCTCACGCCATGCTCCACCGCGACCGACATCGTCACCCACGGCGGCCACCAAAGCTCATGATCTTCACGGGCTTGCTCGCCAACTCCGCAACCATCTCCCTCATCGTATCGACCCTCTTTCTCCCTACACCCTTCTTTCTATCCTCGACTTGGAAATCCTTCAAATGCACCCCGAAAAGCTTTACGCGACTCCTGCCACTCCTAACACTCTCTTCGCCGTCGACGTTCACACTCTCTACCTCTTTTCGTGCCTTCATAGCGTCTTCCCGCATCAGAAGCGTTAAGTCGAGTTTGCTTACGTCCAAGAACTTGGAGAGGAAGCCGAGGAGCTCCTCGCAGTGCTGCTTCGCCCGTGCAAGCTCCTCCGTGAGAATCTCATTGTCCTTCTGAAGCATTTCGTACTCGGTCGCTAGTTCTAGTAGGTTTTGCTTCGGCGGCGATGGCGCAGCATCAGCGGAGGTAGCGGATGAGCTGAGACGGTCGGCGGAGTTGGTTATCGAGGAAGGAGGAGGAGGAGGAGGGAGGCCGCTGCCGTTGGATTTTCCGGCATGAGGAGGTTGAGTGGTGGCTGCCGACTTGCGGCGGTGGATCTCGGTGAGGAGGATTTGCTGCCCGCGCCGGAACTTCTGGTTCGTGAACTCCCACCGGTCCGGCACCACCTTCCGGAAGCCCTGTCAGAGAGATTGCAACAATCAATTAACTTGTGTTAAACAACTGACTGTAAAACGTGACAAAAATTGTAGCTTCGTAAGTAACAACAAATAAAAACTCGTAAATAATTAGGGACCGGAAATCTAGGAACGAATTTTATGAAGAGAAAAATTAGAAAATTGCCAAATTATGAACAAGTTCAACGTACGTTTCTCTTTACCATTTTAGTTAATATATTTTATACATTTTTATAATAAAAAAATTATTAAAATAATTTATTAATTTAAATTTTAGAGTCCAAAGTTTGTTGAGGATTTCAAATTAAATTAATTAAAAAATTAGATAGTATAATAACTTAGATAGTCAAATTAAAATAACTCATAGCTCAAATAAATTTTATATATTATTTTTTTATACTTTTGAGAGAACTGGTAGCGCGCCCACTGAAATTTCATATATATATATATATATATATAATATATATATATAATATATATATTTTTATTTTATCTTTTATTTGGTACAGCAGTAGTGATTGGTCACTATGTTTGCTTGAGCATAGATTTATAGCATTCTTATGTAGTAAAAGCATATAGAACTTTTCTGGACTATATGGGCTATTTTGATTCAATTATTTAATATTTTAAAATTTTTATTTTAGTATTTAATTTTTCTACTTATTTAATTTTAGTAATTTGATTATTTTTTGTATATAAAATTTAAGCTAATAGCATGAATTTATAGTTACGTAAATTGTATAAAATATATTAATTAATTTTGTAAAAATAAATGACGCATTCAAAATTTGAAATCAAAAAATTACTAACAAGCTCAAATCAAATAAATTTAAAAAATTAAATAGTAAAATCTAAATTTTTAAAAGTTTGGTAGCCAGGTCAAAAAGGGTGAAAGTTGAGGTAAATTTTAAACATTTTTTTCTTTGTTTTAGTGTGCATAAATAGATGAAAGGTTAAAAAAAGATAGCAACAACTTTTATTTTTTGGAGGCCCATTTCAAATTTTTCCAATTTTAGAAAGCCCTGTACTCTTAAGTAATTTGCAAAAAGCCCAAAATATGTGCCTGTGCTTCCTCATAAGTCATAACCCAACTATTCACAAAATTATTGACCGTCGCTAACGCAAGTAGCAAATAATTTCGTAGTTGATATTCGAGATTTCGAATTCGAAAATTAATTATTTCATATTTTTAATTATTTTTATTTTAAAAAATAAACAAAACGTATTTTTCTTTTTTTTTTTAAAAAAAAAAAAAAAACTATTCACAAAATGGACAAAATAGTATGCTGCCTTCTCTTTAAAAAAAATAAATAAATAAATAAAAAAAAAATATATTCATAAAATGGACCAAATAGCATGCTAATGTCTCTAATATGATATATTAGAGACATTAGCTGAATCTTCTTCTATTGGAGATATATATATATATATATATATATATATATATATATATATATATATATATATATATGATGTACCTACACATCAGCTTTAAGATTTTTGTGGCTTTGGTTTTGTTTCCATTTTCAGAAACAGCAAGTTCTAATAAATTTTATACAAAGATAAAATCTGAAGCAATTATTGCAGGGATTAAAGTATAATTTTTGTAATCTTACTAAAAACATATAAAAAATATTGCTTGCACCAATTATAACTCAACAAAATTAAACTATTGCTTGCACCGACTATATGTTGAAATAAAATTCAAAATTTTCAATAAATTATTTTATTATTAATTTAACTTTAATTTTTTAATTTATTTATAAAGTTTATTTTATTTATTATCATTTAATTTTTATTAATTTTCTACTTAATTTTTAAACGTTTTTTGCAATCAATGTGGGCTATTAATTGCTCTCTAGTGATGTGAACGTCCCACAACATTCACCTTTACCACACACACACACACCCACACACACACACACATATTATATATATATATAGTATATATATATATCTATATATATATATATATTCACAAATATACACACACTTATACACATACACAAGCAAAAGAAATAAAAAAAAAGGCTTTAGAGATATTTAATTTATATTTCAATTTTATTTTTTATTTTTTTTTATTTTTTATTTTTTATTTTTATTATCGGATGTTGAAAAAAAATTCGTCAAATCTCTTCCGCGGTTGTGTTCGTAGAAAGGGGAGTTCCGGTCGTATCTTGGGGTAGTGTCTCTATTAATTCGCACGAAGGACGGAAATACGTCTTAGGACAATGCTCACACGCTTTCGGATTAATTTTATTCGACTTCTTTTTACTACAATTTTTGAAATTTTTATAGTACTTAATAGTGAATTTTGTTATTCAATTTAATCATAAAAATAGTTAAAGAATTTAATCACAATCAGATTTAGTGTGATTTATTTTTCTAATATAATATATGTCATACAACACTCCTAAAAATTTCATCATAACAGTTTTAAAATTAAAATCTAATGCTTCTATATGCTCTATAACATTTAAAACAACTTACTATATGCCAAATTTTTTAAAAAAATAAACATTTTTTTCTTTTTAAATTAAATAATTTTTGTTTCAACATCTTATTTCTGAGATTTCTCGATCTTAAATCAAACAATATTCTATGATAATTTAATTGCTCGATATAAATTTTTTATTTATGATTAAAAATTAGTAGTTTGGTTTTTACTCTTTCAACCATTTCGACATTCATGTCTTGATTAGATAGCATAATTTATTAAGAAAATAAATTTTTTTATTCTGAAAATAAGAATAGAAGGCCGAATATATGAAGGATCCATCCTAGATAATCTTATCTACCAAACACTAATTATGGCTCTGCTTGTTTCACCCCAAAAAAATAAAAAATAAATAAATAAAAAATTTTAAAAAAAAAATAAAATAAAAAGGGGCATTGGATAAAGTGGTTTCAGGAGTTATAACTTTGTTTTTAGTCGAAATTCAAACCTTCTAAAATATTGTAATTAACTTCCACCCATTTCAGAGAGAGCAAATTATGAGAGAAAAAAAAAAAAAAAAAAAAAAAAAACAGAGAGATAGAAATAATAATAAAATGTTAGTGATAAGGAACTTGAGTTTTTATGTTATTCATTTTTCATTGAACAAACAATAAAACTAAAAATACTTTAATTTTATGGTTATATAAACAAACATGGAAAAAAATAATTTTTATTTGAACTCTAGTTTACCAAAAATTTACTTCAATATAAACTTCACCTTCAGTGAAACAAGTATTAGATTAATTTCATACAATTTTTTGTAAACATAATATATATATATATATATATATATATATATATATATATATATATATATATATATATATAAATAAAGTTTTAACTTTTAATATTTATTCTTTCATAAGGTCTTAAGTATTGAGTTAATTCCCTTCAAAAGTCTTAAAAAAATATATTCCTAATAAAGTATTATGTTAATTTCATACAGCGCTCTATAAATATATAAAATAACAAATATATTTCTACAAAATTTAACTTTTTATATTTATTCCTTCAAAGTATATGTTTCTACCGTCAATATCCGTTAGAAAAATATAGTTAATCATGAATTAAATATTTAAACTTGGTTAGTAAATATGATAAATTTATATTTTTACTCTTTCAGATTTAACAGGTGAGATTTTTGAAAAGACATATTTGCAATGGTAAAATTAATATTTTATTTATATTTTATTAAAAAAATAAATAGTAAACTAGCAGTAACAAATCAGATGAACATATATAAATAATATAAAAAAAATTAAAAATAAATATAAAAAATTAAATTTTATAGAAATATATGATATATTTATAGAAAGCTATATCAAATTAATCCTGAAGTATTTATACATCCAATCAGGTCCTAAGCAAGCAGATGATGCACCGGGTGCAAGCAATAATACATTCAAGCTATGCCCCGAAAACAAGCGCAATTTGTGGGGAAACATTGACTTTGTTGACCAACCCACCACCATCAACCCAATCACACAAGCTTTACGCGGTGGGCCCACCGTAAAGCAGTTGACGTGGCAGGTGATTTTACAATCACCACACACACAGATGTAGTCCAACCTAACGACCAACGACAAGAATAATTCAAACACAAGGTACAAGAAAAAAAAGAAAGTATAACCCACTTGCAGCGAGAATGCTATGACGTCCCAAATACGTAAACATGACCAAAAAAAAAAAAATTTATTAAGCTTTAATTAATTAATTAATTTAGGGGTTTCGATTTTATCCTAATTTCACAAAATTACTTGTAATTTGGTGTAATAATGAAATTAAAATTTTCTATTTAATTATTGCATGCATTGACTCCGTAGAAGTAGTTTTTACTCGATCTTCTTCTAGATATCAAATATTGAAACAATTGCACCACTAACAAGAAAATTATGCTCATAGTAAAAAAAAAAAGTTCTGATTAATTCTGAACTGTTTTTTTAGTTGATAATCAATTGATAAATAATAAGAGAGAAAAAGAGTACGCACATAGGTGTTGAGCTGGCGAACGAAGGAGGAGAAGTTGTTGTGCTTGAAGTGGACGGGGAGGATGTCGCGGGCGAACTCCGCCGGCTTCCACACGACGAACGACCGCCCCTTCTGGCCCCATGATATCACGTCGTCCGTCGCCCCGTCCTCCACCATCTGATGCGTCTTTATCAAGAACGGCGCCGGCCCCCCATTACTCCTCCCTCCACCACCACCGCCGCCCTTATTGGTCATTCCAGAATTAAATTTTTTTAAAAAAAAATATAACGGAAGGATTTTTTTTTTTTTTTTTTTTTTTTTTTTTTTCTCAGAGCGAGAAGAGCAGGAGAGCTGTCAAGAACTCCCAACCCCAGCAGTAGAACCCGCTGATCACTCTCTCCTCATCCATTTCCGGTCGATCTCCTCCGCTATAGCGAGTCGACCTGAAACATCTAACAAATGATCCAAATAAAAAACAATATAGAGAAACAAAAGGAGAGAGAGAGAGAGAGAGAGAGAGAGAGAGAGAGAGAGTTCTCAGATATATAAGATAACGCGCTTTCTCAAAGCAGTGGAAGGGATTGCTAAATCACGTTTTTTTTTTTTTTAATTATTTTCTTTTGGGGTTGATGTCCTTTCTTTCTTCGGGATTTCGGTCGAGTTGGCTATTCCAAATAAGAAGCTTCCGAAGGAATCCAACGAGTAGTTGATGGACACGTGTAGGAAATCGGTGGGTTTGTTCCCCCTCTCACACGCTTCTAGAAACTTGAAGTTGAAAGAAGTATCTAAATTTTGTTTATATATATATATATATATATATATATATATATATATATATATATATATATATATATATATATAAATCCGGCTAGAATAGTATCGATAACACCAAACAATTGGTACTATCAAGTTTTCAGTCGTTGGATAAAAATATATGCGGTTGGGATTATAGTGGTCCCCTGAGATTTTTACTATTCAACCAACTACATAGTAAACCCTAAGAAATCACTATAATCTCAACCACATATTTTTTCATCCGACGACTAAAAACTTGATAGCACTAATGACTTGGTGCTATCGATAATATTCTAGGCTAATTATATATATATATATATATATATATATATATAGTCCGGCTATTATACTACCGATAGCATCAAGTATTTGGTGCTATCAAATTTTTTACTTTTGGATCAACCATTTTGATCATTTTTATCCGTTAAATTTTATTATTGTTCTAATTATCCATTAAACCTAAGGGTCCACTATCATCTCAACCATACATTTTTTAATCTAAGAGTTAAAAAATTAACAATGCCAATGACCTGATGCTATTAATAGTATTACAGTCTAGCTCTATAAAGTCCGGCTATGTTTCATTGCGCACCTCTACGTGAAGTAAACGCTCACTGCATTATCGATTATATCTAATACAGTTACTTATAAATTTAATCGATTATATCTAATACAGTTACTTATAAATTTAATAAATAATATCCGAGATTATAAATTTGCAATTTAATTGATATTATGATATGCATGTCTATTAGTCGACTGTACGATAAAATGATTTTCACCTTATTTTTAATATGATTTAAATATCCTGACTAGAAGTACGAAAAATTGTGAAAACATTATAAACCGCGAAACAATTTATTCGTAAGAAATATTTGGTATATATTAAGAATGAGTATATATAAATATACACCCTTTTAGGAGTATATATCTTACACCCCATCTTATTTTAGGGTGGAATGAATTTCACTCGTCACTCGATATGACGAGTAAAATAATACCCATCCCAGGATGGGGTGGGGTGTAGGATGTACACCCCTAAAGAGGTGTACCCCTAGCATCCTTTATAAATAATATTTTAAGTTGAGAGTATTTTTTGTTTTTAATGCAAAAACACTCTTTTGGACTAGTCAAATATTCGTAATACTGATCGTGATTAACTGCTTTAGATAGCGGTGGAACGAGAGCCCGGAGGTTGAGTGGTGTGTGATTTAATTTGACTCAGTGGGAACGCAATGTGTCCACTTCCTTGTTTGGGTCGGCGAGATACATACATACCCAACTCCTTTGGGTCCAACTAATAAATTACTTTTGTCCCAAATGTAGAAAATGAGTTTGTGGGAGAGAGAGTGTTGTGGATGGAGTCAAAGCAGTGATGTTGTGGCACATTTAATTTTCCAAATTAGGTGGGAGTTTGTCGTGTAAATTCAATCGAGTAATACTATATATACACATCAAATATATATATATATATTGTCCGGCTGAATACTATCGATAGCACCAAATAATTGGTACTATCAAATTTTTAGTCCTTAGATAAAAATATGCGTAGTTGGGATTATAGTAATTTTTTAAAATTTTTATTATTCAACCAACCACCTACTAAATCCTAGAAGACTATTATCATCATAACCGCACATTTTTTAATCTAAAGACTAAAAACTTAATAGCACCAATAACTTAGTGTTATCGATAGTATTCCAATCTAATTCTATATATATATATATATAATAATTTGCAAAAATATTCGAGTGAATTTGAAGTGCACAAATAAATTTTTCCAATTCAACTGATCACCACCTTGAAAGATGTTTGAACTGATACATGTTTTGGGTATGTTATCCAAAGATTATTTATTCAATGTTAAATTTTCTTTTATATGATTAGTAGTTAGATACTTGAATTTTGCCCAATAAATTTTTTTAGCATTCCTGATTATAGTTGGTAAGTACAATTCATATTATTTTAAAAAAATAATATAAATATTGAATATAAAATTTGTTTTAGTTTTGATCACTCACACTCAGCGTCTACCAAATACAGTGTTCTTCTTAGAATTTACGTCCATACAAATCAACAATGCTAACAAATTACTGAATTATAATAAATTTTTGTTTTTATTTGTTATATAGTTTTGTGTCCAATCAATACTATCTGTGAATGTACCATATATATTCTACTCATCTCAAGAATAAGGCTTATTCATTAGTCATTTTTAAACAACTAATAAAATTTATTTTATCTTAAAATAGATAGAGTGTAAAATATACACTTTATTTGAAGTGTACAAAAATAATTTTCCTTTGTGTTCAAATCCATAGGTACTCTAAAGATGTAACCTATCAATTAAAAATCACCAAATCCAAAAAATTAATTATGCCTATCAAGTTTGGATCAACTAGTATGTAGAGTACATCTGAAGGACTCCTAAAAGTACGTCAGCTTTTGGTTTTGTAAATTTTCTGCTGTTCGGTTGACTATTTCTAATTTTTAGGTCATATTATTCAACTAATTACTTACAAAATTTCAAAAAATTATTATTATTTTAATCACATATTTGTAAATCAAAGAGCTGAAAATTTATGAGCATCAATGACTTGATATTTTTAAAAGCATAAAAGCTTATTTTCTAATAGCAAACAAGCTCCGTTGCTACCAATTAATTTCTAATAGTATCAATGACTATATATATATATATATATATATATATATATATATAGTTGTGCTGGAATACTATTAGTAGCAAACGTGCTTTGTTGCTATCAATTTATTTTCGATAATTGAGCTTTAAAATCAAGGATCGACACCGTTTAATATGATTTATACGATTTGAAACATTTATAAATCAAATTTTAATTTTTTTCGACATCATTAACTTATTGATAAAAAAAATTATAAAATTTATAATTTTAATGGTCAATATGAAGCGTTTTCTCATTTAACAATGTAAAGAAATCTAGATTAATTGTATTTTGATTAAAAAATTCTTTACACTACTTAAAATAAGATATATACTTTTGATCTTGATTACAAGATTTTTATCATCACTTTTTGAAGAATATTTATTTTTAGCCGTTTATTTTTGTATTCGTTTGATTGACAAGAAAATAATTTCAGAAAAATATGAAATTTAATTTCTAAATAATTTAAATGATTTAGGTTACATTTAACGGTATCGATCGTCGATTTGAAAATTTTATCATCGAGATCAAATCGATAGCAACGGAGTCCGTTTGCTATTTATAGTATTCCAGTTCATCTCTCTCTCTCTCTCTCTCTCTCTCTCTCTCTCTCTCTATATATATATATATATATATATATATATATATTTTGTGCTCTTTAATTAATTATTTAATATGAGATTACTTACATATAAATTTTTAACATTAGGTATGTTTTTATTTTGAATCCAACAATATCACTGTTTGTATAGGATGACTCATATATGCCACTCACTTTACAAAAGTTTTGTACAACGAGCTACCTAATAAACATAGGCTCATAGACCAAGCAGATGTGTTACGAACACTAGGCACTTAAATATAATGTTTTATCGAAAAAGTAACTTACATGAGGATAAAGTCCCACTAATTTTTTTCTAAAAAAAAAAAAAAAAAAAGGCAATTCAAAAGTTTAAGATGAAACCTTTTTCTTTTGATCTGAAATTCGGTCAAAATTTATCACTTTTATACCTAAAAGTAGATGAGCGAATCGTTCCGAGCTTTCACATATAAAATATGTATAGAGTATTTTTGCACTTGTTTAAATTATTGTCTTATCAATTAGAATAAATTAAAAATAAACGAAACGGATAGCATACTATATTTTTTAAAAAAATAAATAAATAAATCAATTAGGATAAATTTCGCATTTAGTTTTGAAATTTGGAGATGGGTGATGCTTTAGACTTCAAACTTTAATTTTTAATTTGAACTTTTAAAATTGATGCAACTAAGTTATATAATCCAATTTAATTGATTAATTGTTGATACATCGCTAACGCAGGAGTGAAGTAGTAGTATTGTGATTGATAATACGTCAATAATTAGCATGTTACTATTTAATCAGCTAAATTAGTTTGTAGAACTTAATTATAATAATTTTAAAATTTTAAACTAAAAATTATAATAAATTAAAGTTTGAGTACTTAAGTGTCACATATCGTATAGTTTGAGAACCAAACATGTAATCAGGGACGAAGCTATAGTAGGGCCCAAGGTGGCCATGGCCCTCCTCAACATTTTAATATTGTTCAATAGTCCTTCATACTAATTTATCTATTTCTCTTTTTTAGATAATAATGGCCCCCTCAACTTTTTAATATTTATTTTTGTGCAAACATAAATTTTTTTTTTATTTGTATATATTTTAAATAGATGAAAATATATTAGGAGTCTCGTACTTACAAATTATTTGAAATACATATCTTAACTCCAAATTTTTATTCTATATTTTTTTAATTTCTAACTATTTTTGATAAGCTATTTTATTTAACTAAATAAAATATTATACTAAATTTAATAGATCTTTTAGCTAAAGTCATTTATCTAATTGAATTACGGTTATATTTAGTTATATTTAGATGAATTACGGTTAAATAAAAAATTCTAATTGAATTACAAGTTATTTGAAATACATATCTTAACTCCAAATTTTTTATTTCATTTTTTTTAAATTTCTAACTATTTTTGGTAAGCTATTTTATTTAACTAAATAAAATATTATACTAAATTTAATAGATCTTTTAGCTAAAGTTCTAATTGAATTACGGTTATATTTAGTAAAATTTTTAATTATTTGGATAAAATAATATAAATAAAATAATTAAATATTAAATATTTTTAAATTAAAAAAATTTAATATTTTTATATTAATTATTTAATTAATAAATTTTTAAAAAAATAATAATGTACTAAAATTTTTATTTGAATATATTTTGGCCCCCCTCATAATTAAATTCTGGTTTCGTCCCTGCATGTAATCTACCTTATAAATTATTAATGTGTTAGGGTACTAAATGCATAGAATTCTATCTATTTAATTCGTGTATACCTTTGATGTGGCTTCAGGTATTCAATTTTTAAAATGGATGCATCAAATTTAAAAAATTCTGATTTGAACGCCAAGAATTTTGTTAAGTTTGATAATTTTGTTCCTCTATGTCAAATTCGTTCGTTTGTTCGTTGACGATTTTTTAAAGAAAATATGATGGATATTCTATATTTTAAAAATATATCATTAACAAGAAAATATAACGGATATTCTATTGAATTTTCAAGATATTTCATTAACAAATTTATAAATTGCGCTAAATATTGATTGAAAATACTAATATAAAAAAATAAAAAATTAATTGTACGACTCGATCATCACAGCTCAAGTGCTTAAGCGCCCAGTTTTTTTGTTTTTTTTTTTTTTTTTTTTTTTTTTTTTTGGAGAGAAAGATACTATTCTATCTGTTTCGTTTATTTTTAAAATAAACTTAGCTAAAAATACAAAATAATTAGGTTTTGAACTCGGAACCTCCTGTATAAACCATCAAGTTTATTTTTAAAATAAACTTAGTTAGAAATATTTAAGTCCAGTTATTATTACAAGTATGTATGGTCTCTCTCATATATCTAATTAGAATTTTAATTCCATCCGATGTGGAACTATTGGGATATTACAAAAATGTGGGACTATTGGGGTATTACAAACTCTCCTAGTTTAGAGGTGGCTTCCACAACGATGTGAGATTATAGAGGTGGCTTCTACGAGTTCAAGAAGTGACTCCCACCAAATTCGTGGTGTAGTATTTTGCTCCGCATAGCACTTAACTCATATATTTTCAGCTGATATTCATCTCTGATATCATTTGTGACGATCCGACGCGCTAATAATAATAACTTGTTATGCCCAAATTACAATCCAAATTACTTAAATCTAATTATCATTATTAACGTATATAGTCTCATATATCCAATCAGAATCTCAATCCCATCCGATATAGTATTATTAGGATGTTACAAATAAAACCCGCCTATGCTCTAGTGCATATGTAACTTGTCATCTTGTAATAATAATACAAATTATAGCACAACTTCATCCTTGTTCAAATTTTATTATAATTTATTAAGCCTACACAAAGGATAAAATAGTAGTGTAAAAAATGTTTGTGTGAAATATCTACATAATAATTGCTAGAAAAGAGGGTTAAAGGGGAATTTAATGTTAAAATAAAATGTTAGGAACCATTTCACAATAATACGTTTGCTAGTTGCTACAATTTTCTCTATAATATGATTGGAAATTCCATGAACATAAAACGGCCCAGTAAGATCATAAAGTAGCCCACTATATTTACTTTACGAGGGCCAAACAAAAACTAGGCTACAATATTATGGTCCAGCCCAAACATTTAATCCTGGTAATAATATAAGGCCCATATTAATAAAGTTATCCTCTCCTCGATCCAGGTACTTTTAAAATTGAAGAAAAAAATAAGCTTTTTCAAAGTAGAATTAAAACATCAAATAGAGCGCAACTTTATTGGGTAGCTCCTCCACGAGATTTTACTAAGATAATTTGATAAGCCGTGTGATTCATCCTGCGAAAAGGTATTAAATAATTTTTACTAAGGCCCCTAAAAGAATAGGTGTGATGTTAAATTTAGACCTTATTTGTTACTTCATTTTTTTTAAATACTAATTATATATTATTTGATACGTTAGAGAAAAAAAAAATTATTATAGTTGATTAATTAGCTTATAATACATTCGACTAAGTGATAGATGCCAATTTATTTACAAAAAAAATAGAAGCAAACAAAAGAGTTGTTTTTAAGTTTTCATTTTTTATTGCCAATTAAACATTTTAACTAAAAGAATTGCCAGCGATCTGTCGTTCATTCGACTAAATTTTAACTAAATTTTAACATGTTAAATTTAGACCTTATTTGTTACTTCATTTTTTTTTAATACTAATTATATATTATTTGATACCTTAGAGAAAAAAAAAATTTATTATTATAGTTGATTAATTAGCTTATAATACATTCCACTAAATGATAGATGCCAATTTATTTACAAAAAAATAGAAGCAAACAAAAGAGTTGTTTTTAAGTTTTCATTTCTTATTGCCAATTAAACATTTTAACTAAAAGAATCGCCAGCGATCTGCCGTTTCCTTCTGCACCTACTTTTCGATATATATAAAATTTTATTTGAAAAAAACTAAAACACAAAGTTGATACCAAATTAAGGAAGCCTAAGCTTTTTTTTTTTTTCCCCTTTTTGAGTTCAACAAGAGTTTTATTAGATATTTTGATTGAAAAAACCAATTAAATCAAATTCCCACAATCAAAATCTCTATTTATTATAGAGCCTACATCTCAATACAAATTCTCCTTTTCATGATAACTAAATCAAAATAGTCTTCTAAATATCAGAAACATTTAAATTCTACTCTAGCTACTGATCATATAACGAAAAAAAAAATCGCTAAAACACGTTGAGTTATTTTATTTGAACAGCACTTATGTAGAAATCATCTTATTTCTCGACCAATTAAAGCAAACCCTCTCTCCAGCCAATCATTATTCAACTTCTTTTACGCACGCCTCCTCTAATACTTTAATAATTATCATTGCATAGAAAGAACTTTATTAGTACTATCTTTCTCTCAAAATAATAATAATAATAATAATTGTGTGGAAAGAATCTTATTGGAGCTGCGCACGGGCACAGCTCTCTTTTTGATCACATCACACTAACAACCCAAAAGAAGCATATGAATACATATAGCATCTTTTCTCATCCATCATGCATGTTTGATGCTTTGTTTGATGTGGAAATCGCTGTTCCAAATTAATAAGAAAAAAGCTAAGTGTATATCTCATTTGAGGTATATATTTTATACCCTATTTATTTTAGGTTGGAATAAATTTTACTCATCATTTCGAAGTGACGAGTGACTGAATGCCCACTTTACGATGAACTAAGTATAGAATGTACATTCTAAATAAAATGTACATAAAGCATAGCTCAATTAACAAATAAAGAACATACATGGCTTTGGACAACTTTTCAATATTCCTCAAGGAGCCTTCCCCATCCACTCTCCTCCTTTTCCTTTTATCCTAAACTACTAATTAATTGCAGTATATGTATAATGGAGTATTAGTTAATAATTATGCCCCTATATATGTTTTGCTACCTTTAATTAGTAGGCTGTGTAGGCTTTTCATTCTTATATAAGCTTCCATTAATTACTAGCCACCCCCTCAAATTAAGTGCACAATAAAATAAAATGAAATAATAACAGCCATTCAGGTGTGCTGCTCCAATATTTAAGTAAGGTTTTATTCCCATCTTATGGATATACTTTGCTATGCTTTTGCTTTTATTTTTGAATAGTTATTTATACCAAAGTATTAGGCCATTGAAAAAAAATTAAAATTTTATTGTGGCAAAAACCTAAAATATATATAATTTTGAGATCAATAATATAAAAAATAAAAATAAAAACTCTGTTCTTATAATACAATATTAGAAGTACTATATGCAGGATTGCTATCGCTAGATATATATTAATCTCAAAATTTCGAACGGTAAAAAATACTTAATTAATTCATATAAAGTGTACCAACACAAACACAGTATCTACAGATCCCGATTGTAATTGACTCGATCCAATCAGCTGGTGTGAGGCTGATAAGAGTCACTCACAACTTAACCTTCAGCCATAGAATAAGATACTGATCCTTTAGGCCAACACACTATTCTTTAACCGTTTAAATTTTTAGAGTAATTAGATCTAAATGCGTAAGATCCTAAATTTCATGCTAGGCTCTTTATATCAATTGTTCCTAACTCAAGTGATAAAAAATTTAATGGTTGATATTCGATGTCTCGAGTTCGAAGTCTAGTTGTTTCATATTTTCGACTAAGTTTATTTCAAAATAAACGAAACGAGTAGTATACTACTTTACTTCAAAAATAATATATATATATATATATATATATATATATATATATATAGAGTTGGGCTGGAATGCTATTGATAGCACAACCCAATTTTACCACCCATTTTGTACCCCTTGGATCGCATTGAGATTCGTGCAAGTTCTTTAATTAAAAAGAAAAATTTTTGACTTTTGACTTTTTCTTTTTACTTTTTTTTTTTCTTTTTTTCATTAAAGAGTCTGCACAAATCTCAATGCAATCCAAGGGCTACAAAATGGGTGGCAAAGTTGGATTGGTGCTATCAATAGCATTCCAGCCCAACTCTCTCTCTCTCTCTATATATATATATACACACAAACACGCTAGGCTCCTTATTCTCATATAGTATTCTCTCATATTTAATTTAAATTCATATTTTGCCTCTATTACAAAGTCTCAAACTCCGGACACAAAGGAAAATGTTGATTATAAACTTTAAGAGTACTATTAATAGTATTATTTCTTTGTTGCTAAAGCTTCTGATTTGCTATAAAGAACATCTTATGAAAAATTATCTTATTATTTCTCCTAATAGCACTTTTCATATGACAAAGCCAGTAAGGGAGGGAGGGAGGGAAGTGCATGCACATCTGTGTATATATCTATCTAACTCAAATTGTGACTTCAATTTATATGACTTTATTAATGCTAATTATTTGGTCACTTTAATTATTCTCATTGGTCTATTGGAGTTGAAGAGAGCCACCAATTTGCTAAGCTAAGTTCTCATTATCTTAATATAATAATAAGACACTATAGTTATATATATATATATATATATATATATATATATATATATATATATATATATATATATATATATATCACTTGAATTTTTTTGTATTAACACGATCACCGACAAAAGGTGATCCTATCTTTTTATCTCTTGTTTCAAATGCTATCCTATTGACACTACAAAAGTGCATGGCATGTACACATATGCACCAAGCGCATGCATTTTTATATAAGATTTAATTTATGATGAGAGAAAAAATTAATTAATGGAGAGGTACTCTCTAGTTTGTTTTAATTTTCGAAAACCATCGTGTCCATTGTGTCCAATTAATTAATTGAATATTTTGGATAGGGCTAGTATTAAAAAATTGAACCCAGGGACCAATTCTACTTAAAATTAACTTGTTTATTATATATACCCGCATGTATAAATTTTACATTTATAAAGAGGGAATTTTATTTTATTTTTAAAAAAGAAACAACTCGTAAATATATAACTTATAATAGTGGCATTTATAATTTTCTAACATATAATTGGGTGATTTCTATTTTAGTTTTGTATAAAGAGCTACTAATTATCGTACATTATATATATAAAAAAAAAGGATTGAAAATTTTACAGAATCCTATGAAATAAAAGAAAATTCTATACACAATAAATTTCAGAAATAAACTGGTATAAACATGGACGTATCAAATCAGCAATTACTCAAATTCAAATAATATATTTAAGATTAATTTAAATTTTGAATTTAATTCATAAATTCAAATCTAAATTTATACTTTAATTTAAATTTTAAATCAATTCAAATTTTTAAATTTTTTAGTATACATTAATAAAAAAACTTATATATTATGGAACACATATAAATTTTTTTTACGATATAACTAAATTAGAAATAAATCAATTAAAAAATAAATTAATGCCACTAATTAATAACTATTTAAATTTAAAATATATATTAAAATTTTATTTTAACTTAAAATTTATAGTTAAATTTAATTTAATTTACAAATATAATATGCACCACACATGCACTATATATATATTAAAAAAAAAGGTACAGCAAAGTACTACATTAATTTATAAATTGCTTTACCATCTTTAGATTGGCACATAAATTTAAAACAAATGTTTAGAGACAACTAAATAAAAATTACCAAAGATATTATAAGATTTTAAGGTATAATATTTTATACCATAGGGAGGTGTTTTGAATTAGTTTAATTTGGCTTCTATAATTAATTACAATTTTGATTTGATCTTATTAAAGGTTGCTTTGGATACTTTATTGCGGGGTCCACGTACGTGTTATTTGCATGACTAAGACATACAAATGTTACGTCCCTAAAATTTTGGCTTTGCAATTTAAAGTTGGCAACTAAGTTTATTAATAAATTGATTTGTCAAAGAACCCTGATCAGATTTATCAACATCTAAATCATTGCGTTACTTTTTGTCGCACTATAGTGGTCGTTTCTTTAATTTTCTTTTACAACTTTAGGGGCCCTAAATTCTTAATTAGTACCTTTATTAAATAGCTAATTAAGTTGTTAATTTCATTAGGAACCTTATTAATTAGGCTAGGCTTGTAGGGGCAGTAAATTAACTTTTGGTTCATTTTATTCTCACATTTTAATTTTCTTTATAACTGATATTATTATAATTAGTTTTAATGTTGGCCACCTAATTACTCAAATAATAAAAAGATTGAAAGTTGATGGAGGAGGTTACGTCACTTTTTTTTTAAAAAAAAAAAAAAAAAAAAAAAAAAAAAAAAAAAAAAAAAAAAAAATCAGTAATTTGAAAAGCCACATGCATGCCTCAGAACATGCTAGCTAATGGAAGTGGAAGAGAGAATGTTGATTTCATTAAATTCAAAATCTGCAACAGTACTCCAAGAATCTTCATTTTCAAAATAAGATATCCTTTTAATCCAAGGACGAAGAATCAAATGCCAATTCACTTAAAGTGTACAGACATAATACTTAACTTGACAATAATTTTTTTCTCGAGCACCAATGCATTTCGTATTATGCGAAAATCGAATTCGTGAATTGTACGTCTGAATACTATTTGTTAGATTGTTTAACTCAACTTAATTTATGTTATTTCGAACATTATTCAATCCAATCTGACATCCCGTCATTTTGAACGTGAATCTACTCAATTTGATCTCTTACTACGAGGCAGAATGCTGATCCATTTAAATTAACATCTTACTTGTTTTGCTTATTTTTTAAAAAATAAAATTAGTTAAAAATATAAATCAACTAACTTATCAATCTAACCATGCCATAGGTTTTGATGACACTAGAATAAGAGTTCTCAAAATATTGTTATTAGTAAATTATATTGAGATTCAATTAACAGTTTTTTTCGATAATAAAAATTAAAACCAGCAAAATGGCACGTACTTCAATTTTTTTTTCTCAATTAAAATATAATTTTTCTTTTCCATCAAACATTTTATTAAAATTAATCAAGCATTAAGTATTAAAAAATATTGGTACAGATGCTAGTAACACTGTGCTTTGCATAATGTTAAATATGCTAATCAATATGATATATTAAAATTAGTGTATTAATTAATTACAACACAATAATAATATATAAAATTAATATTTCGAAATCTCTTCTCGCGCGTTGAAACCATGATATCATGCATCTTTCGTGCTGTCGTTATCGCATAGAAATGATTGATCGAAAAAGGAAAAGTAAAAACACCGAAATAAAAAAGAAATTTTAAAAAAAAAAAAACAAGTACTTATAATTACTATAATCAATAAAAGGAAGAAGCACTTACGCTAATCGATTACCTGTATCGTACAAATTAAATCAAAATTAATAAATAATTATAATATAAAAATAAATTTTAAAATATATGATAAAATAAAAATATATAAATTTTACGTGAAAAAATAATTTATAGATAAAAAATAAGAGTTTCATTATGTGAAAAAATAAAAATTTAAAATTTAAATTATATCGCAGAATAAAATAATAATAATAATAATAATAAATCAAAAATATAATATCAAAATAATTTTTAATTTTAGAATCACTTCTAATATTTATGAGTTAAGCTAAATTCCAACAATTGAGAGGAAAATTAAGCTACCACCACATGTTCGCACGTGCCGCGGCGCTCGTACACGGAATCTGTGCTCTCGCTCGTGGTTACTGTTAAAACCGATATATTATTATTTTTCTTTTAAGTTTTTTTGGTACTTCTCAATTTCACAAATATAAATTTAACTGGTCCATAAAACTTCAACTCCAAAATTTAAACAATTTATTTATTTTAATAAATTTATATTTATGAGAATTTAGTGAAATATACTCAACTAATACTCATTCAATTTTCAAAATCAAAATACCGATTCAAATCAAATAAATTTAAAAATTAAATAATAAAATTAAAATTTTAAAAGATCAAATAGTAAAATTTAAATAATTCATAGTTCGAATAAATTTTATATATTTTTATTTTTTTAAAAAACTAATAAATTATATATTTGCTTTAAAAAAAAATATAAATTTAATTAAAAATATAAAATAATTAAATTTTGAGTATGAAATCTAGATTAAGTACCAACCATTCAATACTTAACAAACTGTGCTGAGAGTCCTAAGTAAATTAAAAATAATTGATATATTATTACCTCTGCCAATCCAATTAAGTGTACACCATAATTAATAATTAATATTTAAAATTAAATATCAATACGATGAATAAGATTTTATAATATCTAAAGACTTTATGTATAAAATAGAATTAAGCTGAAATATTATCAATAGCAAATTAGTTCTGTTGTCATTTATTTATTTTTTTTATGATGAAAATTCAAATCGACAATCGGTACCGTTGAATATAATATAAATTAATTATTGAAAATATCTAAAAATTACTATATAATTTTTGCAAGATGGAGAATTCACAGATAGACGCTTTGTTCAATTATGAAAGATCAAAATATTCTTAAAAATTAAGATTTTTATTTGACTAGTTTAGAGAAAAAAATGTGCTCACAGTTGACCGTCTCCGAGGTCTAGTTGTTTCAGTTTGTAATTATGTTTATTCACCAAATGAATAAAATAGTAGCATGCATGTTATCTTGTTTTCAAAAAATAAAAAAATCGACATCATTAACTTACTGATCAAAGAGTTGTAAAATTTATAATTTTAATGATAGATATAAATTTTTTGCTCATTTAACGATATAAATAAATTTAAATTAGTTAAATTTTGATTAAAAAAAAATTAACTATTAAAAAAAATTTTATATTCTCGATCTTGATCATAATACTATTATCATCACTTTTTGAAAAATATATATTTTCAGTCGTTTATTTTATGTCCATTTGATGATCGATAAGAAAAAAATATCGTAAAACTATAAAATTTAAATTTTAGATAATTTAAATGATTTTGATTATATTTAACGATACCAATTGTTATTTTGATAGCTCTATCATCAAAAATAAATAGGTGACAACAGAGTCCGTTTGCTATCGATAATATTCCAGTCTAGCTCCAATTTGTAAATGGCGTACAATTTGTGCAAATTTTGAGATTTTTTTTTTGGTGCCTTTTACTTTTTTTAATGGGCAAATTGTTATTTTAAGCCAACAAATCTCTAAGATATAAGTTACACATTAAAGTTGAAGAGTACCTTTATTTTTTGGTAATTTTTACAAATACCAAGGCAAATATATATAGTACCCGAGTGTACCTGATAACAATAGCAATCAACGGAATGGATTTTATATTATGCATAATAATAATTAATATTCGTTTAAACATTTAAACTTCAAACCAAAAATGATTCACTAAATTTAGATTCTACATAAGTATATATTAATCCTTCTAAGTAATAAACATAATAGATATAGCTTGTCACATCACTCATTAATTAATTAAACACTAATATTTTGAAGATGCTTCAAATCTCTCGCGCAATTTACTCTAATATATTCTTTACTCAGACTCACTCTTACACCAGTTAATTTTACTGATCAGGATTCGATATGATCCTATGAAAAACAAAAAAACGTGCTTTTGTGTATGCTCTCGACTTCAACTTTTTTTTCGAGTTTGATGATATTAGACGGCACTCTAGATAAGTCCGAATTGATTAGTAAGAAAAGCAGTATGGCGCACGAGAGTGAGAGATAGTTGAAAAGTACGTTGAATGAGGATTACGTTTTGGTCGGAGTTGTAGTTCGAGGAGGGGCCCTTCACAAAGGATATGTTCGATCGAGACAACCAAGTTTTTCCACAGATTAATGGAGACTCACTCCACACCACACTATGTCACCTCACTTTTCTCGACACTGTCGCGCCCCTTCGCATCCACATCCACCGAGACCATCGCAATGCTGTGTATAATTAAAATTGTTCCATCCATTATATCTTTTACCTACTATTTCAGTTAAAATATGAAAAGATGTTATGTATATTTTTAATTTAGAATAGAAATTAAAGGAAGTTTTTTTTTTTGTTTCAGTAGTTTAATTAGTAGCTTAAACATTTTATTAGAATAAGATAATTAATTGTTTTAGTACAGAGTGGACAAAGATTATATATATATAGCAACTTAATTATCGATCTCTATATATTTCTTTAAGATTCGAACGTTTCGATGTTATCGGCCATGAATTAAGCTGCCTCACCATGGAGAGGATTTATGATTCTCATTTTATTTTTTCTTGTTTAAATCAAATCGGTCTAAATTTTGGACCGATAAAAATAATTTAAATGTAATTAATTTAGATGAATTTTAATTCACTATAATAAAATTAGATTATAGAAACACATATTTGTGATTTTTTTTACAAGTATTTTATTTATAGTCCATCTATATTCAAAATTAGATTATAGAATATATTTTTTTGATACATTATAATAATATGTCGCTATACACCCTAACGACGGCACATATAGCGATACTAATAACAAGTATCGATATTTTTTACAGCAGTATTTTTTTAATTTTTAAAAATACTTAAAAATATCGCTATAGTATAATTTTGTTATAGTAATTTAGTTCTATGATCAATAAGATTATTAAACAGTATATACTCAGATGCATTTTCTCTGCATGAAACACTACATTTCAAGCATTATAATCTAGTACATGCATAAACAATTTCTCTCCAATTTCACCCTAAAAAAAAAAACAAAAAAAACAAAACAAAAAAAAAAAAAGAAGAAAACTCTCCAATTTATCATCCTTAATGGTACTTAGTGCATTACTTTTGTTAAATATAAAAATACCGTTATCTATTTAGTTTAAATTTTTTAAATATTAACTATTATTTTATATAATTTAATATATGTAATATCGATCAAAATAAAATTTTATAAACTGAATTTTATTTAGCGGTACTAGACTCATAATATAACTATTTTTTTATTTAATTTAAGTACACGTTACGAGTATATTAAAAATTTAAAATTTTATAAAAAAAAATATTAAATATAAAAAATATAAAAACGTTAATCCACTAGCTTAAATTTTTAAAAAATACTGATGGATTAATATAATTTAATAATTTTCTCTTACATGCCAACATCTCCTCACACCCCTCTCTCTCTCTCTCTCTCTCTCTCTCTCTCTCTCTCTCTCTCTCTCTCTCTCTCTCTTTGTAAAAAAACATTAATTAAGTTGTTCTCATGTGCAATTAATTAAAATAAGACATTAAGTTTAGGTAACTCTTGTTTATTAATTGCATTAGCCAAATCGGGGGCATGTAATTTTTTTTTTTAAAAAAAATATTATTTTTGTTGATTCAATGAGCTAAATAGTGGAATCAATTAGCGTATTTAAATTTAGATTTCGCAAACACGTTGATACAATAACATTACTCTGCGTATACATATCAATATTCATGCCCCTTATTAGAGACAAGTTCCATCACTGTACCAATCACCATTAGTATAGTGCTGCACAATGCACTTCAAAAGAGTTGCTTTGTTGACTAGGATAGCTCAAAGATCACTGATTAGATATATATAGAACCCAATTTAGAATATTGGATTATCAAATATTTAGTCAATAAAGTTTAACTACGTAAGTATTTTTGTTAGTCATGTGATAAATCTTATGCATGTTGTAACTGATAATTATTTACTTTGAAAAAATTAAGCTCAATTATTGTAACGCCACTGAGAAAAGAGAAGTTAAATTCATTTATCTTTTTGGATGAACAAAAACTACACTCAAAATAAATAAATGCCCAATTTGACTAGCTAACATTTCAATAAAGAAAGATAAAGTGCTCCAATTGAAATTTTAACCTTCCCACTAACTTAAACAACAAAAAGAAAAAAAAAAAATTGAAGCGGTTTAAATCAGGCATTAATTTAGATTTAATTAGTTTTATAATTAAATCTTATTTAAATTAAAATTAATATTTAAATTTATTGAAGATAAATTAATATAGATTTAAATATTAATTAGAATAGAATTTTTAAATGTATTAGAATCGAGTACATTATAGTTGATGCATTAATTATATATTAATACATTAAGGCTTAAAATTTTGAATAGAGTATGGCTCAAGCTTTGAGGTGATCGTACTATATAAAGAGAGAAAAAAAGTACATGCACTGTGTGCACAAATACATGTGAGAAAGAAAAGAAAGAAGTCTTCTAAATTTATAGAAGACGAGAGACGGATGAAAGAGATTCAGGAAGAGGGCTCGGATTGAAACTACTAAATTGTTGAAGAATAGTCAGTGTAATTCTTCTCTTGGTTAATGAATCTTATTTTATCCGTATATATTTTCTATTTTGATTTTTTTTTTTTTTTGTGATTGTGTTGGTTCCAGTTATATTGAGAAGATAGATTTATAGTAAATATTCGATTTGACGTTTTTGCTGTAAAATTTCAACACTAAACAATACTGATGTGAATTACGGTACCGGAACAGATTGTAAATTTACATAATCTGATACTGAAACGAGTACCAGATTTTCAATATAGATATAGAATTAGAGATCTCGAATATAAATTATTACAATCGATAAGACCAGGCATTAGCACAATCCTTGCAATTTGTCCTTGGAATAATAATTAATGGATCCAACTTACTTGTTTAGCCGGTTAAGAATACTTATGGGCTCCTTATTGCTTAGGAACAAAATCGAAAGTACCTTTTCGAGGGCATCTACCAAATCAGGGGTTTGAAATGTAATTAAAAAACAAAAGAGTAGAAATGATTGAAAAAACAAAACAACATCAACAATCTACTTCGTATAATCGTATCTCAATAATACAATAAATTTTCACACAAAAAAATTTAAAAATATTTTTTTATTTTTTTTATTTAAATAAACAGTAAATAAAATATAAAAAATAATTATTAGTATAAACTCTTCTTTTTTTTTTTTATGTCAAAACGTAATTATGACAATCCAGTGGTTTTTTTTTTTTTTTTTTTTAATTTATAACCCTTGAAAATTACTATAAAAGTGAGAGCGTTACACGAGATAGTGTGAGCTGCTTAGGCGCTTGGGCTGCCACTTTAATACAACTCGAGGGGCATTTCTGTAAAAAGAACCGGAGGCGCAAGTTGAAGATCTCACCCCACCCCCCACCCCCATGTGGTCCCCACCCCTTCGTACCTCCGCCTCTACTTTTTTTTTTTTTTTTTTTTTTTCTCTCTCTCTGTACATATATATATATATATATATATATATATATACCCCATTTCTCTTTTTCTCCATCTTCACTTTCCCACACACACCTCCTCGCCATCCTCATCTCTCGTCGTCTCCTTCCTCTCGATCCCCCACGCAGAATCGCAGCACCTCTCCGGAACCCTAGCAGGGCGCCATGGTGGACGTCGGCCGGAGGATGGCGGGGCTCTCCCCGGCCCACGCTGCCGGGCTCCGCCGCCTCTCTGCCCGCGCCGCGGCCGCCGTCCCCGCCGCATCCTCGCGGGACGGGCTTTTCTCCTTCTCCTGCGTGGCAGAGTCGGTGATCGCCCACCTCCGCGCCTGCTCCGTCCCCATACTGCCGGGCCTCTCCGACGCAGAGCTGGGCCGCGCCGAGGCCGAGTTCGGGTTCTCCTTCCCCCCCGACCTCCGCGCCGTGCTCTCCCTCGGCCTCCCCTCCGGCCCGGGATTCCCCGACTGGCGCTCGCTCGCCTCCGTTGGCGCCGCGCTCGAGCTCCCCGTCGCCGCCGCCTCCCTCCAGGTGGCCCGCGCCGCCCTCTGGCCCCGCTCCTGGGGTGCCCGCCCCGCCCACCCGGATCGCGCCCTCCGCCTCGCCCGCTCGGCGCTACGCCGCGCCCCGCTCCTCCTCCCCCTCTTCGACCGCTGTTACCTCCCCTGCTGCCCTCCCCTCGCCGGCAACCCCGTCTTCTTCGTCGCCGAGGACTGCGTCCTCTGCTGCGCCCTCGACCTCTCCAGCTTCTTCCACGCCGAATCGACCTTCCTCCGCGCCGCCCCCGCCTCCGATCCCAAACCCTCGCACCATCCAGCTCCCTCCATGCGGCGGAGCCTCGACACCGCCCCCGGGAAGGTCCCGCGCTGGATTGAGTTCTGGAGCGACGCCGCCTCCGATCGCCGCCGACGCATCTCCTCCTCCTCCGAGGCCTCTTCGTCGTCGTCGTCCTCCTCCTCGTGCTCCTCCTCCCCGCCTCCCCCCGATCCCGAGCGCTTCCTCGAGATCCGCCCCGCGCCGCGATCCCCGCAGTGGGTCGGTCCCTACCTCAACCGACTCGGCTCGTTCCTGCGCGACGGGGGCTGGGGCGAATCCGACATCCGCGAGATGGTCAGCGCGTCCTCGTCCCCGGGGCTCCTGGACGGCGACGACGCCTCCTCCTCCTCCTCCGCGGCGATGCTCGACGCGCAGGCCGCGCTCGACGAGCTCCTCGTGAGGGCGGATCGGTGCTCGGACTCGCTCCGGAGGGCCGGGTGGAGCTCCGACGACGTCTCCGACGCGCTCGGCCTCGACCTCCACGTGCGGCCCCCCAGGCCACCGGTGAAGTTACCGCCGCACATCGCCCTCAAGATCGAGAAGCTCGTCCAGGCGGTGACCCGATCCTAACCTATGCCGGTTTCCCGATCCAAAAAGTTCCTCCCTTGTCCCTTTTTCTTTTTTTCTTTTTTTCTTTTTATTTTAGATACTTTTGTTTTATAAAGTATTATTATTATTATTTATATTAAATATTATATATATATAACTGTAATAAGGGAATGTAAAAGATGGAGTATAGGAAAAGGCATACTTGTATTATTTATTATTACCAGGTGTTAAAAATGGGAGTCGTGATTTAAAAAAAAAAAAAAGAAAAAAAAAAGTGATAGATAATAAGAAATTAATAACGAGGATGATGGATGCAAAATAATGAAGCGAAGCTGTTTTAAACTGTAGAGCTTTCATGTTGGCTGCTTGTACATAACTTCTTTCCGAGGATTTGGAGGAAAATTTGTTGTCCGCATGTGCTGCATTTCCACTCTTTAATTTCTTCCACCATTTTAGTTGCAGTAAATGCGTGTGAATGTAATAATCGAACGGCTACATCATGCGTAATGGTGGAATTAATCTTAAAACAGTAATTATCGAACATTAATTAATTAATTGCTTCCTCTCTAAAACAGTTTAATTTGTTTTTATTTACTGACTTTTACCGTGAGGGACCACCTGCAAGCACACGCGCGGATGTCCATAGTTGGCGTCCTTGGGCTGGTAAAAAATATCGAAAAGAGAGAGGCATCCACGGGTTCCCCACTTGCTCCAACCCCCCACCCCCCTCCCATGTACGCTTCCACTTCCATTTCGCACTTCCTGTGAAAGCGTGAAAAAGTCTCTCTCTCTCTCTCTCTCCGCTTCCCCTTTTGTTCACTTCCGTGGTACACATCCTCGGGAGTTGGCTCAGGTTCACGATTTAATACTTCGAGCAAAGGAATTGATGCACGCTGATCAGCAGAAAAAAAAAAAAAAAAAAAAAAAAAATTAAAGATTCAGTCGTAATTAAAATTTTCTATGTTATAAGATCCACATTTTTGAGAAGCTGTAGTAAGCACTCTTTAAGGGGTGTAAGATCTTTAAAAAGACTGTTCAGGCGCGGTTAATAATTTATACGTACGAAAACATTCCTACTCTGAAATTTATGATAAGATTTTTTATAAAAAAATTTATTACGTAGCAATCATGTCACATTATTTATAACTAATCGACCAACTTTGAACCATTAATAGTTGAATACATCATTTTGTAAAAAATAATTTATTTATCAACTACATATATATATATATATATATATATATATTGATGTTATGTGGACGGAAATGCAGGCATGTGGATTGGGTCTTTTCAGATGGTACGTACTCGGGCAGCGTCTGCAATTCTGATACTGTATATTGAGAGAGGACCGTTTACGAAATACAAGCTCATTGGCTTAAGCTGAGGACGCGTAATTGAATATTTCAGATCTAATTAATGCACATTTAGAACCCGTATATATGTTCTTATGTACGTACACTGCATATATGTCTTATTTTTGGGGACAAATTAATTCTCCCTATTTGAAATGAACACAATTCCAACATCAGCGCATGCATGCATCCTCTTTGCAAATCGCTTCACTTAACAATTATGTCCCAAAATTACTGAACAATAGCTATTACTTGTCATATTTTATGGGGGCATCGTTGAACAACTGCTTCGTGAATAGTAAAACTTTGCGCGTAACTATTTTAATGAAAAAGACACTCTCACAAGCCCTTCTACGGGCGATAATTAAGATTCTACTTAATTATTTTGGAGAACTTGTTCCTCGATCGCTCATTCATGTGGGGATATAATTACCAGCTTAATTATCCCAGACAAAAGCAAAACATCTTCACTATAATTACCACGTTGTGTCATCCGTATTAGGAACCGCACGAATCGTCCTGATTCGAAAAACTAATACAAGCTCAATCTTGGGGTCATCTGCTGCTGCCGAAGCGAGCTTGGACAAAAAGCTGAAGCAAAATTTAAATTTGTTCTTGTATGTTTGCAGGACCACATATGTAAAGCGTATAGAAAGCGCTTTCGCAAAGCTGATCATATGATGTTTGGTAACCATGTTTCGCTTTTGTCTTATAAACGACAGTGCGCACAACTCAGCGCCCCGATTGTTCATCAAAAGGGCAACGTTCTTTTGCTCTCCCATCCACTAGCAAAACTAGCACTTGACAACTGTCTGTGTTCTCGGGTATATATATATATATATATATATATATATATATATATATATATATATATATATATATATACATACCAAGTTATTTCCATGGATATTATTACTGCGAAGGATAACCAAAAATCAAAAGGTCTGATTCAAAATTATATTGCTTCATCCGTCCAGAAGGAATTGTCAAAATATTTGACTATTGACTCATTCCAATATATATATATATATATATATATATATATATATATATATATTTTTTTTATTTTTTTTGAGAAATTCGGTATCTGTTTCGATATTAGATTTTATGAATCCGCAATCCGTTTCGATACCGCAATTTACTTTGGTACCGTTTAGAGTTGGAATTCCGCAGCGAAAACGTCAAATCAGATTTTTACCATAAAACTCGTCCTCTTAACAAAACTGGAACCAATACAAACCACAAAGAAAAAAAAAATCAAAACAGAAAATATGCGGATGAAATAAGATTCATTAACCAAGAGCAGAATTGCACCGATTATACCGACTCCTCTTCTGCAATAGAGTAGTTTCAATCCGATCCTTCCTATTGAATCTCTCTTACCCTTCTCTCGTCTTCTATAAACCCAGAAAACTATGGGTGTGGCTAAATCCTAGCCCCCACCATCTCCATTGGTGTTACCATCACCATATGTATGGATATCACTATATGGGTGTGACTAAATTCTAGCCCCCACCACCTCCATGAGTATTACCACCATCGTAGGTATATCCTCCTTAACGCCACTGTTAAATAATAGCACATATGCTATATCTATAGCTTACATCAAAAGCTATCCAAATTCTAGTCTAAATAATTTTTATTCAAATTAATATTTAAATCTTAACAAATTTATCGCTTTAAAATTTAAATATTAATCTTAATCCAATTAGGATTCAACAAATCTAATCAAATCCTAACAATATATATATATATATATATATATATATATATATATATATATATATATATATATATATATATATATATATATAGTAGAGCTTATATTTGGCTTATATACTCTCAATGGTACAAGCCCAAATATGCTTTTGAATTTTTTACCATTGAATTTATATTGGGATTTGTGCTATTTATTTTCTTTTTTTTTTTCTCTTTAGTTGACTTTACAAAAGCACAAATTCTAATGTAAATCCAAAAATAAAAAATTCACAAGCATATTTGGGTTTATACTTTTGAAAGTATATAAGCTCTACTATATATATATATATATATATATATATATATATATATATATATATATATATATATATATATATATATATATAATTAAAGTGTTATATTTTTAAAAATATAAAGTTATTGGTGCCGGTAGGTTTTAACTTTTCGATGAAAAAATATATAATTAGGAAGATAGGAAATCTCTTAGATTAAGTGAGTGATTGACAGAATAAAATAATTTAAGAGATAAAATTAGTCAAAAGAGTAGATTTGATGGTAGAAAACTTATAAATACTAATTGCTTGGTACTTATACAAATATTTTTGAGAAAGGGTACTTATACAAACATAATAACCGAATTATATATATATTGTTGATAGATCAAACTCCACACAATAGCTTTTAGGTACATGGAGATGCAGGAGTGTGGGTGTGAAATAATTCGTGCAACAGCTTGAGCAATAGACGGCCGCTACTAACCAGTGTTTTTTTAGATCTACTAACCACTGTTTTTAATTTTACATCTCATTTTAATGAGATCTCGGGGCTCCACGGGGTTGGAATTTATATGTTCTCTGAGGTGGAAAAAAAATGGTCTTATTGGGTTGGATTCTGTTAAAACCAAAAATAATCTCCACCTTATTAGGAGTTCAGTCGATTCAAACGAATCAGAAGAAGAAACATGAAAAATGTCGGTTATTTTGATCAATCGGCGTGGACAAATCGAAAGGCAACATGTAGTACACCAATAGTCGAGAGAGAAACGTATGAATCCGAACAAATTATACATGGGACTTGACTAAGATCATGGAACATGAATTTCACGGCCGACACGATTCTAATCCAAAGCCACTCTGCCAGATTTTAAGAAGAGTCCGCACTAATAGACGATTTTTTTTTAAAAAAAAACCCTCCCATCAAACGAAATGATAATTTTATTTTTCTATCTTTTAATTCTAACATTTATAATTTTTTTAATCTAGATTTACAGTTTTTTCTATAACTTTTTAGTGTAATCTTTCTATTTTTTAGAAATAATTTTAAAGTATAACCTTTCTGCTTTTTTTATGAATAGTCTTATCTTGTAATATGTTACTCTACACATCAATACAAAGAAGGTTCATCCTTTTTAAGTTGAATATACTTTTAAGCTCAATTCGTGTTTGATTGAAAAAATTTTGATTAACTCAAGTCTTTCTCAGCCTGACCGCTTGATTCTGATGCACTCCGAGGATCAGGTTCAGAGCCGATTGATGATCAAGCACAGTCAACGATCCAACTTCAGTTCACACCCACAGATTCAAATTGGATTTATATTGGGTTGAAAAATTCGACTTAGCATTTTGCACCCTCATGATCTTGAGTAGAGCAGAGATGTACGGTGCTTTTCTCGCTAGAGTAACGCCATGGAGTTTTCAAAGATGAATGTTACGGGTGTACATCTCTTTTCATCTAAAAATAATTAATTTTTACTTATCAAATTAATTTTTTAAATTTAAATTTATTTAAATTTTTGTGAATTATAGAAGCTACATTTTTTTTTATTTTTATTTTTTTGGAGTGTACAACTAAAAATTTTCTTCTCAAAGCGCACCAAAGTGCTGTTAATATATTACCAATTTACCAAATGAAAAATAGCTGGTGATTTAAGTCATAATTGTATGTATAAATATATATTTTTTATTCAGAATATTTTTTCAATCTACTAAAAAAAGAATATAATATTTAATAAATAAGGTGTGCTATCAAATGTGTAGAATGAATATTATATTTTGTCTTTAAATTATGTATTGAAAATAATGTAAATTAGTTAGTATAAAAAATATACTATCCTACTAAATTATAAATATCAAAAATTTTAAAAATTAAAAAATTAAAATATTATACAACACACACACAAATAATAATAATAATAATAATAATAATAATAATCATATTAAGTTATTGTTGGACATTTTATTTTGACACCAAATAAAACCTTAGATTTACAAATAAAATATCCACTTGGCTTTATTAATTTTATTGTTAGATGTAGTATTATTGGATATAATTAAATGTTTACATAGTGTTTATAGGAGAAAGATATAGCTATCTAATTTATAGTACTTCACCAACCCCTTTTTTAAGAAAAATTGTGGGTATCAAATTCAAGTTCCTGTTTAGAATCTGATTTATGTTGCTTGTTGCTGTAGATTTAAAGTTTTTTTTTTTTTCAAATATTTTACTAAAAGCAGAATCATGAGGCCAACCAAAGTTAAAAACACTATGCTTGGAATTCCACTTATCAATAAAACTCTTCAAAAAAACCAAAGTAATTAATTTTATTAATATGACATATATATATATATATATATATAATTAATTTTATACAGTTCTACGTAAACATATCAAATAACAAATATATTTGTATAAAGTTTAACTTTTCATATTTATTCCTTCAAAAATTCTAAATTGTTCATATATATTTCAACCGTCAATATCTCTTAAAAATATATAGTTAATTATAAATTAAATATTTAATTTTAATTAGTGAGTGAGATAAATTTACTATTTTAATTTTTTAGATATTATACTTAACTATAAATATATTTTTTAGTAGGTAGGATTTTTAGAGAACATATTTTGCAAAAGCAAAATTGATATTTTATTTATATTTTATTAAAAAAATATATACTAAACTACCAATAACAAATAAAAAAATATATATATATATAAATAATTTAAAATTTTAAAAAGAAATTATATAAAAAATTAAAATTTATAAAAATATATTTACTATGCAATATATTTATATAGAACTACACGAAATAACTCTAAAATGGAACTAACGCATTGTACTATCCCGCGCATCATCTTATGTTAAGATAAATGGGAGAATAAAAAGTAAAATAAATCATCTCTATCAAATCACCATGGCACTCCAAAGATTTGAAATGGGAATTAAGTGTGTTGGGACACATACATAGAAATAGAATCTCTCGGAATACGAAAAGAAACACCTCTTTTATCTTTCTTTAATTATATTCTCAATTATATCTCTACTCAGAGTTCATATCTTATTTTTTTATTATTATTATTATTTTGCAGTTTCCATATTGTCTCTTTCTCGTTGAAAGGGATATATATATATATATATATATACCTCTCCTTCTCCGTTTTAGAATCCAAGGGCAATTAAAATTACGCTTATTTGAGGATCCGTACATGTATATAGTAAAAAATGACACGTGAGATCTCAGGGGCCACGTGAGTGGATTAATCGAATCACCTCGCATAGTTAACACTTTGGAACTTACCCCGAACAGGAGAAATTCTATATTAATTTGCTAGGACTGGTGTATCAGATTCATCGTGGACAACCTAATAATTTATTTTTAATTCTAATTTTATTTCTTTTAATCCCCACCATTTTTAATTAAAAATAAATTTTAAAATTTTGGGTCCCTTGTTAAGAGTCCCTTTTGGACTGTTCACATATATAGGAACACATTGCATATTTGGATATATAGATACTAATATATAGGAAACTTTTATAAATTATATATATGTATTAGTATATATATAGTGCACACTTCATTATGTAGTAGGGGTGTATTTATTTTGATAGAACTCGAATTTTGTCTGAATTTTCGTAACCGAAATTTATCAGTGTTTGGATGAAATTGTCTAGTTCAACTTTTTGTAGGATTTACGCCAACTGCGCGCGCAAATTTATCTTTCAGGATCGTGACTTTGGAACTCACAATTTCGACCGCAACAAGAGCAAAGTCGAGCTCTTTCATACGAACAGAATTGACGACTTTAATTGTGGTGTAGACCGACTTTGCCAAATATAATCTAAATTTCTACAGCACTATAAATATATACATATAGTATACCATAAAATATGTAAGGAAAATATTCTAACAGTGGCAAGATTGGGAAGTAGAGAATAAATGGCTTGGACGGTCCACGGATGATGTGGTGCACCGGGTCTAAGCTACGAAAGGAGAAACTATTCTCTCAACGGTCACTTCAGAGCTCTGTACGTAGCACATATAGATGGCCCCGGCCTATTAATTATTGTATTTGAAGGAAGAGAGAGAGAGAGAGAGAGAGAGAGAGAGAGAGAGAGAGAGAGAGAGAGAGAGAGAGAGAGGTGGGAGAAGATGCTCTTTCACACGCACGAGTCGACGCGATCGAGCGTTGCCCAATCACCGTCACCGCTCACGGGGTGTCACGTGCGCATGTGGCTGGTCCGAGCCCACCCTGATCGATACGTACCCCACGCATGCATTGTATGCATGCATGCATTGGCAGCTCGAACCCACCTGATGCCTTGCCGCGTGCGGACGTACCAGACCGGGAAGGCTTCTGTAGAAGTGGAGCAGCTGCAGCTGCAGCTGCAGCTGCAGCTGCAGCTGCGTGCGATGGATGGATCCAGTTCTTTATTTAATGCCTCTGCCGCCCCTCATCACCACGCACCATCCGCTGAGACGTTCATGCATCTGCCTCATCCTGTGCCTCTCTTTGTTCAATAGATATCAAACAAATCATACCACCGCACGTTAGTTAAAGAGTTCATACAAAAGATTAATTAGTCCGCAAACTTTTAGAATTAATGGATCCAACTTATTTAGGGCCGACTCTGATATTATGTTAAAAAGTTCAGATACGTACGATTCAAAAGCTTAATTAGACTGATAAGTAGAGAGACAAGGTGTCTAATTTGAATTCAAATAAATAAATAATACGTAATTAGCTAGCTACGTACATGTTTAATATATAGTTCTTAGAAATTAAGTTGGACATTATTATTCAAGATCCTAAACAATCTCTTCCTCAAGATCCAAAGTTTCCTTCATATATACCTAATATGGCATGTAGCTAGTAATTGTAACTTTGTTCCAACAAATAGTGAATTACTTATTTGGCCCTTCCAAGAGATAAATGTTGTAATTAATTACAACTCCAACCACATCCTTCTCTTGGGAGTTCAAGTGAGAATTAACTTAAAGTGAGACACTATATATTAATTGGAAACTTCAAAAGGGATGATGCTATGGGGGAGTTGCACTTGTTAGATTACATGTCCCAAAGCCTAATAACAAAACACTAGCCCCCATCCCTTTTTGTCTTGCACATTCACTTGTTGGTCAATGTCATCAGAACTACATGGTTTGCTCAACCCTAAATGCAATACATATTCATGATAGAAACAACTAGATTTGTCCTCTTCTCTCTTTTTTCCTGTCTATCATGTGTGTCTTTTAGATAATGAAGTTTCCAGTGGTAGGGAGAGGATTTAATGCTGTGGGCTCTCCATGTCTAGTATTAGGCCTTCAAATTGAGAACATGGTAGTATTGCTCCACAAGAGAGGTGATATAAATGAGCTTCTCTATGCTCCACCACCTTATCTCCCAAGGATGGTGACCATTCTTAACCTACTAGCTAGAATGGACCACTCTGGAAAAGATGTCCCTTAACTTTCATTGTATGGTTAACAAAATTAAAGGCTAATAAGTCGATCATAGTCTCAAAAAAACATCCAACCCCACAAATTAAACCCCTAGAGAAATTAATGAGGGCCCATGATATTATATATTTCACATTAATCATTCTGTTTAATTAGTTCCAGGCAACTTAATTACGCATAATTCAGAGAAAAGTGTATTAGCATCATTTTTTTTTTTTTTTTTTTGGCTCTTTAAGATATATAGGAGTGAGAAAGGGGATGTGTGAACAACTTGTTTCTTTCATCTCGTTAGGTGTGTTTCCGACATACCTAATCGGAGAGTCGCAATCTTCGACTTGTTTGCCTATCGCAAGGAAACCGATATAATTGACAAAGTAAAACAAAAAAAAAGTAGTTGGAAGAGCAATGTCTCAATCCTATTTCCAAGTGAATTCTGAAGGATTATTACATCAGATTTTGCTATAATGTAGCTAGTTAATTAATTTCTTCAGAGCTCTGGTAAAAGAAGATTACTTCACATTATTTAACATGATATCATATGCGGGAAAATTAGTTAATTAAACACTTGCGCCCCACCAAAAGGTAGCTGGAAGAGCAATGTCACAATACTATTTCTAGGTGACTACTAATTAAAGTTCTCATAGAATAAATTAAAGATTAAAACATTAATTATTTTCTGACCAGCTAAAACTTATAGAGATATTACATGATATCATATATATATATATATATAGGTGGAAAAAATAGTTAATTAAATGCTTGCACCCCGCCCGACTAGCTTAGCTAGTATTCTATGTTCAATTAAACTTCGAAATAAATATAACAAGATACTATGTCGAGTTATTGCACCGAAAGATTTGTCCGCGGTTGAGACTCTCAAACAGAGAAGCATATTACTGCATATTATTTTTGAAAAATAGTTTTGCCCATAGGTGCGATGATTAAACCTCAACATCAAACTAGCCCTACGAAACACATCCATAATCTTACATTGATCTTACATTGAATAATGTGGGAGAGTGTAAGGACCGGACTTATACGTGATGGGTACACTATAACTAATAATTAGGCTAAAATAGAGATTTGGGCCTAATAAATTATTAATATTAGTGGACTGGGTTATTATAGCTGGTATTTGAGTCAGTCCACGGGTCAAAATTGTGAGATGGGTCTTACATCCTCTGATAATCTTTGGCTATGTGTGTGATTAGGCTAACAAACACATTAGGGGTGATATTCCAATAGTCCAACCTTAGATAATGTCTAACAAAAATGTAAAACGGGAGGAGTATGTGATGTTCCAATCGTCTCACATCAAATAATAGCAGAAGGGGACATCAAGATCTAAAGTGGGAGAAGTATGTGATATTTTAATATTCGATCCCATATTAAATAATTTGGGAGAGTGAGAGGGACAAACAGAAAAAGTACGTAACATCTCGATAAGTCCCACATTAGACAATGCAGCAGAGTATTAGGAGCTTATATACATGTGATGAACATACTGAAACTAATAATTAAGCTTAAATATTTTAGATATGTGATTTAGATCCAACAAATTTTTAGTACAAGTGGACTGGATTGTTACACCATGTGTGATAACTTGCGTTGGAATGTCTTGCGGGCCGCTGCTAATGATTTTGGGATCAAATTTTCTGGCCATGTTGAAATCGTATTTACTTGGCTCATCGGCAGACACAGCGGTGGGCTAAGAGGTGCCAAAAAATACAAAATGAGCTCCAATTTTAATAGGTGCCAGGTCCATAAAACTCACTTAGTACTTTGGGCCACAAAAGTTACCACGGCCGACCCAAATCTGTCACTCTTATCAATTTTTTTTTTTTTTTTTTTTTTTTTCAACTCAAATTTAAACTAAATAAAATTAAGTTTTTATAATTTTAATTAAAATAAAAATCAAACACTAATAAATTTACCATAAAAATTACTATCTTCTAAATCACATTTATTCTAAAATAAAAAAATAAAAATTATGTTATGGTATATATAAATACTTATTCTGGATGGACTCCGGGTAGGACTTGATGCAGCAGATTTCGAGTGGATAACAAATTAATCTAAACTTTTACTGTCCCAAATCCGTTTTGTTTCCTCCTGTTTACTGCTCCTCATTAGGAGCGGATCGGGGCAAGAGCTCCACCAACCCAGATCCGTTTGCATCCCTAGGTGCAAAGCAACTCGCTCATGTGCAGGCCGTAGCAAAGAAAAGCGACTCTTCTGATTCCAGTTTTTATTTACGTCATTCCAATTTCAAGGTTCATTGATCCCCTTTTCACTCTCTTCACACCGCTTATTAAACAGGTTTTTAACTGAGCTCAAGAGCTGTTCCCAACCACACCTATCATTGCAAGATTTGAGATGAGCCTTCATATACTCCCAGAAACCGCAAAATAATCTAAATGGGCTTTCGTTTTTGCTCTTGTTGGCTGCATCTGTGTCATAATTTTCACATCTTACCGAAAATTGGAGGCATGATGATCATAAATCGTAGAAATTCAGAAACTCACCTCCATAAACCACGCATGTGAAATCCCTCCACTAGCAGTATATTTCCATCTTCCAGCAAAGAAAACATAGGAAAAATATAACAAGAAAATAGTTACCAACAAATTTAGTTATAATCCAAAAACTTACAAATCATAATATACGAAACACATTCGACAAATAAAAAACTAAATATCTTTCTCATGAGTTCGCTAGGACAAGACACAGAATGGTAGCAGCACCACCACCATCACAAAAGACTATCATACATGCAGAAATTTTAACCTGCCACCTTAAATATACAACATGATCTTCAGTTCAAGAACCCCGATCAGGAAAATAGTACACATACGGACAACTAAAACTAACAATGGAGGCGAAACTTGACCAGATAGTATTATATGTGTTATAGAAAAACCAAAAGACCTCTAAAAACAGATAGCTAATGGCCTGGAAAAGCCACACTTCCTAGACTATTGAGTGAGTCACAAGTGATGATATGTAGCTAAAACAAACAGCCTGCATGCTAATGAGAATCTAAATGGACCTAAACGAAGAATTCAAAGATAAATAACAGTGGACGGATTGAGAGAGACATCATTTTCGGGATGTGCATGCACAGAACTTCAAAGCAGTGAAAACAGTGCAAAATAAACTGTTGAGGATCAAACAAGGATTATCACCGGACGATCACACCATTGGTACACATGGACAGGATACTCTCACTCTACAAAGATGACCCTGCTGATTATTAAATTACAACAGAGGACACAGATTCATTACAATATATACAACTGCAGTTCATAATAAAATATGCTATATCATGTTAAATTCCTCACTGTCCACACCTCAAATGTTACCACGGACCTGTCTGTGTCCTCCTCAGGCACCGTCTCTTCGCTCCATGCTGCTGATTCATCATTTCCAGGGCCTGAAGGCACCATAATAGTATCAATAACATGACCATTTCGAAAGATGTAATGAGCATTAACAAGGAAACAAGCTTGGAAACATCCTAATGCAAGAAAATATCAATTCAGATTTTGAGATCATCCCAAGAGATAGAGGAGGAATGTTCAATACACTCTGATAAACATGCACAACTTTGTTGTGCAATTTGGTAACTACAAGTTTCATAGTTGACAAAGAGAACGGATCTATTTAATAAAGCACATTAGTACAAATATACAATCTATTCCAAATATTATTTACTCCTATTGCATGACAACTAATTTTCTTCCCTAATTTCTAGTCAGCTACTGAAAAAATTGAACGAGACGAACTTATGCACGCATCCATGTGATATCGTCTACGAGCGGACCTATGAGACGTACCCTCAATCTTATTCTAGCCTGAACTCTTGGTTTAGTAATATACAACCAAGGATAACCGTGGCAACTTGCCGGCACTTGCGATAAGTGCGGTCACAAAAATGCATGCGTGAATGCTCTTTAGCAACGCTTGTTATGTATATTTTGAACGAAAAAATTACTTAGAATTTTGTGCCATCTAGACGGTACGGCACTGGATACGATACTAAATCCATACAACCATATAATTCAGGGACTACAAAAGGACCCTGAGTAACCACATTGCCACAGCCAACTTGTTCAAATTGGGCGATTAGGCAAGCATCAAAATTGTACATATCTAGCTAACCAGAGCTAGCTAACCTCAGTTAATCAGATAATCATTACATTGTGCACGGTAACATCATCTAAGATTACAGAATCTTTGTTATGCAGCCCCTATTTCTATGTCCAATATATAGTGAAAGATGACGTCTCATAAACAGTTATTCCAGAATTCAGATGATAAGGTTTTAACAAGATTTCACATCTCATAATAACTAAATTTAATTAATCAGAAAAATGAGGTTCCACTTGCCGAACTAAACACAAACTAAATGCAACAGAAAGATACACGTTGCCAGAATTTTCCCAGCGCAGGCTGTGCACTATTAACCTTAAAAGGCATAACCCCTCAAGGCTGTGCCAGAAGAATGGAGAGTTCTCTAAAGTACAGTATTTTGGATATTTCTAAGCACCTGCACATTTTTACTAGAGGGCTAGATACTTTTCATTAAGCCAAACTTTCACTCTAGAAGTTTCAAAAATTCCTCAGACACACGAATATGATAGGTAAAGAATTCTAGGGAACCCTAGAAAGTTATCAACAGACATATTAGGGACAAATTGTAGAATCCTACTAATCCTTATACATTGCTTGCACCTCTGTGAGGAGTGGAGCACATTTGCTCCTTAAGACAACCAAGAATTGTAATCAAGAGCTCTTTAGAGAAGTTCTGTTCTCTTCTTAATTCTTGTGCTCGAACCTAAAAGTCTTCTGAGTCTCTCTTCTCTCTGTTTCCTATGGATCTTAGCTAGCTAGCCTTACACAGAGCTGTAAAAGAATTAGGCCAACTTGACTTCTTGAAGGAAGAGGAGCAGCAATGCCAAGATGCCTGAAAGACAGTTCAAAGCATAATTTAGAACCATGAAGAGGGAGTGATCATATTGACCCAGCTAAAAGGGTTGAAGTCTGAAGAAGCATTCGATGATGATACTTTTAACCTACGGTAAAAAAAAAAAAAAAAAAAAAAAAAAAAAAAAAAAAGGGCGGTATCTCAAATTTGGAAATTTATAATTAAATTGTTTCAATTGTTTAAGAGATCTGCATTGATTGTTTTGTGAAGCTTTATTTTTCAAATATATATATATATATATATATATATATATATATATATATATATATATATATCTCCCAAAATTATTTCAAAAGACATTTGATTTTTCTTTTTAAGAAAATAATCCAACTGGAATCTGGCAAACCCCTATCTGAGAGAATTCCTAAGTAATTCAGTTGGCAATTTGTAAAGATGACGAAAGGAGGATAGGCCATAGTAATCTTTATATCATTATTGAAACTAGCACTGAACAAATATTGCTTTATTTCATTTGTATAAGTTCTCTCGAACCATATTAGGAGAAACCTTCTGTACTTTTCCTCATGCATCTATGCTTGGGTCACCAGCACTGCTCTCGAGTTCTGGTTATGGACAAATGATGTTCCCATCAATATATTGGACTAATTCAAATATCTTTTTAACACATTTAAGGACAAAATAAAAGAAGAAGAACCTAGCGCTCTATGACAATCAAATAAGAGGAAATTAATCATAAAGATGTTTGGAAGTTGAATGGTATAAGTAAATGGGATATTTTTTTATGTTTTACACTTCCATAAACATTTCCAGCATTACTTTATCACATTAAATTATTTCAGAAGACAAAGGGTTAATAATAGAAAAATATATTTTCAATCCAAGCAAAAGAAGGAACCAGATACTCATAGTGAGCAGACATTGTTCTTATTAACTCATACGGAAAAGGGCGTTCTCCACATAATAAGGTGCATACTTTAAAAAGATACCAAACCATATTATTAGCATCATTATGCTACTATTCCTACACTTGAACAAAGGTAAACAATGAAATTTTAAACCAAAGGTATACTACGACATTTTAAATTTAGACAACTGGAATACATATAAAATAGTTGCTCATTTTCAAATTAACAAGCTACCAAGGAATACTTCCTATGGCTTAAACGCCCAGCACCGAAGATGGTCCAGTGTCAGTCGCAAGACTGGCTAGTCTAAAGGTACACGTTTGTTAAGTAAACATTCATTCAAACTTTCGAGTGGCAACAGCCATGCGAACTTCTATATATAGTCTAATATATTTCATTAGTAAAGTTTGTGATTGGGACACAGGCTGCACTACTCCAGCAGAAACTCTATCTGAATTGACAGATTTTAAACTCCTATTCAGAGTTGAGGTGTGAAAAATATTAGTTGGCTCCCTTTGGACCAGAATACCAGTTGCCTTAATTGCAGAAAGTTCTAACAAGAATAAAGTTGAGTTTGAAACTTCTTGATTCTAGAAACTACAGGGAAGAATGAAATTTGTTTGAGCTTTGGCAATAATTTAGTTTTCTAGACAATTAGCAGGACAGAAACCATTATTATAATTGAGGATCATCTCATCCAAAGAATGAGCAAAAACTACCTTGAATTGCATGAGTTCTCCATTTGGACTCCAGTCTAAAAACATCTACAATACCTTTAAATTTTTTACATTTAGGAATTAGAAACTAACAAGAGTTGTACGGGCTTAGACTTCCTATGAACTTCAGAAGCACGTTGTTATCTTACTTTACCTGTCTCATCTAGCTCTATCGCATGTGTTAACAGACTTATCTGCAATCCTTGAAGTAGCAAAAATGGGGAAGTAAGAAGGAAAACTTGTTAGGAATAAGACAGACAGTTTAAATCTGTTCACAAAAGCAGCCTACATGGCAAAGGAAAATGAGATAAAACTAAAGGATTCATTGTTCTTTTTCCCTCTCTTATGCTAAAATTCTGCCTTGAATTTTGTACTCAACAAATTTCTCCTGCATTTTTCGCAACATTTTATCATCTAAATGGGAATTGTACTTCCTTTTTGCTCGGAAGTAAGAAGACTACCACGATGCATGGCACACATTATGCCCCTGTTGAGCTACATATTCAGTTTCCTAAGTTCGAGTGCCAATAGCTAAGAAAGTGACTGCCGAACAATAAAATCACTGCGTCTCTAACAGAGGCTAAGTCCATTATAGAAGCACAAGATGGTGATGGCTACACAACAACATCATCGGTTATATGACAGAGAACAAGTATTAATCACGAAATCTAATAGAACTTCCTTAGAGCATTTTCTAAGAAATATAACAATGACCTGATACAGATTTCAAAAATTATCACCATCACATATTGAGCAAAATGCAGCATGTCCTCACAAGAAAACGTTACTTGCTTCAGGATGGTAGAGATGTAGCATATATTCACAAAACAAGAAACATTAATTGGCTTGTTCCAGCAAGATAGAGTAGTTACCTGGTTTTTCTGCATCTCCACTTCAGCCTGCATGTTCCAGAACATTGTTAGGGAACATCAAAATTCTCGTGTTTCCAATTGAGAAATACTCAACCAGTAAAATTAACCTTAAAAGATATGGAGTATGAATATTCATCTAAATTACCTGTTTTTTCTGTAGCTCTTGATTATTCTCTTTCAATTTTGCTACTTCAGCTTCCAATTCCATTGTGTAAGCCTGTTCCAAGTCAAAACCAATAAATGATGGGGTTTAATCAACTACTCTACTTGCAAAGCATTGCATCAATTTCATTACCTTGGTGAAATAATGAAATAACTACGTACAACACCTGCTAAAGAGCCAAAACAAAAGAGAGCTAACATAAAGATCACCTGCTTACGAGCGCGTGATCTTGCGGCCGACTCCCTATTCTTGATCATCCTCCGCTGCCTCCTCTCCATCACCTTCTCCACGGCCCCACCACACTTCCTCCCCCTCAGCCCCCCGTTAAACACATACGGCACCGGAGACAGCGAAGACAGATCCCCATTCCCCTTCCCTATCCCATCCGAACCAATCTGACTAGCTGGTGAACCCATTGCCGCCAGCGTGACCCCGCCGCCAGCCAATCCAACCACCCCTGGCATCAACCCATTGTTCACAACCTGATCCCCGATCCCCATCATCCCTCCTACTCGAATCCCCTGCGGGTGGCCCAAATCAGTGTTACTCCCCAGGGGCAGTGAAGCTCCATACGGCCGCGCGGTAGGCGAAGTTAGCGGAAGATTGGCTGCCGAATTGTTAGTAATTGCATGGGTAACTATATGTCCGTTACTCCGGGGGGTCTGAGAGAATCCAAGAGCAAGCCCCCCAGTGTCATTCGAACTCTGCAGACTCCCGTAGAACAAACTACTGGGAGTATTGTTGCTGGTAAACAAACTACTGGGAGGATTGCTGCTGGTATTGTTACCGCCCCCGCCGAGCGGCCTCGGCTGGGTCATTTCCTCTCTAACCACACCTGCTCTAACCAAGAACTCCTCCAGAGTCATCTCCCCGAGCGTCGGCTGCCGCTGGTGCTGGATATCCGGCGCTCTGCCGCCTCCGCCCACGACCGGCCCCTGCGCGCCATCCCGCAGGAGGTCGCGCCACACCTCGTCGACCGTCTTCTGGCTCAGCGTCCGCGGTAGCGTCAGCGATCCCTGACGCTGGAGGCCCCCTCCGCCGCCGCCGCCGACTCCGCTGCCTACGCCGGATCCGACGGCTCCGACGGCGGCGGCTGCGGCGGCGGCGCTGCCGAGGGCGGAGGCCATGGCCTGGCTCTCCTCGGCGGTCCAGATGTTCTTGAGCAGCTCGTCCATGTTCATGGACCCGAAGTCCTTCCCGACCCCGCCGATCGTGCTCTGGAACTCGTCGAACGTGAGCGAGTACACCGACCCCTGCCGCGCCAGCGGGAGCGGCGTCGCCGGGGGCCGACCATCATCCCCATCCGATCCCAGATGCTGCGAATTCATCATCTCTCCTTACCAAAACCCTAATAATAAATCCCCAAATCCCCTCTCCAATTCCCCTTCCCCCTTTCTCCCAGCTCCCCAACTCCCCCTGCATCACATCAAAAAGAAAAAATAAATAAATAAAATAAATAAATAAATAAACAACACCCCCCAAATTAACTCACACAACCACGACGAATCTATACCACGAATTCAGCTCCAAAAACCCCTAATTAATCTCATCCTCCTCCCCGGCCGTACAACCAGGAAACAAACAGTTTAAGCAGCAGTTATACTAATTTGCAACGATCAGCACCTTAACTAAAATCCACGACGACTTTTCTTACTAATAGTAGAACTAATCAAATCCTCTATTACTTTCCCCCTAATCACCAAGATTAATCAACTCAACCTCACCTTTAATTTGTCCCAAACAAACATAATTAGCCAATTTTGCCGTCCATTACTTACACAACAATTAGAGAGACAGAGAGAAGAGGGGGACCTGTTTTGGTGCGTAGTAGTAGATGGCAGCAGGTTTTTTTTTTTTTTTTTTCCTTTTTCGCTCTCCTCCGCTCCGAATTCTGGTGCGAATCGCTTCGTGAGAGAGAGAGAGAGAGAGAGAGAGGGGAGGGACAGGTGTCGTCTTACAGTGGCTAGGGAGGTGCTTCGGGGATATTTATGCGCCCCAAAAACAATAGAATAAAGAGGGGGGGAAAGGAGGGGGGGCGGTGTTGGACCCGGGTAAGGTGAAACGTGGCGGTGTTAGAGAACGCGAGCTCTCGTGATGTGACCTGCCACCCAATGGGAGCGCGCTATATGGTACGATCTCCGCCGTCGGTTCCGCTTCCCGACAAATTACCGCGACGGTCGGATCTTTTGGTTCCCACCGCTACTTGCCTTTTTGTTAGGTTTGGTTGTACGGATACCCCCCTCGACGATAAGAACTTTCCAAACAGGTCCCTCAACGATTACCTTCCTTTTCCGTTTCATCCTGTATATATCGCTGTCATTCTTTTTTTTTTTTCTTTACTTTTTTAAAAAAAAATTATATAATTTCAATTAAAATTACTTTAAAATTTCATGTTTTAAACTGTGAAAATAGTTGGGCAAAATTTCTGAAATTAATTAAAACAGCTTGAATCCAAAACAATGGAAAACTGACCGTTGTCCATGCAAAATAAAGTCTGTGAACCTATTTTAAAATAGCACATAGTTGAGGGGTTATTATATAATTTTTATTTTTTTAAGTTGCAATTTAAAATGACGAGCGTTGCGTGGTATACTCAAAAATAAAAGTGTAAATTTTACGTTTTGATCAAATTATATTTAAATAAATATTAAAAAATTTAAATATATATAAATTTTTGAATGAATGGATGTAAATAGTACACCTCCTTCTCGAGATTATAAATAGCATTTTTTTAAAAAAAACATCCCAAACATTGAATTTTTAATTGAGACCCCTTTTACTTTTAATTTTATAAAATTAAACAATTTTAGTCAGAAAATAAAATTTTATTAGGTTTAAATTATGTTTCACCAAATATATTGAAATAATTACTAATTGGCAGCTTACAGAATTGCAAATTTTTAAAAACTTTTTAACTAAATAACTAAGCTAATTTAATTTTTGAAACAATAAAAGTTGGAAATAAAACATAAATTTAGGACGACATTTGAAAATGAGCTTTAGTTGAGGAGATCACCGTACATTTTTTTTCTCTTCATTTTTCATGAAGTTAAGATTAAATTGTGAAATTAAAAAATTTCAGTTATATTATTTATTTGACAAAAAATAAATAATACATAAAATTTATATGATTATAAAAAATTTATATTTTATTCTTCAAAAATTTAAATTAATTTATTAATTCCTTCTCCTTCATAATTCTGTTATTATTTTATTTATTTTTTATTATTTATATAAAAAATATTTTTGAAATAATAAAAATATATTAAAAATCAAATTTTAGTTATAAAATAATAAATATAATTTAGTTATTTCATTCTCTTTGTTATCAGCAAATTTCAGACATAAAATACAAATATTTAAAAGTCACAAATACGAAGAAAAGTAAAACAAAAACAAAAACAAAAAAAAGTTTGTCCAAATAATTTGATTTGTGATGGAAAGTTTGGAAAGTTAGATTACAGTAAAAATTTAACATGAAATATAAATACGATATACATTTTATCTATTTAAAAATTTAATATATTTTATTAATTATTTTGAAATAATTAATAAATTTATTATATCTCAAGATGAATAAAATATAAGACGTAAAAAATATTTTTTTAAATATTTACAGAAAAAATTCAATGACTGATCGATATCTATCCGGTACAATCGCACACTCCGGAGTGGCACTCAATGCAACGACCCACACCAGTAAAAATAAAAAAATAAATAAATAAAAATAAAAAATAAAAATAAAAAAAAATTGGAAAAAGACACGGAAGAGCCGGTGGGTGGGAAGACCAGAGCGAAAGGATAAGAGGTCTGTGCTCGCGAAAAAAGAAAATCTCAGCATGTGCAGACAGTCTGTAGTGTCTTGAATACGTGGCCGCGTGGTATTCGCCCGTTTCTTTTCGGGCTTTTTTTTATTTTTATTATTATTATTATTGCGGGCTGGGTTTTAAATAAGAGCGTGTAAAACTTGTCGTTGATAACATGATATGATATCGACTTCGGGATAGGGTGGGGGATAAAGATGCCCCACGTTTATTTATTATCAATTATAATTATAATAATAATAATAATTATTATTATTATCAGTTTGTTAGTCCAATTTATTCGATCTGACTCCCGAGTTTATATTATAAATAACCTTATATTACATATTATTTTGATATAATTTGATTTAATACAGTAATATAATATTAGATTACAGTATATAAAAAATTAGGGATAATTGCCTGTGTACCCCTGAAATATGAAGAAATATCTGATTTATCCCTCTTATTTTTTTCTTTCTAATATACCTGTCACGCCCCGGGTGTAAACCAGAACCCGGGCCCGTCCACAGATCCGCCGTGCATGCGGTATTTCTCACATACACGAAGCGTCGGTAACCTGCTCAGATAAGAAATAATAATAAAAGAGCATAAAAATCAGAGCTGAAATAAAACTACTGTATCTCAGACAGATGCTGGAAGTAAAAGTACAACATTAAAATAAATACAAGTGTCTCTCCCAGCTCACTACTACAAAATACATACAGCTGGCAGAAGCCAGTCCCCAAAAAGAAAAGCAAGAAAACTGTCTGAGAAGATCTGGTACCCAAAAGATAAGCAGCTACAACCCTCGGTAGGCTCTCTAACTAGTCCGCGATGCGCTTGCCCCGATCAGTTGCTGATGTCCCAGCAACTCCCACAGAGGACTCTGCAAAACAAGGGAAAAGGAGGGAACAAGAAAAGCAATGGGGGTCAGTACTACTATAAACAGTAGCCTCCCCTAGTGGGTAAGCCTCAGCTCAGATATGCCCACCAGGTGCTCAGAGGCAAAAAGGGAAAAGAAGAGAGAGGGGGAATGCAAATAAATGAAGCCACTGATAAAATACTATCCCTAATATGCCTCTATATGACCAACCAATAAGGATGGGAAAAGTGATTCATCCGAATCAAGTATCCTGTCATAAAGACCCAATCTGACAGCCAGTGAACACTGGCCTGCCTGCTCTGCTGTCGAACTCAAGAACCCCGCATGGTGCCCGGCGCTCACACCGTGGAACTCAAGAAACCAGCCTGGTGCCCGGCGCTCACACCGTGGAAAGCCTACTCCGGAGTGGCACTCGAGGGGAGCGACCCACACGAGTAATAATATCACTGTATCAACATCTCTGTAACCACTGTCTCATAATAGCAGGACTGGATCGAGACTCAAGGAAGTGGGCACAACCCTCCACTAAAGTAAGTCCGATCCCCGAACACCCAATCTGATGCAATAAAAACAATCCGGTCAACCACCCAAGATCCGTGGTCGCCGCAACCCCCTGACAACTCAGCCTGTCCCCAAATCCCCAATACCTGCCTACACTGTCCAACATACGCTCGAACCTGAGCGATTAAGCCGCTAGTGCCAACAATGAAAGAAGAAAGAGAAAAGCATGGTTTCTCCTAAGTCAATTCCCAAAATAGTGTAGCAGTAAAGGATGGCAATAATCATATGACCAATTAATCATGCAATGTTCCAATATTTGTCCAATTCCCAAATATAACAGTTTAGAAGCGACTTAAACTAGGGTAATCGTTTCCCATGAATAAACCTTGGTTTTTGCAGTCCTCAATTCTATGTTGTCCCAGAGTATAAGTTCCCGAATCAATAAGCAAATAATCTAACAATAATTTATTTGGAGATCTGATACTCAGTAATCAATTCCCTAGAGCATGCAAGTCTACCAATCAACACGTTCAACATTGATATAGCAAGGTACTCTGACATTCCTAGTGGGCATACAAAGAAAGAGAGTACAACAACCACCCACCTGAAGCGCAACTGTCCCAACTTGTACAGTCAGAAAATACCAAAATTCCAAATCCGCGCTCCCACAATTTCAGCACACCCGCAATACTCCTGGTACAACAAGGGATCCACTAATTACACTAGAGTCTCAATTATGGCACTAATTACCACATACAAACACAAGTACCAAACTGTCAAATTATCACCTGCAGAAAATGTCCAGAAAATTCCAATAAAAATATCACGGCGATCCTCGCGACGATAGCTTCGCAACGGTACCTTGCACGCCCAAATCCGAGTTCTGTACACCAAGATAAAAATTCAGCAAGAGGGCACTCTCATACACTAATCAGGATTAAGGGCTGATTACTGTTCACAGAGAAATCCTAAATTATCACCTCGAAGGAAAATTCACAAAAATCCACTAAAAATACGAGCGCGTTCCTTGCGATCCGTAGATGAAAAAGTTGTATAAGCTCGTTTCCGTCAGACGCTCGTGCGCAAAGATATGGCCAAAATACTCTGCTGCTGTCAAGGAATTCCATCAAGAAAGAGGGGTCACAGTTTGCCTCGGGAACCGTGCCAAAACATCGAAACGGAAAAGCGCGACCAAAACGAAAGATGAAGTCCTACCTCTTAGGAGTCCACTGGTGCAAGAATCACAGGAAAATGATGTCGGGGTAGCTCAGGGGAGCAAAAACACGAACACCGCGCCGAAGAAGAACACAAGGAAGCAACGTCGCGCCGCACCGTAAAATGGGGAACCTCGGGATTCGTGCCACCAAAATTCCTAAGATTTGGTAGGAAGATCCAGGACTAAAAGATGTAAAACTTTGCTAGAAATGAGCTTTGGCTGAAAGAGCTCGGTTGGGGAGAAAACAGAGGAAGAAGGAGGCTCGGACTGTTGCTTAAATAGGCTAAGGAAAACATTTCAGAAAATACCCTACAGGTCCCCACTTTCGGGCGCATCCGGGGATTCGGGCGGCTACAGTAACGGGCCGGCCCAGGATTTCCGGGCGCGCACAGTGCGGCCCGGCCCACGGCACAGCCCAGTCCACTAGGCCGCTTGACCCCGCTGCACCCGGTGCACCTGAGCCAGCCACTGGTGGCGTGCCACGTGTCCCCGACAGGCCGTGCACCGCGCACGGCGCGCCGTGCACCGCGCACGTCGCCGGCTGACCCGGGCGTACGGCCACCTGCCCCGGTCACCGTCTCCGCCAGTTGCGTGGACCGAGCGCACCACACCGAACCAATAACCACCTGCCACGTGTCCACTCGGTTCACCGTGCACCCGGGCCCAAACTCCGTGGACCGCGCCTGCTGCGCCGGCCAACCAGAAGCCGCCACGTGGCCCGCCTCCGGTGCACGACCCCCGCGGTGGACCGCGCCCCTGCCCGCGCCCTCAGCGCCTGCCCGCGGCCGCTAGTCGCCTGCCCGCCGCCCACCGCCGCCTTCCGCCGCTGCCCGCCGCCGCCAAACGCCGCCGGCGATCGCCGGAAACACTGTTCCGGCGTGAACAGTACCCGCAGGCTCCAAATTAACAAGCAAATAGCCCATCTTGACCGTTTTCGCGCGCTGATTCCAAAAACGAGGTCCGTTTTGCCAAATTCTCACTCTAAAAATTGCCGAAAGCCCCCGGAAGAGTATTCTTGGTCCAAATCTCGCGCCGAGCCCAATCTTAATATCCGTTTCGCGCGCAAACACCTCTAAACAACCGATGGGGTCCCCAGATCACCCACGTGATCCAATTTAAGTCCAAAGTCCAACACTTGTGTCCAATCGTGCCCCGAACACCTCCAGCACCCCGCGTAGGCCTCCAGTGGCCACCCCAAAGCACCGCAACGGCTCTGCGGAGATCCAGGGCATCACATCCTCCCCCACTAAAAGAAAGTTTCGTCCTCGAAACTAAAGTCATTCCTCATACGGAATCACAACCAACAAGAGGGGTAAATATCCAATCATCCAACACTCAAGCTCCCAAAACAACCAAATACCTCAACCATGAGTAGTCGAGAGAACCAGACTGTAAAACAACCTTCGCGAAGATCCAATACCCTTGCAGCTCGTAACTCAAATCCCTCAAGCTTGACGGAAGGGTGCCAGCCCCCGATGATCGCTTCATCAAATTCTTAAGGGTCCTCAACTCCCAAACTGGTGTCATGCCCAACAACTCCGATAGGAGAACAGCTAGAAACTCACCACCAAAAAGGGGTATCACCAAGTCCCAATGCCGCCGCAGGTCCCTCAAACACACCGGCAAACAAGCTACTCACCCACTACGAGACATCCGCCTCGCTCACAAGGTCAAAACCAAAGAAGCGAAGATACCCTCAAACAACCCAGGTACACCAACGCCTCCAGGCCTGGCTCTCACAAGAACCGCCCTCGCAGCATAATCAGCTGCCGCGAAGAGTAAACAACCGAGCTAGCCTAACCATCCTAAGTGCCAAACCAAGCCCCACAAGACCATCAGGCCTACAGGTAAAACCAAGGACTCAACCGCACCGGGCAGGACCCACAACACGTCCCTACGTGCTAAGGATCGGGAATACGACCTCCCGAACACCCGGTAACCGTCCTACCCTTAACCCAATGCAAGGAAGTACATGCACTCCTAACAAAAGACTAGGATGCCCAAATGCAATACAATGCACAAACAATGCCGGTGAATACAGTAAAACCATACCTGCCCCCACAAAGTCTGCTGCTGCAAAATCCTCCACCTGAGTGGCGTAGACCGGACCGCCCAGATCCGGCAACTGCTGATCCGCAGGGTAAAAAGGTGGTGACCCGCTCGCTGGAGCATAAGGCCACTGAGCCGACCACTGCTGCTGGGGCGAAAGAGGAGCCGATGCAGATGAGGGTGCCGCTGAAGTCGAAAGGGGGCACGTAGCTCGAATGTGGCCTGGCTGTCCGCACTTGTAACAACTACCCCACCTCTGATCACAGGTGTGCGACAAGTGAGGTCCTCTACAGAATATGCATCTGTCTCTATCACGAAACCGTGGCCGCCCCGTCTGCTGCTGTCTCTGAGTCTGATGCTGCGACTCCTGCTGCTGTTGCGATGGCCACTGGGATCCGCTAGGCTCTCGCTGCTCCACACGCCCACGGCTAGGTGACTGAGGCCGTGGCGGTCTCCATGAACCAGTCTGTCCCTCATCCTCGGGTGCCGGTCGTTTCCTCACGGAACTCAGTACGACCATCCCGCCTCGCCTTGCCACCTCTGCGTCGCCTCCCTCCACCCAAGAGGCATGCTCGACGGCCTCCTGAAGAGTCTGGTGTCGCTGTGCATGCACAAGGATATAAAGCTCGCTGCGGAGACCTGCCTCGAATAACTCGACCTGATGTGGTCCATCCCGGGCGACATAGGGCACACAATTAAACAGCCGCATGAACTCCTGATGGTAATCCTGAACTGACCGGTCGCCCTGCTGAATGCTTTTCAAATCATCCTCCAGCTTCCTCTTCACGCTGGTCGAAAAATAGGTATCCACAATCATACGCCGAAACTCGGACCAGGGTAGCTGTCGAGAAATCTGAAACTCCCGTGGCTCCACCCGACGCCACCAGAGGTCTGCATCTCCATCTAGGCAATGTACCGCCATATGAACTCTGTACCTCGGGTCGATGAAGAAATCCCGAAAAATCTTCTCCATCGCTGCTAACCATGTCCCAACCTCCCACGGCTGCATATCTCGCCCCGAGAACCTGGGCGGCCCGCGCTTACAAAACTTAACCAGTTTATCCGCGAAGTCCAGCTCCTCCGCCGGGGTCAAAGGCTGGGCCACGCCCTGAGCCCCACTACTCAAAGATGGCGCCGTCGGCACAAGTGGTTCCACAGGTGGTGCCGGGGTCTCTGACACTGTCGGAGGCGGCGCCCCACCCCGCGCCAGTAGCTGCTCAATCCGCTGCTCCTGCCGGCGGCTGCTCTCCGCCAATTGGGCCACCAAGGCCCTCAGCTCAGCAATCTCAGAAGATCCAGCCTGTCCTCGCTCAACAGGGGGTGTAGGGGCACCCCGGGTAGGAATCCGACGTCGAGGAGGCATCCTGCCACAAGAAACCAAACATCAGCAACGAAACCCCACACGACCCAATCTGGCGAAAGTCAAAAGACATCCCCCTATTTCTGTAACCTTATGTTGTCTGCAGCCAACATAATGGTTCAACAGAAATAGACTATGTCGATCACTCTTCACTCACTGGAAGAGTTAACAATAAAAATCACCGACTTTCGCAACAAGTCACGCCACTCACGCCCTATAATCCTAGGGTCTGTCCAAAAGCCTAGGGTTTCCTAAGTCCCAACTGACCTATCCCTAAGCTCTGATACCAACTTAATCTGTCACGCCCCGGGTGTAAACCAGAACCCGGGCCCGTCCACAGATCCGCCGTGCATGCGGTATTTCCCACATACACGAAGCGTCGGTAACCTGCTCAGATAAGAAATAATAATAAAAGAGCATAATAATCAGAGCTAAATAAAACTACTGTATCTCAGACAGATGCTGGAAGTAAAAGGTACAACAGTAAAATAAATACAGATGTCTCTCCCAGCTCACTACTAAAATACAAACAGCTGGCAGAAGCCAGTCCCCAAAAAGAAAACAAGAAAACTGTCTGAGAAGTCTGGTACCCAAAAATCTCCAGCTACAACCCTCGGTGGCTCTCTATCTAGTCCGCGATGCGCTTACCTCGATCAGTTGCTGACGGCCCAGCAACTCCCACAGAGGACTCTGCAAAACAAGGGAAAAGGAGGGAACAAGAAAAACAATGGGGGTAAGTACTACTATAAACAGTAGCCTCCCCTAGTGGGTAAAGCCTCAGCTCAGATATGCCCACCAGGTGCTCAGAGGCAAAAAGGGAAAAGAAGAGAAAGGGGATGCAGATAAATGAAGCAACTGATAAAATGCTATCCCTAATATGCCTCTATATGACCAACCAATAAGGATGGGAAAAGTGATGCATCAGAATCAAGTAGCCTGTCATAAAGACCCAATCTGACAGCCAGTGAACACTGGCACTGCCTGCTCTGCTGTCGAACTCAAGAAACCAGCATGGTGCCCGGCGCTCACACCGTGGAACTCAAGAAACCAGCCTGGTGCCCGGCGCTCACACCGTGGAAAGCCTACTCCGGAGTGGCACTCGAGGGGAGCGACCCACACGAGTAAAATATCACTGTATCAACATCTCTGTAACCACTGTCTCATAATAGCAGGACTGGATCGAGACTCAAGGAAGTGGGAACAACCCTCCACTAAAGTAAGCCCGATCCCCGAACACCCAATCTGATGCAATAAAAACAATCCGGTCAACCACCCAAGATCCGTGGTCGCCGCAACCCCCTGACAACTCAACCTGTCCCAAATCCCCAATACCTGCCTACACTGTCCAACATACGCTCGAACCTGAGCGATTAAGCCGCTAGTGCCAACAATGAAAGAAGAAAGAGAAAAGCATGGTTTCTCCTAAGTCAAGTCCCAAAATAGTGTAGCAGTAAAAGATGGCAATAATTATGTGACCAATTTAATCATGCAATGTTCCAATATTTGTCCAATTCCCAAATATAACAGTTTAGAAGTGACTTAAGCTAGGGTGACGTCTCACATGAATAAACATCAGTTTTGCAGTCCTCAATTCTATTTGTCTCCAAGTATAAGTTCCAGAATCAATAAGCAAATAATCTAACAATAATTTATTTGGAGATCTGATAACCAATAATCAATTCCCTAGAGCATGCAAGTCTACCAATCAACACATTTAGCATTGTCATAGCAAGGTACTCTGATATTCCTAGTGGGCATACAAAGAGAGGAGTACAACAACCACCCACCTGAAGCGCAACTGTCCCAACTCGTACAGTCAGAAAATACCAAAATTCCAAATCCTTGCTCCCACAATTTCAGCACACCCGCAATACTCCTGGTACAACAAGGGATCCACTAATTACACTAGAGTCCCAATTATAGCACTAATTACCACATACAAACACAAGTACCAAACTGTCAAATTATCACCTGCAGAAAATGTCCAGAAAATTCCAATAAAAATATCACGGCGATCCTCGCGTCGATAGCTTCGCAACGGTACCTTGCACGCCCAAATCCGAGTTCTGTACACCAAGATAAAAATTCGGCAAGAGGGCACTCTCATACACTAATCTGGATTAAGGGCTGATTACTGTTCACAGAGAAATCCTAAATTATCACCTCGAAAGAAAATTCACAAAAATCCACTAAAAATACGAGCGCGTTCCTTGCGATCCGTAGATGAAAAAGTTGTATAAGCTCGTTTCCGTCAGACGCTCGTGCGCAAAGATATGGCCAAAATACTCCGCTGCTGTCAAGGAATTCCATCAGAAAGAGGGGTCACTGTTTGCCTCGGGAACCGTGCCAAAACCTCGAAACGGGAAAGCGCGACCAAAACGAAAGATGAAGTCCTACCTCTTAGGAGTCCACTGGTGCAAGAATCACAGGAAAATGATGTCGGGGTAGCCCAGGGGAGCAAAAACACGATCGCTGCGCCGAAGAAGAACACTAGGAAGCAACGTCGCGCCGCACCGTAAAATGGGGAACCTCGGGATTCGTGCCTCCAAAACTCTTGAAACTTGGCAGGGAGATCCAGGACTAAAAGATGAAAACTTTGCTAGAAATGAGCTTTGGCTGAAAGAGCTCGGTTGGGAGAAAACAGAGGAAGAAGGAGGCTCGGATTGTTGCTTAAATAGGCTAAGGAAAACAATTCAGAAAATACCCTACATGTCCCCACTTTCGGGCGCCCGGGGATTCGGGCGGCTACAGTAACGGGCCGGCCCAGGATTTCCGGGCGCGCACAGTGCGGCCCGGCCCACGGCACAGCCCAGTCCACTAGGCCGCTTGACCCCGCTGCACCCGGTGCACCTGAGCCAGCCAATGGTGGCGTGCCACGTGTCCCCGACAGGCCGTGCACCGCGCACGCGCGCCGTGCACCGCGCACGTCGCCGGCTGACCCGGGCGTACGGCCACCTGCCCCGGTCACCGTCTCCGCCAGTTGCGTGGACCGGGCGCACCACACCGAACCAATAACCACCTGCCACGTGTCCACTCGGTTCACCGTGCACCCGGGCCCAAACTCCGTGGACCGCGCCTGCTGCGCCGGCCAACCAGAAGCCGCCACGTGGCCCGCCTCCGGTGCACGACCCCCGCGGTGGACCGCGCCCCTGCCCGCGCCCTCAGCGCCTGCCCGCGGCCGCTAGTCGCCTGCCCGCCGCCCGCCGCCGCCTTCCGCCGCTGCCCGCCGCCGCCAAACGCCGCCGGCGATCGCCGGAAACACTGTTCCGGCGTGAACAGTACCCGCAGGCTCCAAATTAACAAGCAAATAGCCCATCTTGACCGTTTTCGCGCGCTGATTCCAAAAACGAGGTCCGTTTTGCCAAATTCTCACTCTAAAAATTGCCGAAAGCCCCCGGAAGAGTATTCTTGGTCCAAATCTCGCGCCGAGCCCAATCTTAATATCCGTTTCGCGCGCAAACACCTCTAAACAACCGATGGGGTCCCCAGATCACCCACGTGATCCAATTTAAGTCCAAAGTCCAACACTTGTGTCCAATCGTGCCCCGAACACCTCCAGCACCCCGCGTAGGCCTCCAGTGGCCACCCCAAAGCACCGCAACGGCTCTGCGGAGATCCAGGGCATCACAATACCCTTCATACGTTCCACCGTTATTAAAAATACCCCTACCGTTTCCCTTTGTTAAGTTAACTAGGGTTAAACTAGAGTTAAATAATAATCGGAGTTGAAAACTATCAGATATACCTATTTTGCCCCGGTTTAGGGTTTAGGGTTTAGGGTTTAGGATTTTTTAGGATTTTAGGGTTTAGGGTTTTAGGGTTTAGGGTTTAGGATTTTTTAGGGTTCTAGGTTTTAGGGTTTAGGGTTTAGGATTTTTAGGATTTTAGGGTTTAGGGTTTAGGGTTTTAGGTTTTAGGGTTTAGGGTTTTAGGGTTTAGGGGTTTAGGGTTTTAGGGTTTAGGGTTTAGAGTATATTTGAAAGGACAAAATAGTAATTACACACAGATAACGGCAGTTTCAAACGGTACACTAACAGAGTTTAACTTCAGGGGTATTTTGGAAAGAAGTTGGAACGTAAGAAGGGTAGTTTTAATATTAGCCTTCTAAGAGGGGTAAATCTAAAAACAGAAAAATTTTTAGGGGTACGTAGGAAATTGCCCCTAAAAATTATTATATTTGTAGTAGGTTACAATTTTTTTTTTTGTTTGTTTGTTAAATTTAATATTATTCTTTACTAAATAATGATTTTAATATAATTTGCACTTGAATTTAAAATTTAAATTTATATTTAAAATCTAAACAAAAATATAAATTTATTTTAATTTAAAATGTAAATTTAAAATATAAAAATATAAAAATTTAAATATAAATTGAAAATTAAATTTATATTTCAAATTTAAAATTAGAAAATTAAAATCTAAATTGAAAATTTAAAATTAGATAATTCAAAATTTTAAAATAAAATTTTAAAAATGATATAGGAAAGGGTTGGAATTTGAACGGTAAACTTGTAATTAATTTTACATAACATGTAAAAATAATTCGTCATAAGTAATATAAAATACTCACTCTGCTCGAAAAATATTTTCAAAATAATTATGTATCATTTGTGACGACGCTATGTCGCCGATCAGATTACAGGCTAGATAAACTAAACTAAACATAGTAATTCCGACAGAATTGTCTGTAATTCTGGAAAGATAATCCGAACTGAACACAGCATAAATAATAAATATTTTAATAAATTAAATAAAATATAATTTTATAATTTGAATATTAAATTTGAATTATTAAATTGTATAATAATTCATGAGATGCTGTACAAGTGCTTGTGGATAAGAAAAGTAATTTTTTTCTAAATATGGTGAGAAAGCGCATGCGCAGGGATGTTGGGAATGGGGACCATACTTGCCTTAATCGTCAAAACGCACAATCTCGAGAGGTTTACGGGTCCAACAGTTGACAAGGGATTGATGTGCATCTATAAATTGTATATAAGAAGAGAAAAACTTTGATTTCTAAAATTAGCAGGGATTGATGTGCATCTATAAATTTTATAATATATATATATATTTTTTTTATATATATTTTTTAAATTTAAATTTTAAAAAAAATTTAAACGTTGGGTATAGAATTTACGCTATACTCATAGGCCCGTTTGGATTCGATATAGAACCAAAAATAAAAGGAATATTCCTCTTATTCTTTCAAACGCACGAGAAATCAATCGGTATAGCTTGTTTCGATACAACTATTAAGTAAGAATTACTATTTTCACTTTTTTCAATCACCCTTTTATTTTTTTTCTTCAATACCCTTTCACGTATACCGAGTCACCATCTTTTACCTTATTATTACATAATAAAGTTTGAAAGCAAAAAGATAATTTATCCCAATTAAAATTTTTTATTCCTCTTATTCTTTATTCTCATACCCTCCCATAATTACTGTTCTCACTCTTTCCAACCACCCTCTTATTTTTTTCTTAAATACCCTTTCACGTCTACGAGATACCATCTCTCACCTCATTATTACATAATAAAGTTTGAAGGTAAAAAAATAATTTATCCCAATTAAAACTTTTTATTCCTCTTATTCTTTATTGTCATACCAAACACAAAATCTTTTATCTCTGAAACTATTCTAAATATTTTTTTACACTAGTTTTATAGTTCTGTCTTATTCCGTTACCAAACGTACTCATAAGATGTACAAATAGTGATTTTAATATTTACGTAAATTTAGTTATATTGTTTTGTATCTTACAGCATAATTATTAAATTTTTTGTTATTTGTGTTAGATTGTTTGTTGGACTATTATTTGTTTTTCAATCTCTACATAACGGGTGATAAGTATACTTTTTCTTTTTTTTTTCTTTTTTTTTTTTTTTTAAGATGTAAGCTAAAAGCTTCATTAAAAATATTGTTGTTTGTTGGAAGTAGCAAGAGCCCATTTAGTGGGGCGGCTCTTGTGAATGGCATCATGTGGATCATCAATTTTACATATTAGAAAATTCATTATTTTTTTATTTAGAGACTTTTGCTTACATGCTCTCATAGTAACCAAAATTTTAAAATTTATTTCTCTATTTTTCAAAAAAAAATATTTACATTCTAAATTTTATTAGTAAACCCAAGGGTTGTAAGTATCTTTGAAGAAATTTTTAAAAAATTAATAAGTGTATTTTAGTCTAACAAAAGTATATTAAATAATTTTAAAGTTTTCAAGCATATACAATATATTACCCCTTTAATTTAAGATGTGTGCTGAAAATGATTTACTCCAAGTTTAGTGATCATGGTGTAATTTTTTTATTTTTTTTTTAAATTCTTAGGGCATATTTAGTTCATGATTGAGTGTAATAAAAAAAATAATAATATTTGAGAATATGATTTTGGTTAATGAAGAAAAAAAAAAAATGTTTGTGAGAGAGCTTTGAACTTGAATAGTTTACTCAGAAATAAATCAATTTGAAATTTAAAGTTGAAAGAATCATAAATAAATAGGCTCAGCCTTTTTTGTTATCGAGTATAATAAAAATTAAAATTTAATTTTAGTCATTTTTATTATAGATTAAAATGGAAATCGAAATTTGATTTCTACAAAGCAAACAACAGCAATTGAGATTTGAGACTAGTAAATTTTATTTTAATTTAAAATAGATTAATAAAATAAAGAGCTTTGCTACCTGTACACTCCAAATGGGGTGTACATCCTACACCCACCCCATCCTGGGATGGATATTTCTCCACTCGTCCCATCGATGGGACGAGTGAAATTCACCGATCCGACCGGGTCCCTATTTCTCTGGACCCAAACTAGAGTCACATCCGAATCTGCAAATGGACTCGACCCGACTAGGCGCGGCCCAAATTCGCGAGGGGTTCAACATTCGATCCGAATCCGCACGGATCGGGTCGGGTCGGTTCTCGCCCGCCCCGTACTCCACTCTCCTCCTTGCCCAAGATATTAATACGCTCTCTTCACCACTACCACTCGCGAAGCCTCTCCAATGGCGACCATGGCCATGGCTACGAGCTCCTTGGTAAATCCCTACGCCTTCGCCGCTCGATCCCCGAGATTCCCTTCCTCCTCCGCGCGCGCCGCGTGGCGAATGGCCCCATTGATCTCCGCGTCGTCGCCCCCGACGCCTCCTGCGCTGAAGAAGAAGGTAAGGTTCCCTCTCTTCCTCCTCACCCTTCCCTTCCTTTTTGTTCGGGAACCCTAACCCTAGGTGCGATCGATTTAGGTGCTTGTTCCGATCGGCATGGGGACGGAGGAGATGGAGGCGGTAATCCTCGTCGACGTCCTCCGCCGTGCCGGAGCCGACGTTCTCGTCGCCTCCGTGGAGAGGGAGCTCGAGGTGGAGGCGTCGTCGGGGACTAGATTGGTGGCGGATGCGTCCATCGCCGATTGCGCCGACGAGATTTTTGATCTCGTGGCGTTACCAGTACGTTTCGAATTCTCGATTCAAGCTCTTTGTCGCAGTTCTTGGTTTCAGATGCATATGAAACTTATACTATCGCGCAGGAATTATGATGCTTTCTGTTTGTTGTATTCTAAGCTAGTTTTTGAAATTCTCAGTTAATTGTTGTGATGCTAAACATTTATTAGGAACCAAAAATTCTTATTATATCCATCCGTCCTGTTTGCCACATGGAAGTTTGTTTTTGATTATTTTATATTTTACCTTTCTATAGAAGTGACATTTTGAGAAATCTCCTCTGTTTCCACAACCTGATTACTTTTGTGTATGTCCTTTCTTCCTCTGAGGGTCAGTAGGATAATGTATATAAAGTATTTATATGTCAGTTGTTCAACATCTTAGAGGATCATTCTAGAAAATATTATTTAATGCTTTATTCAGGGAGGAATGCCAGGTTCTGTGAGGCTGAGAGATAGTGAAATTCTTCGAAAGATGACAATCAAGCATGCCGAGGACAAAAGACTATACGGTGCTATATGTGCTGCTCCTGCTGTTGTTCTTATGCCATGGGGTCTGCATAGGAGAAAACAGGTGATTATCAACTAAAACCACCATGAGGTCATTCTAATGCAACAATGGATAAGTGTCCATAGACCCGTCTGTGCATTAGATGTTGATTTCCAATTTTGTTTTGCAAGATTACTTGTCATCCGGCCTTCATGGACAAGCTTCCGACTTTCCGTGCAGTTAATGCTAATATTCAGGTGTCAGGGGAGCTCACCACTAGTCGTGGTCCTGGGACAACTTTTCAGTTTGCTTTATCCTTCGTTGAGCAATTGTTTGGGTGCACTCTGGCTGAAGATATTGCAAAAATTTTGGTTTGTCCTTGTTACATGATCACTTTGTTTTTATTTCTGTATGCTTATTCGCACATTTGAACTAAAATCTGGTAGATAAATTAGGATGATAATATTTAGTCTATTTGTCCCACGTCTTTTTGTAAACTTGTTATGTAATGGTTGTATGGAAACATAGCAGATTCCTACAAGATTGTTACTGAAACTCTTATACATTGATGATCAATATTTATAGTGAATGACATTTGTATAGAGTGAGGAGTCTTTGCTTGTAATGATTTGCCATAATATCTGTTGGATGTTTCTAGTTTCAACTATTTTTTTCTTGTTCCCTGGTTGTCTTTGTGATGTGACCAACTCTAAACGGGTGGCTCAGCTCAGTGGCTACCTGTTCATTAGTCATAATGTGATTTAGGGGAAACAGTTGGTAGGTTACCTGTAAGTTTTAGCTATTTGGAACTAATAAAACGTTTTACTTCGGAGACCTATAGAAGATTTCAGTATTTCTACAAAGTTAGGGCCAAGGTATTAATTTTTCTTATAAACACTAGCAGATGCTCACCTTGTAACGTGTTATTTTGTGCGTTTTTTAGGACTTGAGTTTTATAAGTCAGTTATGCTCTTCTGCATTGTGGTTAAGTTAACCGAGTGAAATTATCTCATATGTTGTTATAGATGAATATTCATTCCTCTTATTCTTTATTAAACTATGTGGCTAGTTGATGCAAATTGACGGCGGTCATCCAAGAAGTGAAGAATTCAACAAAGTTGACTGGTCTTTTGATCATACACCTCATGTAAGTGTCTATTCTCCTGCATCCTTTTGAAGCTGTTTACTCTAGTTACTGTTATAGCTATTCTAGCATTTTGACATATTCTGTTTGTAGGACTGAAAACCAGGTATGAAATACTGATAGGTCCTTAGATGTCTGAGTCTATTCAGGCAACACCCTCCAATGTTGCTAGTCTTGTCCAGTGTTTAATATGGATGAAACCTCTGATTATTGAATGAAAATTCTTAGCCGACTGGCTTAGTTTTCTGCCTTTCACGAATCTTGCAAAGTTGTGGGAAGGAAAGGCGGGGGGTGGTGGGGTGTGTGGTGTGGGGGTGTGTGTGTGTGGAAGGAATTACATTACTAAAACAAACCTTCCTGTATCACCATATCCCTTTCGTGTTGTGTCCATATCACATATTCATGTCTCTGCATTATAGATTGCAGGCTGATTAAAGATTCTGGGTGAGAGTCACCTATGAAAAATTCCATTGATTTGCTTAAAAAATTCAATATATTATATGCTTTGATCTCATTGAGATTACTAATCTATATTTATCTCTTGAGAGAAAGAAAACGTTCTGGACATTTATGTTTCTATACACTAAATGCTATATTGAGTTACTATTTCTGGTGAATTTTAAGTGAGTTTTGTTCGTGACATTTATTTATGATTTGCCTCCATCAAACAGATTCTTGTTCCAGTTGCTAATGGCTTTGAAGAGATAGAGGTGGTCGTGTTGGTGGACATTTTAAGGCGAGCAAAAGTGGATGTCGTTGTGGCATCAATTGAAAAATCTCTGCAAGTGGTAGGATCCCAAAATATAAAGATTATTGCAGACAAGGCTCTTTCTGATGCCTCGAAGTCAACATACGATTTGATCATTCTCCCTGTAAGATATGACATTTTCTGAGCATTTTGTGTTGTGAATCTCGTTTCCACTAGCTTAGTAATTGTGAGTCTGATGTAATTTTTTGGTGATGGCTGTTGCATGTATGTGATCCACTGTAAGGTAGTACATGCTTACATAGATGTAATATAAGACAAATTTCACAGTATTTGGCCTACGCGATGCGCTTAAATGCATATAAAGCATGATTTTTGCTTCAATTTCTTTTTCCTACTTATGGTTTATCCCTGTTTCTAATTGTGATTCTGAAACTTTTGAACACCAAATTTTGCATATTAAACAGCAGTAGTATGACATGATATTTGCCTTTGGCAGTCGAGTCTCTACATGCATGAATTTGAATAATAACTGATCGTGTTAGTTGTACTGTGTGAAATATTACAGGGAGGAGTTGCTGGTGCCGAGCGCTTTTCCAAGTCTAGAATTCTGAAGAGGTTACTGAAAGAACAAAAGGAAGCAGGAAGGATATATGGTGGGATCTGCTCGTCACCAGCTATCTTGCATAAGCAAGGTTTGCTCAAGGTGACAATTGGTAACTTAACTGTGAAAATAAAAAAGTTCCACTAACTACTGGAATGAAATAGTGACATTGGTATCATTATAAACAGGGTCAAACAGCCACAGCTCATCCCTCTGTTATTGGCCAGCTTACTGGCAAAGTAATTGATGAAGCTGCTGTAGTAATTGATGGAAAACTAATCACTGGACGGGGCCTTGGAACTGTGATGGATCTGTCGCTGGCTATCGTCAAAAAACTTTTTGGCCATGCACGGGCAAGAAGTGTGGCAGAAGGGATTGTTTTCGACTACTCAAAAAGCTAAGGGTTCAAAATTGTTCCGACTAAACATGAGGAAAGGTGCTGCTAGAAGATGAATAGAGATATTCGGGGCACCACAAGGTAACGAGGCACAGTAGTGACTAAGTTTCTAGATTGGATTCCATCAGTGTTTCTGTACTGGGTACGGTCAAATGGTCTTCACTGGCTCGGCAGCACTTTTCGAGCTTTGAGGGTTCTACTACAGCTACAGTTTTGTTGATTGCACAGGATTCAGATCGCACGATCTCATTATGTCCTGTGATACAGGTAATTCAATATGCAGTTCAGCTTTTCCAAGCTTTTATACTGTTTCAATTTCAAACTCATGTTTACTTCACTCTTTGATCCGTCTCCCAACTCTTTAAACAACAGTTCAGAAAAACCCGTAGCCATGAATTTTGCTGTTGTGGACGGTTGAAGTTGCAAGTCTTTCTTTTATTTATCAAAATTACATAGAAGAGTCAAAATTGCAAGTATAGTTGGTAGATGTGACCAGCTTGTTTGATTTATTTATTGCTGCGCTGCAGTCCTTGGTAAACAATGCAACATTTTTATTTATAGACGCTGTTATTTGTTCCGCTGTCCAAAAGTAACAACATGTGTTTTCTTGCCATGCTTTTACTTGCTGATTTATGGAAACTACCTTTGCTGTTTGCAGGGGCTTGGATGGCAGGCGATACATTATCGATTTTTCCTTGAACCAAATTTTTGTTGTTTCATCCACTGTTTGATTTCAACCTACACTCGTCAAGCTAGTTAAACTTATTCGGCAAGACTACCTGAAGCAAACTAAAGGGGCAACAGCGAAGAGTGGTCTTTTTTTTTTTTTTTAAGTTGCCCTTTGTTTTATACTTCATCAGCTAGTCTAGTGGGATATCATTTATAGAGCTGTAGTTTGTGCTGTGCAGTTATACTTTTTTTTTTTTTTTTTTGACAATTCTTGGTGCAGGTGGAGTCTGCCTACAACCCAGTTACCCAGTAGAAAATGTAGTCCCTTGTTTCTCAAGGCTTTTGAGAAGAAAGCGACGAGTTCCTAAAACAATGGGGTAAGCATGGACTGACTCAGCATAAATATTTATGAATTTTTCACCCTAAATGCATTGGAAAAACGTGACTCATTAGTTTTTATTGCTCTCTTACCACAATTCTTTGTATTCCTTAGTTTTTGGATCTAAAATATGGCTTATATGGTTAATTTCAGCTCGGTAATATGGCAGGGCCTAATAGTGCGCGCGCGCGCGCGCGCGCGCACACACACACACATATATATATATATATATATATATATATATATATATATATATATATATATGCTACAAAAGAATGGCACGAGGTAGGAGACATAATGGGTTGCCTCAGCTGGTCCCCGTCATTCAGTAGATAAGACCATACACATGGAAGATGCTCTTATACATGGAGAGAATCAAATGAGAATATGATTCGTGATATCTCAAACTATGAACTTTTTCTTTTTGCTTTTTAAACTCCTGCAACTTATGACTGGAATGTGTATCTCGAACCATCTTTCAACTCGTTCAAATGGACGGCGAGGAAAAGATGCACGCTGGACTGGATACCCTGGTTATGCCTTGTACTATTGAAGAAGAGCTTGAGCAGTTAACTATCTTTTTATTTAGATATTACCAAGAATACTCCTACTAATGAACTTTTAAATGATGATACCTAGTTCTTGAAACACTTGGCTGTTAATCAAAAACATTGAAATATGTTACAAAGTTGAAAATGCCGTCTTGCCGCTTCTAGCGTCTCGCCGTTCCCATCTAGAAAATAACTCCAGCGCTCCAATTTTTACCTGGTCAGAGCACAATTTTTACCTGGTCAGAGCAGAAATTTCAATTAATTGAGAAGAACCTACTACTACTCAAGCTCAAAATGTAAACACTGTACATATTAAATTTTGAGAATAGGACTCACTGAAGTGTCGTTGCTTTGAATAAGCTAAAAAGCATGGCAGGTGAAGCAGCCACTCAATGAACCGATCTGACCGGTTCTACGAATGCTTCTAACCTTCTTAGCACTCCTAACAACATGATGAGTTTGGTGGGCTGTTGCTGCGTTGCGCATCTCCTGTGCCTTTTTTTGAGCCGATCTAAGCTTCCCCAGAATCTTGTCCATTGAAGACGATCTTTTCTTTTCCAGTTTCATCTGATTAAACATATAAAACTTTCCAAGTAAGAAATATCCAACTTCACTCCTAGATAATTTTTAAACTGCACCAGGGTCCCCAATGTTATCAGGAGGATTTAAGTTTGGTTGCTAACCTTCCAGTTATTATGATTGTGACCCTAACCTTTCATCCCATTGCCATCCTGATGTTTTCATTAATTTCCGAAATTGATGAAAAGTCGTCATATGAGAAGTCTGCAAGACGCTTTATTGGGATTTCTGTTTAATTTGATGGGTCAACTCAACCAAAGGAGAAATATTGCAAATGAAATGAGGCCCAATCGAAAATAATTGAAAGGTTGGGAACCAAATTGAAACTACACTAAAAAGATGAGGACCCCTCGTGCAATTTACCCCCCTAGACAATAATCAGAAAGTTTAGCATCATTTTACTATACGTCGGCAAGTTGAAGCAGATCCTTAACGATGATGTATGGATAAAACTTCAACCAAAGGTGCATACCTCAAGTTTTCTTATTGATGCCTCGGCTTTAGCCTTTTGCAGATTCTCCCATGCTGTGATCTTCGCTTCCTCTCTCTTAGATCTGCAGAAATTGCATCTTAGTGGTCAGATTTCTTATAAAACTAAGAGTCATTGAAGCTTCCCAACCACATTTTCAAGAGGCTTTCCTAGGACTACCTTATGTCGGGAAATTCTAATTTAGATGCAGTATAGATCAGAAAAAAGCAACAACTTTTCTGAGACACTTGTGCCTTAAAAAAACTGGCAACAGAAAGCAATCCTCACCTTGATACAGTCTTCTCCTTTTCAGTTACTTCCCAGCAAGAATCCTTAGCCTCCAGACTCTTTTTCTTCCACTCTACAACATTCGTCGAGCGCTTGTCAGAGCATCGAGTGACTTGCTTCTTTGACCACTTGGTTACAGTAGTCACCCTATCATCCACCTCCACATCCCTGACCTCAAGCTTAGAGAAATGGCTCTCAAGCTCTTCGATGGAGCTGGCTATTGGCGAGTTAGAGAAAGGAGGCCTCTCCTTGGGAGAAGATAGAGGACTTCTTCCCTCAGGGCTCATTTGTGTCGCCGCATCCTTCTTCGGAACAACAGGAGACATCGTAATGGCTTTTCTTGTGTTCTCAACTTCTTCGTCTACAAAACAAATGAAGAAACGATAAGCTAAAATGTCACACAAACTTAAAAGCCACTTATTGTTCAAATGCTTTCACTTTATTTGGAATCTGAGTGGAGTTGGCTATTGAAAGAAGCCCCTTACAGGAGCAAAGAGCTAAATGTGCATAATAATTACCGGATAAATATATCAACGTAATCAAATGCAAAATAAATTCTGCTGTGCATCGACTAGGTTGCATTCACCTCCTAAGTTCACAAAAGACTACGTCTAAAATCAAATTATGGACAGTACTCCCTTCAGGTGATTCCACAAGTTCCTTTTATTATATAATGTCTAGTGTTCAAGGGAAAAGATAACAACAACATTATATCTGTATAAAGTATGACCAGTGTATCATATATATATATATATATATATATATATATATATATATATATAGTATTTTGGAAGCATGATTATCCATTGAACCACTCGTCGTAGCATCTAAACTAAATTATTAGTTCATTAATTACATTAATTAATTTATAATTTATAAATATATTTATTTTATTCAGGTGATTTAATTAAATTCACCATTAAATACATAATACGCAATTAATACCCTAATTTATTATATTTATTTCATGATGACTTTTTTTTTACCATATCTTTTCTGTATAAAGTATGCAATTAATATACCATATCTTTTCAACAATTTCAACTAACTTTTACGATTTGGTATTTACATTTTTTTTTTTTACCTATTCATCTTTATTGTAACTTATTCACAAATTACAGTTATTTATTAGTAACTATTATTATTATTATTTGAGCAATATAAATTTATTTTCAAATATAGAGTATGATGTTAAGTTCAAATATTAATTAATCTTATATATAGACTTACAAACAAATTTTAAAATTTAAATTTTCGTGCATAGCACAATTCACTTGCTAGTTAGTATAATAATTATTGGTGTGAAATGACCTTGTGTAGCATTCTGAGAGCTAGGCAAGGTGGAAGAAGATGGAACAATGCAGGATTCGCCATTAGAAGAAGAAGATCGACCGCCGACGCCAATGCCGATGCCGACGCCGCCTCCGCTTCTTCCTGGTATCAAAACCCCAGCCAGCAACGGCGAGCCTGCCGTGAAATGCCCAACTCTCCTGCCATCAAAGCAGGGGGCAAGCGGGGAAGCAGCCGTCGAGTAGGCGGCGACGCCGCCGATTGCTCCAGGAGGCCCCAGCGGGCCACTTTTGGACTTGGGACGCCGGTGATGATGGGCTGGGGGAATTGACGATCTGCCAATCCCATCGCCGGAAACCGGACTGAAGATCCACTTCTCGGCATCCTCCCATTTGGACGGCAAAGTCCTCCCATTGTTGAAAGGCAGCACCAGCCCACCGCTGGCGTATCTCCGATTACTATTCGCAGGGAGCGGCACCCTCTCCGAGCTCCAACCTTTATTATACCCAATTGCCACCGCGCCGTGCCTGTTATAGCTCGGCGTGCCGGGGCTAGGGAAGGTGCCCGATCTGCTCCGGGAGGAAGCAGTGGAGCTCTTGCTCATCCCTCCTAAGCCCCCAATAACAAATCTCGGGGACACAACACTCACATCCACTCCCTGGCCGTTCAGATCGAGAGACGCAGGGCGCCGCCTCCGCGGTTCCCTACCGGGCGCCTGGTGGAGAGCTTCAGATCTGAAGCATTGGTTGCGGCATTCTACAGAACAACATATGTGCGTTGATAAAAAAAAATCGAAACTTTAATAAAAGAGATAAGTGAGGTTTTGAGTGATTCCTGTTACCTCCGGGGGCCTGAGAGAAGGTGTTTCTTGCTGGGTCTAGGGTTTCTCCTGCTTCCTCCTCCTCCTCTCCTGCGCCATGTACGAAGAAGCCCTCCTCTGCCACTGCGAAACCTTTATTAAAGATGAACTCAGAAGAGCATACGCAGAGGGTGAGAGTGACAACACTAATAAGTAGCAGCAGTATGAAGAACAGCAGTACTGCTGCTGACCTTTGTTGAAGGGTATAGAGGCGCGATGGGCGTGGATTGGGCGGGTGGGAGTATCACGAGAAGGGAGAGTAAAGGGGGTTCTTTTAGCTGGATCTGGATCTGGGCCAGGGCCACCGGAGAGCTCGCATCCCGCCAAATGCTGTGAACAATAGTGGAAAAAAAAGATGGAGGCGTCTCACTGGTCACTACTCTCAAAGCCCACACCAAAATAAACGAAAGAGAAAATTGGGCAAAAAGTAAGAAATTTTCCCAATTTTATCACCCCCAAAAAATCCTCATAATGTTCTCACCGCACATAAAATTGTGCACACTCTCTCTTTCTTACGATCATATAGACCAAAGATGCGCACCACACAAGAACAATTTCCCAGTTTTTTTTTCCCTAAAAAATCCCTTTTTTTTTTTGCAACTCACTAGTCACTGCGCGCGCACTCTTTTTAGCTTTTCTCGAAATACTAAATCTTTCAATGGATTCGAGTCTATTTTACTGTTTTATTTTCACGAATGCTTCGTATTTATTAAAATCAAAATGAGAAGCGCGCGATCTAAATCGCGGGGAAAAAAAAAAAAAAAAAAAAAAAAAAAAAAAAAAAAGAAATCAACAAAAAATGCGAAGAAATTAAGATCGAGAGAGCACCAAGAGCCCGTCATGATCGCATTCGAAGGAGCAGCGGGTGGTGGCGGGCGCGGTGTTGGGGGAGTAGGCGATCGCCGAATCGAAGCTCTCCTCCGCGCCCCTCTTCCTCCGCCGCCGCCTCCTCCCCACCGTCGATCGCGAATGCTGCGGCTCCCCCTTCTTCTTCTTCCTCCTCCTCCTCCTCCTCCTCCTCCTCCTCCTCCCTCTCCCCGTCCTCCTCCGCCTCTCGAAACCCTAACCCTCCTAACCCTAATCCTCGGCTCTGCATCCTCAGCTCCATCGCATTCCCCTCGAGTCGCTCACCGAGAAAACAATGTGGAAGGGGTGGTGGGGGGTTCGTTTTTAACTGGTTCTAATGGCGGGTGAAGCTCAATAGGAATTTTTCGTTAATTATTTAATTTAAATTTAAATAGTTAAATTAATAAGATTCGTTACGTTGATTTTTCGAGTTAAAAAAATGGAAATTGCGGCAATAAGGAGGATAATTAGTTCCTCTATCGGAGGGCATTTTCGTCATTACACTCCACAGTCAGATTCCGCTTTGGACGCGTCTCCCACCGACCAGCTACAACGCACCGATCAGCTGAGACAATGAATTCCGCGTTTCTTGTGCGACCCACTCTATGAATTGACACGTGTCACCATTCTAGTCGCCGGTTTCGCGGGTTGCAGTAGAGGGCAAGGAAACAGAACGACTGCGCGGTATGATGTCTCGCGGAGTATAAATGGATAGTTTAATAAATTTTTTGACAGCTAAAATTACTAATAAGTGTATAATTATTTTAGTTGTATATATTGTTTATAAAATTATAAAATTTCAAATATATAAGATATTTTTTATAATTTTTATTTTAATATATTATGTGTAAGACATTGTTGGGGCGAAATGTTCCGCTGGCCGTTGACCGTGTATGGTCCTCGATCAGCTTCTGAGTTGAATCTCTGTGTGTGATGCGCCATGTGACAAACGATTAGGCCGAAGAGGGATCCACTCAGACGGATTCTTCTCAATCGAACTTTTAAACAAAGTTCACCCTTGAAAGAGTCGAATCGGGATTTGAAAACAAAAATTAATACGGTCGAATAGCCTGTTGAAAATTGTATTGTTCAAAATTTGATTACAGACTACTATTAGAAAAAACTGTAGATGCTGATATGAAAAGTTAGCTAGAAAAACGATAAAAGAAAGTTGCAAATTTATTCTAGAAAAGCTGTAAATCTATCTAAAAAAACAGTAGATGCATGAATTGAAGATATTGAAAAGTTGAGGTGGTTACTTGTTTTTGCAGAATTTTTTTTTCTTCGATTGTTCGGTTATTTATATTCGTTCGAACCAGGTGTATAGTCGCCGTTTTGGATAATCGACGTAACTTAAGTGGAATTATCGCGTATCTCTAAACTATTTCCTTTTGAGTTGATCCTCGTTGGTTGGACAGTAACTCTTTTCAATCCAAATTCATCCCCAAAATTGACAGGCCGAGGCGTGATTCTCAACATTTTCTAATGCAGGGCACAGCCTGTCATTTCAGCGTTAGTTGCTTGATTCGCGCCTCGAATCTCTTGCCTTTTGTTTTCAGGATCTTTTTTTTCACGACTCGAGCAACCGATAGTCGATTTTGATTTTGCCTTTTATTCTCTTTCGGTTGAGACGGTCTGATAGTTTACCTTCAGCGGCGGTCGTTCTTGGTTAAGACGTCAGTTTCTTTTAGTCGGCTATTTTTTCATCGACACACTACGTTTCACGTTATGATATTTTTGACCTCGTAGACATATAATTAAAGTGACTTATAATTAATAACTTTTATTAAATAAAAATAATAAAAAAATTAATTATCAAAATAAATATTTTTAAAAATTAAAAATAATTTTACAAAGGTATTATTTTACATCGAACCAAATAAGTAAAAAAACGCGGAACCAAAAAAAATTGGAATTTGTTATATTAAAAATGCACGAGAAAATCAAATATTTTTCAAAAATTCGCGGAGTAGTGTAAGCTTTGACCGCTGCAAGATTTATTTTAGGGATAATTGCCTGTGTACCCCTGAAATATGAAGAAATATCTGATTTACCCCTCTTATCCAATATTTCATACATTTCACCGTTATTAAAAATACCCCTACCATTTTCGTTTGTTAAGTTAACAAACTAGAGTTAAATAATAATCGGAGTTGAAAACTATCAGATATACCTATTTTCTCCCGGTTTAGGGTTTAGGGTTTAGGGTTTAGGATTTTTTAGGGTTTTAGGGTTTAGGGTTTAGGGTTTATAGGGTTTTAGGGTTTTAGGGTTTAGGGTTTAGGATTTTTTAGGGTTTTAGGGTTTAGGGTTTAGGGTTTTAGGGTTTTTTAGAGTTTAGGGTTTAGGGGTTTAGGGTTTTAGGGTTTAGGGTTTAGAGTATATTGAAAGGACAAAATAGTAATTACACACAGATAACGGCAGTTTTAAACGGACTAACAGAGTTTAACTTCAGGGGTATTTTGGAAAGAAGTTGGAACGTAAGAAGGGTAGTTTTAATATTAGCCTTCTAAGAGGGGTAAATCTAAAAACAGAAAAAATTTTAAGGGTACGTAGGAAATTGCCCCTTTATTTTATTTTATATTGAAAAAGCAAAGGGAAGTCACGGGGAATCGGGGATGGGATTAATCGGGAAACGATGCGGCGAGGTGGGTCCCAGGCCGGTCCGGTTTTTTTGTCCCGGCTCGCGGCGGAGGTGGGAACAAGGAGGAGCCCATATCCCGTGATGTAATTGATTCCACCTCCTAGGGATGTCAATGTGTACCCGAAATTTTATTTGAATCCAAATTCAAACAAAATAAATTTATTTGATATTAAACGAATATAAATTAAAATATAAATATAAAAAATAAAAATTTAATAAATTTAAATTTGAATATGAATTTTGATTGTACCAAATCCGAATTCGAATCTGACCCGAACCCGAATTAATTTTATGTTATATAATATATGTGTATATAAATATTTGATATTATATTTAAATTTATATTTTAAAAATTTAAATTTAATATAATATATTTTGAAATATTGTATGAGAAAAAGAAAAATAATTGTTTCGGATTTAAATTTTCGGGTTCGGATTCGGGTTCGGATTTTGATTTTTGATCGTGTTCGAATTTGAATATAAATTTTTAAAATTCGTCGGATTCAGATTCGGATTCGGATTTGAATTTTTTAAAATCCGTCTCGAATCTGATCCGTTGACATCTCTACCACCTCCTCTCCCTCGTATCTAGGGGTGTCAACGAGCCGAACACGAGCGAGCTAGGATCGGCTTTCGGCTCGTTTAATGAACGAGCCGAATACGAGCTGGCTCGTTTAAATATCGAGTTGAAAAATTCGGCTCGTGTTCGGCTCACAAGTTTGATTTTCATTTCTACTATTAGGTGGAAATTTGAAAGAAAATTAAAACATTAAAACTTTAATCTAATAATTAAAATTCATAAAAAGTTGATAGCATAAAATCTAAATAGTAAATTTATATATATATATAATATATATATATATATATATATATATATATATATATATATATATATATATTATATCGAGCCGAACACGAGCGAGCTGACCCGCTCGTGTTCGGCTCGTTTATTAAACGAGCTGGAAAATTCGGCTCGTGTTCGGCTCGTTTACTAAACGAGCGATTCGATCTCGAGCTCATTTCGAGCCGAACACGAGCTGGCTCGCGAACAGCGAGCTGGATTGCCACCCCTACTCATATCCCAGGACGGATCAACGGGTCTCGGATTCCGGAACATTTTCAAAAAATTCAAATCTGAATCCAAATTCGAATTCCGCTATCAAATTTAAAATCTGAATTTAAAATATTTATATATATATATAATCTATATATTATATATATATATTATAAATATATATATATATATATATATATATATTATGTAATATAAAATTAATTCAGACTGAAATATAATTTATTATTGTTCCTCATTATTTTTAATATAATTATCTAATTAATTGCACCTTTAATTACTTTTTAAAAGGACATTTCTAAATCAATCGCCCGCGCTATACTAATAGCGCTTTTTTTAAGTAAAAACGTATTTAACTTATATGAACATTAGATAATTTAAGTTAATTATTTAATTTTTAAAAATATTAATACTAGTCACGTACGTTTTGATTTTAAAATTTAAATAAATTTTACAACTATAAATTTAATTTTTAATAAAAAAATATAGTAATTTTTTTTTAAAAAAAATCAAACAAATTTAAAAATTAAATAATAAATATAAATTTTTGAAAAATTGAATAATCCATACAAAATATTTTTTAAAAAATAAAATTAGCTTTTAAACTATATAATTTATTAAAGATAAAAATATATAAGATTTATCTTAATGATCATCTATCTGGTTATTTATTTTTTAAAAAAATTTAATTTTATTATCTAATTTTTAAATTTATTTGACATGATCTACTTCATGTAGCAATAGATTTATTAAAATAAGCAATTAGTGTAAATTTTGAATAGCAAAAATCGAAGATGAAATAAATCAAATAAAATTAAAATTAAATACTAAAATTGAAATATTAAAAAATAGATAGTCAAATTAAAATATTTTATAATTTGAATAAGTTTTGTATATTTGTTTGTATTAAAAATAATAAGATAATTTCATACAATTCTCTATAAATATATCAAATAATATATATATTCTTGTAAAAATTAAAATTATGAAATTTATCTTTTCAAAACTCCAACCATGTTGATATTTATCTATCTAGCTTGTTACTGTTAACTTAAGATAAATAAAATATCAATTATATCATCACAAATATGTATCTTCAAGAACTAGAACTATTAAAATAGATCACCAAAAAATCTCCTTAGCTTATCTTTTTTTCTCTATAAAAATTAACTCAATCTTGCAATTTCTTCATAACCTCTTTTCTCACATATATTTTTTCTTTATCAATCTAATACTTTATTAAATTTTGTGGGAGGACACGAGTAAAGTAAAAAAATTAGTTTTTCTTCTGAAAAATATTTTTTTATACCTTAAAGGGAATGTACATTTTACACCTCGTTCATTCAAAAATGAATAAATTTTAAAAATGGCTAGTAAAGAAAATCTCATCCTTGGATGAATGGAATGTGTATAATACACCTCTTTTGGAATGTATTAATAGCATTGCTCTTATTTCATTTGCTAAAGTTAAATATTTTATTAATAATTAACTATATTTTTCTAATAAACAAATAAAAAAGAGAGACAAGTTAAGGTTATATATTTTTTAATTTTATCTATATGAGTCAAAGCTGTGGTGCTTATAAAAGCACTAAATACTTGATAATTGTAAGTTTTTTGCGTAAAAGTCGTCCCTTGAATAATTTTATCTTTTAAATCATATCATATATTCAACCAACTATTTTTAAACTCTAGAGGATTACTATCATCATAATCACACATACTTTCGTTCAATGGTAGAAAACTTATGGCTTGATACTTTTAAATATATATATATATATATATATATATATATATATATATATATATATATATATATATCGTGTTTTTGAAAATACAGAGGGTCTCTGTATTTATAAGTTATTTTTTATGATGGGCTATCCGATTTGAAGAATGGCTCCGTTAGACATGATTTAGAACAATTTAGAAACAAAATTTCATAATTTTTTGACATCATTTATCAAGCTATCAAAAGATCTAAAAAATAACTATTTTAACGATCGATGTGACACGTTTATAAGTTTAACGGTATAAAACAATTCAAATTAGTTAAAACTTTAATAAAAAAAAATCTACTTAATGTCAAGATTAAGTTCAATACTTTCGATTTGAAATTTGAATCTTTTATTATTTTTTTGTGAGATTTTTATTTTCAGCCGTTATTTTGAGACTACTCGTTTATTAGGTAAATAAAATTAAAAAATTTTAAAATTTAATTTCTAAATAGTTCCAACATTATAGGTCATATTTAATAAAACCGATCTTTGAATTAAATGTTCCATCATCGAAAATAACTCACTGAGTGTAAAACTTTCGTAAAACATAGGAGCGTAACACACACACACACACTCTCTCTCTCTCTCTCTCTCTCTCTCTCTCTCTCTCTCTCTCTCTCTCTCTCTCTCTATATATATATATATATATATATATATATATATATATATATATATATATATGCGTAGGGCTATTATATTTTTATGAGTATAAACTTCTTTATATTCATAACTTTTTTATTTTTAGATAAAGGAATGTGCGATTAGGATGATAGTGGTACTCCTAGGGTTTACTAGGTTGTTGGAAAATGGTATAAATTCTAGGAACTACTCTAATCCTAACCGCACATTTCTTAATCCAGTTATGATTTTTTAAAAAACATCAAACACTTAGTTCTTGTATTTTTTTATCTAAATATTAAAAATTTACAAATACTTATGATTTATTTATTTATTTATTTATTTTGAGAAAGAAAGGTAACATGTTATTTATTTCGTTAAGTTTAAAAATAAACTTAATCAGAAATATAAAGTAATTAGATTTAGAACTCGAAATCTCGAATATCGATTATCAAATCCTCTGTTACTTATAATAAAAGCGGTTGATAATAATTTATTATTTTTAAATAATATATGAGCTCCATTCATATTCATATAGGGTGATGCTAGATGTACACCCCATAAGAGGTGTATATTCTACACTCCATTCCATCCTGGAATGGATATTCACTCTATCCGTTACGAGTGACGGATAAAATTCATCCCACTCCAAAATAAAATGAAGTGTAAAATGTACACTCTATAAAAGGTGTACACGAGTGTGCTTGATGACAGAAACAGGCTGTAAGCTGCTCCGACCGACGAAGTTTTTATATATAATTTTTGTTTGAGAGGAACGAAATAAATAAATAAATAAATAAATAATAAAGTAGGTAGGGGGCATTAAATAAATTTGCTACAGCGAAGACATCGGAGCATGTGTCCGTTGTCTCTCGCTCGGTCGTAATCCCGTCCGGTGCCATTCCTCTCGGGTAACAGTAACCTGCCAGGGACCATTTTGATAGAGTTAAAAAAAAATAAATTATATAAAATTTACCTAAATTATAGATTATTTAAATTTTACTATCTATTTTTTTAAAAAATTTAAATTTTATTATTTAATTTCTTAATTTATTTGGTTTCAGTTAGTCGATAATATTTTAATTTTAAAATTTTAATTAATTATTTATTTTAATAAATTTACAGTTATAAAAATTATATAAAAAATATACCAACTAAATATTTAAAGATATATGGTGTATTTATTTAAGTCAATTATTTATTTTAATAAATTTATAGTTATAAAAATTATATGTAGTGCGTAAAATAAATTATTAACTGATTCAAATTTAATATTGATAATAAAATTTAATTTTTTAAAAATTAAATAGTTAAATTTAAATAATTTATAATTTAAATAAATTTTACATTTCGCTAGGAGGTGAGAAGTAGCTTGTTTTATTTTGTGTCGTCTTGTAAAATATAAACAAAATAGGGTACATAAATTATTATACTAATGTGCAAAATACAAAAAAAATTAATTGTATGCTGTTACCTGGGCAAGCAATGATGGCAGCAAAGATGATTTTTCTAGGAATGTTAACCGGTGGGATTTGGAACGAATTTTTAAAAATTCGAATTCGAATCCAAACTCGGTTATCAAATCCGAATCCGAATTCGAATCTGACGATTTTTAAAAATCTATATTCAAATTCGATCCTGATCAAAAAATTTAAAATTCGAATCCGAACCCGAAGCGGAACCCGAAAATCTAAACAGAAATAATTTTTTCCATTTTTTTTACAATATTTTAAAATATATTATATTAAAGTTTAATAAATTTAAATTTTTAAAATATAAATTTAAATATAATATCAACTATATATATACACATATATTATATAACGTAAAATCAATTCGGGTTCGGGTCGCGTACAATCAAAATTCATATTCAAATTCAAATCTGTCGGGTTTTCATTTTTTATATCCATATCCGAATCCATATCCGTTTAACAATAAATTCATCCCGTTCGGATTCAGATTCGAATAAAATTTTAGATATTCGTACCTATTGACATTCCTACTCACAAGATACATATATCTCTCCATTGCTCATCACACGTAAAATATTTATTGTAGAAATAATTATAAAAATAATATAGTATGTACATATATTTATAAATACGATAGTCATAATTATATTTAGTTTGTTTGGTTTTATATAGTTACAACTACTGTAATTATATTTCTTCTCTTTGATAGACTAACATTAAGATTTATATTTATAAATCGTGTTAAATCTTAGATAGACCTCTAAATATAAAATAATCATACGATTTTTTAATTATTAATTAAAATTTTATATTTATATATAATATAAATAATAATTAATATTATAAAATTATGTATTTATATATGATTGTATGAAAAAAAAATTACGCGCGGTTTCTTTTTTGAATAGATGGGCGACTATAATTATATAATTTTATTAATTATTTAAATTTAAAATTTATAAAAAAATAAAGTAAATATATATAATATTTTATATTTTTTTAATAATTTTTCAACTTATCAATCGAGATAATTAAAAATTTTCAATCTATTTAATTTTAATATATAAATCAAACTTAAAAAAAATATTATAATTCTCTTTTTTTTTTTTTTAATCAAATTTAATAATTATAACTAATTAAAAGTTATTAAGTTAACATACACAATCACATTCTATACAAATTTAGAAATAAAATTATTTTTTATATTTTAAATAAAACTAATATTTAAAAAAATTAATTATTTTCCCCAAAGCTTAAATTACTTCAAATAATCCACCAATATTTATTTATTTATAAATATAAATTAATTAATTAATTAATTATTATTATTAATTAGTGGGTGATTCTATCACTCGAATTACAACTAAATTAAATATAGTTATAACTGTATGATTTGAATTTTATTATATAATTGTTATTGCAGCAGTTGAACTCAACTGTACCAAATTAAATACATAAATTAAAAATACATGTATTTATAACTGTAGCACAGTAATAAAAATATCCGACTTAATGACCTAAGAGCTTAATTGCTGGTATCTAAAATATCAATCTAAATTCTCTAAAAAGAAAATGAAATTTTAATTTTAATATAAAAGAGTTAGGTATGCCGTATAATCAATCATAAAAATATTTGATTGAGAAATAATAGACAGAATGTTTGTGCTAAACGTTTGTACCAAGATTAGACTGAACTGTAAAATCTTATACTTTTTAAAATGTCTTCTACTACTATTTTCTAAAAAAAAAATTAGTAAATTTTTTTTTAAAAAATAAATATGTTTAGAAAAATAAAATAATACTAAAACTGAATATTATGGTCAGGTTGCTAGTTGAGAGAGAGAGGTTATGGTTCCATACGCACTCAATTTTTTTTTTATATATATATATATATATATATATATATATATATATATATATATATATATATATATATATATATATATATATATATATATTGTATATCATAAATAAAATAAAATTTATTAGTTATTTTAAAATAACTAGTAGTGAATTATATTTCATTCTGAAATGAGAATAATATATATTGTATTGTATATTCACAAATAATATTGCTAAAAAAAAAAAAAAAAAAAATCTAGTTTTTAAAAAAACTGTAGAGGTCACTGCATCGGCCCATTAGCGGCCCAGCTGAGAATTAAGCCGGCGCCGCGTGGGGCTTCGGCGACGCGATATCGATCGCGAATGGCGAGCGAGGCGATGGAGGTGGAGGCTCCGACGACGACGACGACGCCGCCGCACGAGCTCCTCGAGGACGCGCGCATGGCGATGGAGGAGATCGTCGCTCGGATGCTCTTCATCAAGAGGGAGGGGCGCCCCAAATCCGAGCTCCGCGAGCTCATCACCCAGATGTCCCTCCTCTTCGTCACCCTTCGTCAGGTTAGGGTTCGGTTTAGGATTAGGGTTAGGGTTTTACACACCCGTGAACTGAGGAACCTTTCTATAACCCTAGGGTTCTTCTTCTTCTTTAGGTGAATCGGGATATACTGTTGGAGGAGGACCGCGTGAGGGCGGAGACGGAGAGCGCGAAAGCGCCCGTGGACTTCACGACGCTCCAGCTCCACAACCTCATGTACGAGAAGAACCACTACTTGAAGGCGATCAAGGCGTGCAACGATTTCAAAACGAAGTACCCGGACATCGATCTCGTCCCCGAAGAGGAGTTTTTTGGTAGCGCGCCCATGGAGATCAAAGGGAAGGTGCTCGCGAGCGACGCCGCTCATGATCTGATGCTGAAAAGGCTCAATTTTGAGCTCCTTCAGGTATGCTTTGCCTCTTGTACGCTTCTTTGTTGTAGTTGTTTTAGGTGATATGTGTGGGTGCGAATGATCGATTTTATTTATTTGTTTATTTATTTTTTTACTTTTGTTGTATGGGTGGTTTGATTCTTTGATGGATGTGGAGCTTCAGTGGTTATTGCTCCTTCTCTCTGGAATTAGTGTAGTATTTGAATATTTAGCTTCTGAACTATTTTGTGAGTAGTACTAAGCGTTGGAAGGTGTTTTCATCACAACCTTAGGGTTTATAATTTTGGAGTTAAGAAGATTTTACAATGGGAATTATTTTCTTGGGCGACTGAAAAAAATCTCATAACTAAAACTCTATTATGCAATGAAGCAGTACTATATTTCTTCTTAGTATGATGTATCTTTTGTGAGATGTGGCATTTGCAAAGTGAAAATTTTCGTTACCTGGGTCATAGAGTACTCTTTGTTACTTCGGTCATGGAGTGCTCTTTGTTGGAATGACATTACCGTCACTGAGATTATTATCCTCTTCTTCGTTGTATGTTATTATGCCCGTGTTTACTTGTATTAATGATCTAATAGACCACTTTTGTGTCATCTTTTTATTCAGCGAAAGGAGCTCTGCAAGCTTCATGAGAATTTGGAACAACGGAAAAGTAGGCTTCTTATAACAATAGCAAATCGAAAAAATTCCTGTCGAGTCTCCCATCACATCTCAAGTCTCTGAAAAAGGCATCTTTGCCAGTGCAACAGCAATTAGGGATTATGCATACCAAGAAACTAAAGCAGCACCATGCTGCAGAGTACCTTCCGCCGCCTCTTTATATCGCATATTCACAACTATTATCCCAGAAAGAAGCATTTGGAGAGAGGATTGAACTAGAGATCATTGGAAGTACTAAGGAGGCTCAAACTTTTGCACAACAACAAGCAAATAAGGAAAATGGTTGTTGCTAATTCGTATGAGCTGGTTTTTATTTGTAGGGATAATTTTAATTTGGCATATGATATTTTTGTTTAGATGTAGCTCATTATCAACATTTGAGTTGCTATAATTGTAATTACAGGTTTATCGTCGAACACTGATAATGACAAGTTGGATGATGATGCACCTGACGAGGAGGAAGATGCCCAGAGAAGAAGAAAGAGGCCAAAGAAGAAGCCGGCCAAGGAAGCTTCTGAACAAGCAGGAGTTCACCAAATTCATCCACTCAAAATCAATCTTCATATATATGATGATGATAACACTGAAGCTAAACCTGTTAAACTGAACACTCTGAGATTTGAGTACTTGGTAAAGCTAAATGTTGTATGCGTCGGACTCGAAGATGCAGGGGAAGGATCTGACAGCAATATCTTATGCAATTTATTTCCTGATGATACTGGCCTGGAGCTTCCTCATCAGGTATTCTTTTAGACCTATTACTATATCCAATTCACTGCAGATGTAGAAGTTGGAAAATTGAGAGCTGATAATCATATGATTCATTGATGGAGTTAGCTCTTAGCCATGGGATTTGCCCTCCATCTAGTATTTTTCTGCATGCTTCTATTCATATAGTTACTCCCAGTTTCAGGCAATTGTTACTGAATATCTTTCTGGTAAATTACTTAGAGCTGTAAGCTGTGCAATTCAGATGAAAATAGCTAGAATGCATAACTAGATGCACCCAACAACTTGATTTTGGGAGGGCATTCTGATTTTTTGTGTTTTTAGCTATTTTCATAGAGGATTTTTTTTTTTTTTTTTTTTTTTTTTTTTTTTTTCCTGTCATTTTAGAGTAACAACTTCTAGTAAATCATGCAGACGGCTAAGCTGCATGCCGGGGATTCTCTGGACTTTGGTGGAAAGACTTCACGGCCATACAAATGGGCACAACATCTAGCTGGGATTGACTTCTTGCCTGAGTTACCTCCTCTACGTACAGTTAATGGGAGTCCTAACAGTGAAACATTTCAATCTGCTGAAATTTCTTCAGGACTTTTTCTATACCGTCAACAAAATCGTGTTCAGACCATTTTGCAGAGGATCCGTTCCAGGAAAAGGGCACAGATGGCTCTCGTGTGAGTCACTGCACCATGAAAATTTTGTAGTTCTGGGAATGTTGAGAGCCCCATAAGAATAGCACCAGCTTGGATAATTAGAACAATGTATTCATGGCTGATATTTTGATCCCATATGCTCTTTCTTGAATGTACTTCTCGCAGGGAAATGAAGCAATTATCATGAAATATTTTCTCGATGCGAGTTTCTTTTTCCATTTGGTTGTGCATGGTTTCCTTTCTGAAACATTGCATGCTTCTTTCTCCCTGATATTGTGTTCTCTATTCTGGTTGATCAGGAATTTCGTATTTTGAAGATTTGGGATCTCTTATTTGAATTTTCAGGGTGCAGCTTGATACCTTGATGAAGCTCAAGTGGCCACCACTGGGATATGAAAATACTCCATGGGCCTCGCACACCCCTTTGTGTACTTTGAACAGCTGGTCACCAGCAGGAGCCTTTACAAACTCTTCTTCTCTTACTGCTGCTGCTGCAACTGGCTTAGCTACAGTTTCTGTTGACCATGATCTCGACAAAAGATCTGCGACATGTTTGGAAGAAGTAGAGAGTACAAGAGAAGATGGAGAACTTCCATTAACATTACCTGTTGCAAACAAACCTGATGATTCTTTAATCACTCTCTCTAATGGGGCATCTATTCTTATTGAGCATTCGAGAAGCTTATCTTTGATTTCAAAGAGCATTATCCCTCCAAAGAAGATTGTCTCTCGAAGTTTCAGTATGAATGAGGACAATCCAGAAATTATCCTGGATAGTGAAAGTGAAACAGAGGAGCAAGCATACACCGAGTTAGATACTGAAGATGTGAGCTGCATTGTTGAGAAATCCTGGGAAGAACACGGTTCGAAAGAATTTATCTTGATTTTAAGTAAAATATGTGGAAGCGGGCAGGCTATGAAGTTGGAAGCCAAGGTAAGATAAGTAATCTTTCGCTCTTCCGCCGATTTTATTATCTTCTGGCCCCTAAGATGCAAGCCTAAATTTTGCAGGTTAAAATTAGCATTGAGTATCCTCTCAGGCCTCCGGTTTTCAAATTGAGCTTGCTTACTGAAGAGTCTCAAAGTCTGAAATGGTACAATGTACTTCGTGCCATGGAAGCAGAGGTTTGTGGTTATCGAATAAAACTTTCGTACTTGGGTTTTTTGAGTTAAACATCTTAAATGTCCTAGAAAGAGCTGAAACTGGATAATACATTAACCAATATATCGATTTACAGGTCAATCTTCATATTCTCGAGGTTCTACCTGAGGACTATGAAAATTATATCTTAGCCCACCAAGTGCATTGCTTGGCTATGCTGTTTGATTTCCATTTTGACGAGTGTCGTGAGAAACGAAAGAGCACTTCAGTTATTGATGTTGGACTCTGCAAGCCAGTTGGTGGAACCATACTTACTAGAGCCCTTAGGGGAAGGGATAGAAGGAGGATGATTTCTTGGAAGGTTGAGGACTGCACTCCAGGTTTTCCTTGCTAGAGGTTTGGATGAGGAGTTCTGCTTCGGTGGTTGGAAAACTAGTTTTTCACATGCGTACCTTCTTATTAAAGAAACCCTTGTGTTACCTTCTTGGACCATTCCATGACATGCTTTGATGTAGTATCTGTTTCTAAGTACACGGAAGGGACTACCTACATTAGTATAGTTGTATCTTAGCTGGTCTAATTACATGGAAGGGTCGTCTTTACTTGCTCTCCATAACAGAGTGAGGTTCCAGCATTTGCTAGGTATGAAGCGAATTTAATGGAAGCTCTTATGATGCTTTATAAGAAATGCGAGCTCAGATTTAGAAGCAGCAAATCTCCGACCTGAAAAGTAGAAGATTCCGGTGTCTTCCTTTAGGGTGTGTTTGGTTGGCCATAAAATATACCGAAAATTATTTGGTTAGTCGTAAAAAAAAAAAAAAAAAGTTCAAAAGTTTATTTTCATAGATTCGGGGAAAATAAAGTGTTTTTATTTTTTATCGATTTTCAGTGGAAAGTGAAAAATAAAAACGCAAGTTGGGAAAAAAAAAAAAAAAATTTCACCGAATGAGACAAATGTAATATTTTTTTTCTTTCAACTGAATATTTTTTTTTTTATAAATTAAATACTACAAAATGTAAAATTTATTTTTCATGAAAATTTTTTTCTATGAAAAAATAGGTTTTACGGACCACCAAACATCCCCTCGGTGAACTTCATGCAATTTGCTATTAATTTTTGGGGCTTATCAATTTGCTATCAAATAAAATATATAATATATATTTTATTTATTTAAAATAAATTTTTTTATTAATTATTTCGAAATGATTTAGTAATGGATGTAAAATGTGCATTGTGATATGAGTTTTTTTTTGGATGTAAAATGTGAAATTCACGGAATGTAGGCTTTCGTATCTGCCTCACCGTGTGCTATATAGTTGCATAAAACAGGTGCAGCTTCTTTAGCAGTATTCTAAGATAGAAACAGCTGGCATTTTTAGTGCCCTTTGCGGGATACATGACATAGAGATTTTTAATTGGTTATCTACACTCTCAAAAATAGCATGTGTTTTTGCTAACTTATCACTAATGCTGCTGCGTTGGGAATGACCTTAACAAAAATCGGCAAAAACTCCAGATGCTAAACAAACATTTCATTCGTTACAATCAACAACAGTAGAGAAGAAATAGCGGGCGAGCACTAAGCCTGAGAAAAGACTATTCCATTATCAGCAACACCAAACATTGCAGCAGTTCAACAGTGCACGCCGCCGCTTTTGTGCTGAAGGATATAAAATTCCAGGCTCCGATTTGACGACAATCACACTACATCGGAGCAGATATGAACTACGAAATCCATTACCAACCGCTACATTGTTTCGATTGTTGAATCTTTATGCTTCATTTGAAACAATTCACGGTTTGATCAGACAGCAGCACAGCAGCCTGTAAAGTGACATACAAATCTGAGAGCACTGCAGAGATGCTCTAGCAATTAGACAGCAGAGATGCAGAGCACATGACGGTAAAACTCTTCAAAAGATTATGCATAGTAAATGGTCGAATACATAACAACTAATGTTGAAGGTTATCTCGAGCACCATAGCAATAAAACCACTACACAAGTTTTGCAAAATACATAGCATGTAATACAACAACAGATAATATGAGAAAGAAAATTCTGGATCCGAATGTTGCAAACGCTGAATTAGAGAATCCAGAAATGAGCTGCAGTAGAAAAGAGCAGAGTGTAAATCATAGTAATAAAATGAAAAAGCACTAGAAAAATCTTTTTCTAGATCTGTCGCCTATTTTTAAAAGAACTGAATCATTAATTAAGTTAAAATACAAGCAATGCCTCAGTGTTGCAGGGTTACACTGCCTTTGACGGTAAATATCTCGGAATATGAACATAAGAAAGAATAAGGTCATGGAACCAGTAAAATTGGCAAATTCAAATAAAATATTGATGTGATCATGTGAGTTACAATATGTCGTCCAAATACTTGTATCGACTGGCATGAGTAAGCAATTTTGTTCTATTGCTAGTTGACGATTACTATGAAACTACTCGTTCAATAAGTTTCTGATACATAGCTCTCAGAGTAAAAAGAAAGACAACTGGACGCACAGTATATGGGCGTGAATCACATTTAAGGGGAAAAAGGGGAACAATAAAGTGGGAAAGCAAGGGGGAAAAAAAAAACAGGGGACAAGAAATTAAGTTGATCATCGGAATATCTTAGAATGGCACTTGTTCATTTTTGCTGTATCAATCTTCTGAGAAAGAGCATACAACATGATTCAGTCCTAACAGGTAAACAGTCATAAAAGAACATTTTGCTAGTTACAAACACTAATTAGAAAAATCTGGAACACCAGCAATAAACTATAAGCAAACGCTAATTATTGCATTCTGCTATTGAGTTGTTGCGTTGAGACAACTAATTAAGAAATCTACATGTTTAAATGAGAGCTGAATGTTTCTGAATTTTAACTCCTTTTAACTCCCAGAGGCATGTTTTCATCATTTCCGGGGAGTACAATGAATGTCGTAGCAGCCCTAGCAACCCCAATAATAACAAACGTTTCTAACACTTTGCAATTGAAGTTCCTGAGGCCATTTCTCCGAGCGTTCAAATCCACCTTTAAACTTTTGAGTAACTAAAAAGATAAACCTTGCATTCACATGTAAAAATTGATATACTAAATGGAATAACAATAGGGAATTTCTAACTTGTTGATTGAGAAATTTTTAGCCGGTCAGTCAATAGGAGTCTACTTACATAATTTTAAAAATTTTTATGAAAAGAGAATCTTAAGCCAAGTCATCTAGCTCATCACAAAGTTAATGATGACTAATAGCAATAAGAGCAGTAAATTCCTGTCGCTAAAAGTTACAACTCAATAACTGATGTCGGCGGTGGTTCTATGTTGTGTTTCATGTTTTTCGCCATTCATCACACTCTGTTGAAGTAGCAAACTCAGGGTTCGGTAAGATTATTTCCAAACTTTACCTTGCTAGAATTCTAAAGAATCTCAAGAAGACAGATGTAAGTCAATTTAAATCATTATACAAGTTTACACATAATTATGATTGATGTTATAATTATACATTCTTATAATTGTAAACCACAACGATACCGTAATATGTAGTTCTACATTATGATGCCAGCAGAGCATAATTTTACCTTGAAATACACAAATGTTAGACTAACAGATAAACGCGAAAACAAATAAATCGATAGCTATGACAAACATCATAAATGTTAAAGGCACACAATAATCAACATACCTAAAGAACCTCGACGGACATGATTGCTAGTATATAGGATTCAACCATCAGCAGCATCAGAAGCCTTCAGAGCAAACGGATCATGGGAAGGGCCCATGTCCTGGCCAATGTGCCGCTGCACTAGGCGCTGCAGGTCGGCCATAACCTTGTGTTCTCTCTTTGACTTCTCTTCATAATTGAACATAGCCAAAGCCCGCTTATCCTCCGCGCTGTAAACCTGGTTTTCTTTCCTGATACGAATGGCATTCATCCTCTGATGCCTACTGCCACTCATCACATACCCCAAGCCCTCAAACTTCTGGATCTCTTCCGCAGAGAGACCGACCTCTCCTCTTCTAGGAATACGCTTCCCTTGCTGCACATACTGAGCAATGGCATCACCTTCTCCGGGCCTAAGTGCACCACCATAGCTAATGTGGCCCTCCGCACGTGGGAGGGGAACGGGACCTACGAGAGGTTCATTTTCCAAAACAGGTTTCTTCTGGGCTTCGATCAGCTCCTTGAACATTAGCGCTTCCGGATCGATCTCGGGTTTCTTCGAATCAACCTTAGCAGGATTGGGATCAGAGTCTGAAGAGCTCTCCGATTTCGACTGTTTGCTCATCTTGATCCCTTTTGAGGTCTTCTTCTTCTTCTCGAGTCTAGGGCTAGAATCGGGCTCCTCACTCTCATCTGCGCTTGAACTAGCCCTACTCCTCTTCTTCCGACTACTAGTACTTCTCTTCGATTTCCTCCGCCTGCTACTCCGCGATCTCCTGCTCCTCCTCTTACGCCGCTTATCATCCTCATCATCGTCGCCCAAAGAATCATCCAAACTCTCCGACTCTGAGCCGGAATCCTCATCAGAGGGACTCTCGCTTGCGTCTTCGCTCGAATCCGAGTACCTCCTCTTCCGCCTGCTCCGCCCTCTTCCGCTTCTCCTTCCCCTTCTCCTCCTCGAATCCTCCGATTCCGAATCAGATGCGCTGCGATCCGATTCATCTGATCCTGAGTTCGCACTCCGCTCCTTCGCCCTCTTCTTCTCTACTTTCTTCTCCTCCTCCTCTTCCTCCTCCTCCACAGGCGAATCCGACGCACCATCGGGCTCATCGAACGGCTCCGATTGCTCCCTCTCGCTCCGGGGAGGGCTCGGGGTCACCCTCCATATGCAATTCTTAAGCTTCTTCCTCAGCTTCTGGCGCTTGAGGCGTCGATACTCGAAGTAGCTCAAACCCTTGAGCTCCTCATCGTCCTCCTCAGAGTCGTCGTCGTCGCGGGAGCCATAGGGTTTACCGTTTCGAGGGTGGCGATCGTGGTAGGGGGACCATCGGCGGCGGCGGTCCTGATAGGGGCTAAGGGAGCGCCGCCGCGGCGGTGGGGTCTCCGATCTAGGGTTCCGGTGACGTCCGCGGCGGCGATCGTCGTCGTCCGCGTCGGGGAGGGGGGACGGTGAGGGGGAAACCCTAGATCGCTCGGGTACCTCCACGGTGGAGGCGAGCCTCGATTGGGGCCTCCGCGTTTCTTCCCGACCCATCTCGTGGATGATGAACAAATGAGCGAGTACAAAACTATGTCTCATTTTATATATAGGGATGAGCTATCACAGAACCGACATGGGCCCCTAAAGTAAGGCCCAAGACAAAATAGTATTGGGCCGGTTAATTAGGCCGGCCCAATTTTTGAACAGAGAAAATTTTCCTCATCAGATTAAAATTGTAATGCCTATATTATGGCGGCTGGAATTTTGTTTTTAAAAATATGTAAATAGGAACATCAAATTTATTAAGTAGTGACCAGATTTAACAAATTTATTTATTAATATTAAAATTAGCTCTCTTAATAATAAATTAATATAACTGATATAAATATATAGAGCTGACATCTTAGAGCTCTACCTGTATCATGGCCCAGATTCTACAAATAAAAATTTAAAATTATAGCCCAAATTTGGTCCCGGGGGAGAACGCACACCGATTGATTCTCCAAAAGCCCAAGTTGTCGTATAAATTTATGTTTCTTGTTTCTAGATGTATATATATCTTTATAGATGTTCATGAAATATGTTTTCTAAACGCACCAACTTTGATGGTTTAGAAAATTGTAAAGATTTGAAAGTGCCTATAAAATGCTTGTAAAAACTGTCATTAATAATCATCATGCTAGATATGATAATTTTCTAATTGCGGTTCTCACTAAAACTTTAAAAATTTGGAGTAAACAAGTTTTAAAACTCTTTTTGAATTTTCAAAGCTTTTTATAGCATCAAGAAAAGTGCACTTTGGCAACTCATTTTCAAACTTAGTTTAGAGTCTTTAAACCCAGTTTAAAACTGTAGTATCTAAACTCACCTGCTTGTTAAGTAATGCTCTGAAAAAAAGCATTGAACGCTTATTTGCCCAGAACATATATATATATAAATATGAATTTGTGAAAGTAGAGAAATAGCAAATCTATACATATGTGTCCCCACTTATGTAGGCTCGCCACGTGTTGGCACGGCGCTGTGTATAGATCAGACCAAATCTAGTATATATGTATGTATTCATTCGCACATGATGTCCGGATCTAAGGAGAAAATAATAATAATAATAATAATAATAATAAAATTGGTCAAAAAAAAAAAAAAAAAAAGATCACGTGGGCCCACGCCACATGATGTGTCGACAACACTGTTCATGTTTCACCAGCCCTGCCTTCGCTATACCAATTTATCACATCCTATTAAATTTTAAATTTTAAAATAAAAAATATATAATTAAAATAATAGTGATCTCTTAATATTTAGTTGGTTGAATAGTATGATCTTATTAAGGGTTGAAAATGATGGGTTGATCTAACAGTAAAAAATTTAATAACATCAAATACTTAATACAATCGATAGCATGATAGCCGGACTATATTTATATATTAGGACTTATATACTTTCAAAAGCACAAATTCAAATATAATTATAAATTTTTTATTATTGAATTTGTATTGAGATTTGTATTATTTATTTTTTCTTGCTCTCTTTTTAGTTGACTTTGCAATATCAGAAATCTCAATACAAATTCAATGATAAAAAATTCATAAGTATATTTGAATTTGTACTTTTCAAAGTATTTATAAGCTCTAATATATATATATATATATATATATATATATATATATATATATATACTCGTGCAGATAATAATTGATAATAATTGAGAGAGAGAGAGAGAGAGAGAGAGCAACGGTCAACAACCCAAATAGTGCTCTAGTAACCGGCCCATGTGACCAAACCAATCGCGATCCCAACACCCCAAATAATTGAGTGGACTTATCAATACGGATTTGGGCTCATGACCCAATCAGCTCGGTTCATTGTATCCAACCCAACACTCCTAATGAGATTTGGTGTGCAAGAATGATAGAGATGGTAAATGTAGCACGAAAGGTATGTGGTGGGGTTGAGAAATAATGAGTTATTATAGAGAGATGGGCATAGAGATAGATATATAGATGAGATTGGTTGGGGAGTGTAGGGTCGACACATTGCATAATTGTTATTGTGCATACATTCTTAATTTGGTTCCTCTGTCCCTTCGGCTAGGAGGGATGTATAGGCATATTTAATGAAATCCTGAGTAAGAATTTACTCAGGTCAATGGTTGTTCCGATAGTGATCTTCTGCTGCGACACTTCTAATAAGGAAAATTGTACAATCATGTAACCATGTTTCCAATAGTCGACTTGCGTAGGTCAGTCCAGTTTTAATAAGCTTGTAATCTACGGAAATAGAATAATCCGACGTCTATCTTAACTGTTATTATGTTGGAGTTGATATTAGTCGAGCAACTTTTCGATATCTAACTCCTTAAACAATAATAAGTGGCGACTATCATTCGATACTTTAGAAGCAGAAAAGTATATCAACATAACATCAACTTATCCTGCTGCTATCAAACTTGAAGGTGTGAATATATATATATATATATTAGTCTTCTTGTTGTGTTTTGGACATGGTTTTCTGAGCGAGCTTCATGAACTGAATTATCTGATGCATGTGAAAGGTGCACGACAGAAAAAAGATTGAATGTACGTACGTACGTTCAATGTCAACTCTTTCTTATTTAGTTCATTTACGTCACTACCATGCATCTAGGTATTTACTATACTTTGTTCAGAATCTTTTATCTTTACTTTTGTTACTGCAACTCTACATCTGGGTCGGACTCCAATTAAATTGGACGAATTTGGTAACTGGAATATATATGTCTATTAGAACTAGCTATGAGAAAGGTAACTAAACGAGAAGAACAGTGGTCCTCCCTGTAGGAGTCTAAGTTGCTGTGTGTCCATTTATGACAATTAGGAGAAGATTTGGTGGACCACCAGTTCCTTTGCACATGGTTCCTGGCTCCATTGATGGTCACATGAGTGTCTGAATGGGTCGCAGAGTGAGGATATGTTATTTTTTTCTCACTTTATTTTGTTTTTAATTTTTTTCTTAATTATCGAAGGTTTAATGCTTTTCCCTGTGTACGTATGCCTCACTTTTTCTAATCCTATTCTGCTTTTATTATTTCATTAAATTAAGTGTAAATAGTGTCTAATTTTATTACAATTATTTTTAATTTTAATAAATTTATATTTCTAGTTATATTATAATTCACCCACTATTATAGATATATTATTTATTCTATTAATTTGGTACGACAAATAAAAAAAGTAAAGAGTATAGATATATTTTTAGAACTAGAATTTTATAATTAAGAGAGATACCACTTTAATTATATAAAAATTTCGCTCTGTTTGGACATTGATATAGTCGAACTACGTAAATATTGTGTTTTTTTTTTCTCTCTATTTCTCGATTATCTTTTGATATTAGAACTTTCAAATTGACGATCGACTCCGTTAAATTTAATTTAGAGTATTTGAGGTATTTAGAAAATAAATTTCATAAATTTTTGATATTATTTGTCTAATAATCGAAATGACTCAAAATCATAAAAATCTCACAAAATGTAATGATATGACACTAAATTTTAGATCAAAAATATTTACCTTGTTTTATATAGCATACAAATTTTTTATCAAAATTTGACAAGATTTGTATTTTTCTACACCGTTAAACTTGCAAACGGTTCATTACAATCGTTAAAATTATTGATTTTGAGCCACTTCGATCGATCACTAGACAAATGATATAAAAAAACATGAAATTTATTTTTTAAATACTTCAAATATAGTAATCAAGTTTAATAAAACCGATCGTCAATTCAGAAATTCAACATCGAAAACGATTTATAAATACGGAAAGTTTCGTGCCTTTAAAAATATACCAGCCTAACTAATATATATATATATATATATATATATATATATATATATAGAGAGAGAGAGAGAGAGAGAGAGAGAGAGAGAGAGAGAGAGAGAGAGAGAGAGAGTTGGGTTTGTGTGCTTTTAGAAGTACGGAGGCTTTCGTGTTCCCAAGTTGTTTTCAATGTTGGGACTTCCGAATGGATGATCGGCTTCGTTAAACTTGATTTAGAATATTTAAAAAATTTAGAAAATAAATTTTATGATAATTTGATATTATTTGCCTAGTGATCAAAGGGGCTCAAAATTAATAATTTTAATGGATGCGGTGCACCGTTTATAAGTTTAACGGTATAAAAATATTCAAATCACGTAAAATTTTGATAGAAATTTTTTTATACTATTTAAATCAAGATTAATATTTTTGATCTAAAATTTTAGTATCATACCATCATTTTGTGAAATTTTTATTTTCAGTCGTTGATTTTGAGCTATTTCGATTACTAGGTAAATGATATCGAAAAATTATAAAATATATTTTTTAGATACTTCAAATAGTCTAGATCAAATCTAACGGAGCCGATTGTCTATTCGGAAGCCCCAACATCGAAAATAATTTGGGAGCACGAAAATCTCCGTACTTCTAAAAACATACAAGTCCTACTATATATATATATATAAAATAGGGCTTATATATTTTCAAAGATAAGCCAAACTATATTTGTAATTTTTTACCATTAAATTTGTATTGAGATTTGGGCTATTCTAAAGTCAACTAAAGAAAGAAAAGAAAAAATAAATAACACAAATCTCAATACAAATCGAAAGGTAAAAAAATCACAAACATATTTGGATTTGTATTTTTACAAATATATAAGCCCTACTCATATATATATATATATATATATATATATATATATATATATATATATATATATATATATATATTGATGAATAAAATAGGAAGAAATTATGACTTCAATTACTAATGATTTTATTTTACACATCAAACAGAACATATACACATGTGAGAAAGAACTAAAAAATTAAGCTATACATCACACGTGTGTGCTTGTGGATGTGTGTACATGAAAAACGAATCCACCTTAGAGATAAAACCTTAATTCGAGATATAATGACACTTAGCAAGTGAATAAAATTAATTTATCAAGGCCAATATTATACATCCGAATGCATAAGCGGCTAATAGTTAAAAGTCTAGTGGAAATTTTAAAAGTTTCTCTGAGCAAATATCTCACATTTCGGTAACATATTGTTTAGGTAAAAAATTTCGTCACTTAGGAAGCGACATGTGGTGCTTATCATCGACCGAAAATATCAACCGATAAAAAAAACGGTCGACAAAGGGGTACTTGCGCCTTAACTAAGGCCGATCTCTGCTTAAGGCAAGCCATCGGACCGCCTCAGCCGAAGGATAGTAAGAGGCGAAGCTAGGATCATCTATCGGCTGCTCGAGTCGTAAAAGAGAAGATCCTGAAAATGGAAGGTATGAGATTCAGGGCGCGAATCACGCACCTGACTCTGGAATAGCAAGCAGCGCCCAGCATCGAAAAGTGTCGAGGATCGCTCATCGACGCGCTAATCTTGGGAATGAACGTAGACGGAAAAAAATCTACTATCCGACCGAGAAGAATCAATTCAAAGAAAGTAGTTGAAGAATACGCGATGATTCCCCTTAAGTTACGCCGATTATCTAAAATGGCGTTATACATCTGGTTCGAGCGAGTATAAATAGTTGAACCACCGAAGAAAAAGGAGTCTTGCAACCTCGAAAGCCAGTGACCGTCCCTACTTTTCAATACCTTCAATTTTTGCATCTTCTGCTTTTTCCAGACTAGACTTCATACTAGCATATACCGCTTTCCTTACAACTTTAATTTTTAAGGTAAATTTACAGTTTTTCCTTACTGCTTTTCTTGTTAGCTAGCCTTTCATACCCGCATTTATAGATTTTTTAGGAGTAGTTCCAATTATAATCGTTACTCTATAATCTTTTCTCGAGCAATATAATTTCTAATTGGTTGTTCAGACCGTGTCAATTCCTGTTTCCAAATACCGATTTGGCTCCTCTAGGTCAAGCTCTGCCGAGAGTTTGATTGAGAAGAATCCGACCGAGCATATCCCTTCTCGGTCTAATCGTTTGGCACGCGACATATCACATTGAGAAAGTCAATTCGGAAGTCGATCGCGGACTGTATCTGATCAACGGTCAGCCGCTCATTTTCGGTCCCACTATATATATATAATATATATATATATATATATAATATATATATATATATATATATATATATATATATATAGAGCATAGGGCTACTATACTCTTATGAGTATAAGCCTCTTTATACTCATAACTTTTTCGCCATTAGATAAAGGGATGTGCGGTTAGGATGATAGTAATTCCTCTAAAATTTACTAGGTTGTTGATGAAATAGTATAAATAATAGGGGACCACTATAATCCTAACCGCATATTTTTTCATACAAGAGTCGAAAACTTATGAATACGAAAAGATTTTACACATAAAAATATAGTAGTCGAACCATATATATATATATATATATATATACCTACTAAATTTACGGTGATGATAACATAATGCGACCACTACAACAAAATTATGCTATGGCGACACTTTTAAGTGTTTCTAAAATCTAAAAAAAGTGTCCCTGTCAAAAATTCCGACACTTATTGTTAGTATTGTTATATGTGTCGTCGGTAGGGTGTATAGCGATACATTTTTGTAATGTGTCCCAAAAATATATCCTTATAATCTAATTTTAAATATAGATAAAATATAAATAGAACACTTATACAAAAGTATCATAAATATGTATTTTTATAACCTAATTTTATTGTAACAGACACATTAATCAACCACTATATATGATGTCCCATTTCGTTTGCGAACATAAAAGTGTCCACCGATTATTTATTCGAGCAATTTAAACCAGATGCATCATCTTTACGGCACCGACCAAGGACAACAAGGAAGCACATCGGCGTACGTAACCACAGAAGGATGGACCCACTCGCCTTAAAAGCCACCTCTTAGCTCGGATCCCTCAACAACCATAACTTTAATTGTAACTAGCTAGCTCCAAGTAAATAGGTAAATATATATAGTACAAGCTAGACGCGCCTACCTAGTCCAAATTCAACAATTTAATTTTTAGAAATAAAGATTGAGTCTTATATGATGTTATGATAAATATTATTATTAGAATTAATTTGTACTTGGTAATTAGGATAGAGTATGTGTATCCTACTGAATTAGGAAATCTAATAGAACTCAAAAAAGCAAAAGCCTATATAAGGCTATGTATTGATTGAAAATTATAGTTTAGTTTTCTTCCTCTAATACATTTCTCTGGTGTTATTCAATTTTTGTGTAATTTAGATACTGAGTTATACAACTATCAGAGAAAATTCTAC
>CM054933.1:23185709-23420709 GCA_029168755.2 Tillandsia fasciculata | reverse complement strand
TAATAAATTTATAAATTTAATAAATTTTAAAATTTATACAAATTTTAACATTTTTAACTTTAATTTTTAAAAAATTAAACCGTATTATTTACTAAAATATAAATTTTAATTTATACAAATATTAATTATTATTTAATTAATATTTTATATTAATTAATTAGATAAAATATTATTATTTTAAAATTATAATTATTCTTATTTTTTCACTATTCTCACTATTTTCTTTTTTTTAAAAAATAATTAAACATAATTTCAATTATTTGTAAGAATATCAATTTTACAAACTAAATACTATTTTTATTTTATCTCTGACTATTCTAAAATAACAAGCTATTCTAGAAATAAGAAATTTTATTTCTAAACTCATAATCTACCAGCTAAACGGTACCTTAATGACTATATTTTAATTTTAAAAAGTGTATCACCTCCTAGTGCCCGACAGCCCGAGTGAGTAGAAATCACTCTCGAATCAGTACTTCACGTGAAGCTCCCATGCACACATAGTCCGTGACGTAAGAGATAAGCATATATCCGAATCACCTGTATACATATATAATAAACAATAGGGAATACCTTGGTCTATGTTTGGATAGAAAAAAAGCTAAGTATATATTTTAAATGGGATGTATATTTTATATTTTATTTATTTAAAAATAGAATAAATTTTATTGATTATTTTGAAGTGATCATCGATGAATAAGTTTTTATTCTTAAATGGAATGAAATATATAATATATATTTTATTTGGAGTGTATATGTAGCAATATTCCTCGTTCCGTTAACCGGATTTTAACCGGATTTTTGAAAATGTACTAATCAGGTCGAGTCATTGAGAGTCTAGCGAGCCTTCAATTAATTTTTAGATTTACACTCGAGTGCATAATCATCAAGCAATTCAATTGAAGAGACATTGACTCAACAGAATTTTTTTTTTCAATACATAAAAAAAATCAAACTCGAAAAAGATTGGCTGAAAAGATTTAGCCGAAAGTTAGTTGAGAAAGTTATAAAGCTTTCAAATAGAAGTTTTTCTTGAAAAAATTTTATATTGTTGAAGATGAAAAGATAGACTAAGCTATTTCTAGCAAACAGTAAAGTGCTAAAATTGAAATGCATGTAATGTAATGATCTTTTAATCATAAGAAGACTTTTATTACATGCATCCTAATACTATTTAATTATAATATTTCTTTGGGGGTCGCATTTTTAATGGATGTAGAAATCATTATTTCGTCCTTAATTGACCGCTCCTTCTCAAATTTCTTTTCTTTTCAGTCATATCTTTCTAGCCTCCTAAAATATCATGTGTTATTTTTTTATTTGTCCACAACAATAAAGACTAAAACATCTGTCATATGATATTATTTTTTTATACACCAACCGTCTATAATTAAAATGTCTTGTTATTTATACAATCTCATATATATCTCATAATAATGGCTGGGATTTAGCCAACTAATTGCTGCTTTTATTAAAAGAAAGGTGATAAAAATTTATTGTAGAATGTTAACTTTTGAATTAATAGAATTGTAGAATTATAATCCAAAACAGTTAGCAGGTGTAGCACAACATTAAAGGATAGAATATGAAGGATCTCTATCACTGTGCGTACGTGTTTCTACTGTGAGCAAAACTTAAATAATGTGAATGACTTTCGCAAGAATTAAAATTATAAATGTACATAACGCTGACGAATCATGCACGCTCACCTCCTAATCCATCCACCTCCTAATCCATCCAACCATTAATTAAAGTCTAAACCCCACCCCGAAAAGAGAGAAAACTCTACAATTAATATATGGGCAATGCTATCCTTACACTCTAAAAAAGAGTGTATGATACACATCCCACCCATTCAAAAGTGGGGCTTCTTTCACTGGTCACTTCGATGTGATCAGTAAAATTTATTCCGTCCTAAAATAGATGAAGTGTAAGATGTACACTCCGAAGGAGGTGTACACTTATATATATTAGCCACTCATAATAAACTATAAATATTTTTCCCATTGTACAATCACAATCACAAGGTGAAAATACTATTTTACTTAACTTGCCTTGATTTGTTTCCAACTCATTCCTTCCACTCGTAACCAAATTTAATTTCGTACGACGTGCAATTATTGAGCCGTACTGGTTGACCAGCAGCTTCGTACATAGTCAAAATTGCATGCAGAGATGGTGCTTTTCCACGGTTCGATCATGTAAATTGATTCACATGCACCAATTTTATTTTTAATGTTAAAATTTAGTAAGAGAGTTTATTTATTCCGTTAATCATGAAGAAGAGATCTACTTAATCACAAGCTGCTCAATTTACAATAGCAACGAATTAATTAACAAGTTGCTGAAGAGAAAGATGAAGTACACAAATACAATAATACTACAAAAACCCTTCTTAATTAATTTTTTAATTCTACTCTACTGGGATGCTTTATCGCTCAACTCAGCACGAACGGTTACTACTAACAAATACCTGATCCAACATCCACTGAGGGTAACTACTGCCGCTCACGGAGAAGGCGACGGGGGCCGAAGATGTCGTCGTCGTCGTCGTCGTCGTCGCCGACGACCCGTGGACGATGTTCGCGCTCTGCGCCGCTGCCGCCGCCGCCGCCGCCGCCTCCGCGGCCCGCTCCAGCGACTGCACCTGGGTCTTCAAGAACTTGACGTAGTGTATCGCCTCGTCGAGCATCGACGCGGTGTCCATCTTCATCCCGCCGGGGACGAGCCGCTGCAGTATCCGAATCCGCTCGCTTATCCTCTCCCTCCGCAGCCTCGCGGCCACGCTCTGCGGGTCCTTCGATATCCTCACGTTCCGCCGCTTCGGCGCCTTGACCGACTCCGGGTCGATGTGGATCGGCTGCATCGCCGCGATGCGGAAAATCATCTCCCGCATCGCGGCCGACGCCGACGCCGCCGCATCGGGCTTCATAAACGCCGACACGGGTTGCGTCACAAACTGCTCCTCCGCAGCCGCACAGTACTGGAAAGATAGAGGAGGTGTCGTCGTCTGGGGGCCGCGTAGATTAATCGACGGAGAAGAGTGGGGAAGTGGAGTTGCGGGGAACTCAGGGAAGTCGCCTATGGGTTGCTGAGAGTGGGAGGTCACTCTCTCCATCTGCACCATCATGTTCATCAACTCCATCTGGGCCTCTGCGGAGGAATTAAAGAAGTCTACGTCCATTGAAGCGAACTGATCGAGCCGCGGGGGATGGGAAGCTAGGGATGGTGCAGCAGGAGATCGATACTCAGAAAAAAAAAAAAAAAAAAAATAGTAATAAAAGGAAAAAGAATAGCTCTGTGCCTATCTAATTCTGTCATGATCGCAGAGGCTATTTATAAGATGGATGGTACAGTAGTATTTTATCGCAATGAATGCATTATTTTTTCCTTTTGTTTTCCTGCTCCCCTACATCTTCCCTGCAAATATTTTAAATCTTTAAATATAAATTTTATGGCCATAAATTATGCAGATTCGTAATTTACCTGAGAATTTTTTAACTATACAGTTGTTTTTGAATTGCATCGCCGACATATATTTTACTAATTAATTTGTCAAATGATTGTAATATTACTCATTTAAGAAGATGATATATAATAGGATTTTAAGAGCAGAGGACATATTAACTATTTGATGATTTAATTAAGCCTAATGTAACAGTAATATTTGTATATATGTTTGTTCGAAAATTTTAAATTAGTATATCAATGGAAATTATATCAATGAGATAGTAAGCATATTGTTTGTAAATCATAAAAATAAATAGTGCTTAATTATTTAGCATCCAATTAAATTTTCTTGTCAATTTTCATTTTGGAAAGAGTTAGCACATTTTGTGTTTTCGACATCTCTCTATCTAGAGAGAGAATTAAATTTTTATACTTTTAATGGTACCAAAATATTAGTGTTATTAGAATTTCGAGCCTTAGATGAAGAGATGTACGATTAGAATGATAGTACATAGAATTTAGTGAGTAGTGATAAAATAATATATAATATAATCTAACAGAGAAAAATTATCAAAAAAATAAATTTAATGGAAGAAAACTTAATAATACCAAATATTGTGTGGATGATAGCATGACAGTTAGACTATATATATATATATATATATATATATAGAGAGAGAGAGAGAGAGAGAGAGAGAGAGAGAGAGAGAGAGAGAGAGAGAGAGAGAGAGAGAGCTAGGTTACTATACTATTAATAGCACAAAGCACTTTATGCTATCAAGTTTTATATTTTTGGATGAAGAATTGTGCGATTAGGATGATAGTGGTTTTCTAGGGTTTAGTGGTTGGTTGGTTGAATAGTATGATCTAAGAATTAGAAATGATTAAAAGAGTTGATCCAAGGGTGGAAAACTTGTTAGCACCAAGTGTTTGGTGCTATTGATAACGTAGCAGCGGAACTCTCTCTCTCTCTCTTCCTCTCTCTATATATATAAAGAGGGAGAGAGAGAGAAAGAAAGTTCGGTTACTATGCTTGCACAAGTACCAAGCATTTGATGCTTATAAGTTTTCTATCGTTAGATCTACTTCTTTGACTAATTTTATTTTTTAGATCATTCAATTCCATCAATCACTCACTTAACTCCAAAAGCCCGCTATCGTCCTAACCACACATCTTTTTATCTAAAAACTAAAAATCTACAAACACAACACTTTTAAAAGCATTGGAGCTCATCACACACACACACACACACACACACACACACACACACACACACACATATATATATATATATATATATATGAATTCGGCTACTATACTTGTAAAAGTATTAAATAATTAATATTTGCAAATTTTTTATCGTTAAATTTATCACTTTTACTAATTTCACCTCTTAGATTATATTTTTTCATCAACCGCCCACTAAATTCAATGGACTCATTATCATCCTAACCATACGTTCTTTCATCTAAAATTTAAAAATTTATAAATACTAATAACTTGATATTTTTAAAGATACAGAAGTCCAATTTATATATATATATATATATATATATATATATATATATATATATAATCATGTGCTTTTTCGAGAATGATAAGCAGGTAAAATTACACTATTTGCGTAGCATAATAACTATTTTATTTTCTACAAAAGTAAAATTATTATGAATTATCGGCTCAAAGTCAGATGACAAAATGCTCTTCATCCCAAGTTCTCACCCTCCTACTTAGGTTTTGCAATTTATATCATCATATATAATTTATAGATTTAATTTCATACGAGTTCTATATAAATATATTAAATAATAAATATATTTTTATAAAATTTAATTTTTTATATTTAAATAAAATTAATGAAATTTATGCTGCTCTAAGTGTGTGTGTATATATATATATATATATATATATATATATATATATATATATATATATATATATATATATATAATATGCATTTTATATATTATAGAATAAATATTTAAAAATAATTAAATACTTTGTAACGTATATAAGTATATTTTTTGGGTGGAGGTACGGGTTTTATATTATTATATCATCACCGCCCCATATCACATGACGCGGTCAGGGGTCAGAGGACGAATGTCTCCCGGGCCTCAGTACGCTTTTAAATGGCGAGGTCCCGCGTATAACGGAATCCAACGGTGAGAAGCTAAAGCATGTGCACGTGTCAGAAATCGGTAAGAGAAGGACTATTGTCCTTCCTTTTACTCCTTCTCAGTTGCATTAGACTCATGCCGTTTTAAAATTGATTCTCTGAGAGAGTAAAATCGTAAATATATATATATATATATATATATATATATATATATATATATATATATATATATATATATATGAATAAATTTTTTTTAATTTTTCATCGTTTTCAGCGGACGGTAAAAAATGTTTTATTTTTTAAAAATATATAAAAATAGTTTTTTAAAAAATAAAATTTACGACTAAATAAATACACGACCAATCAAACACATCTCAAATCATTTTTAATTGATTTACATCTTTTTTTTACCTACAGTTTGATTTTGATTTTTTATTAACAAATTTGATTATTATATAAAAATTATAATAAACCTCCTTAAGAGATGAACGTAATCAAAAATAATCTTAATGTGACATTTCATAATTTAAAATAATTCTATATATATATATATATATATATATATATATATATATGTAAGATATAATAGTGTTAATTTTTTTAATCCGACTATAATATTTTAAGCGGTGGCTAGATCCATGAGGTTAAGAAAGTTAAATGTGTTAGAGTTAAAGTAGTTCTAGAATGAGTGATTCTTTAAAAAATTGAAAAGTTACAGTTGGTATCAGAGCCGATCACCAGTCGAAAATGTGAGATGGATCTTTGACTGAATTAGCGTTATACAGCAGTAGAACATTGCTACTCCGACTGATAACCGTTGTGAGTGAAATGTAGCTCCACACAAGATCGGTTAAGACTAGCAAGACAAATCTCGCATCACGTACAATTCTCCATAAAATCGGATAAGACTAGCGAGACAAAGCTCATATTGTCTAATACTTTTGAGTGTCTAAGTCTCTACCGAAAATGTAAGGACTTAAAAAAGAGATAGTTCTATATATGATATATAATATAATTACAATTTTTTTATTCTGGTTATATTATTTTTGGTGGTGACTAAACTCAAAAGATTAAAAGGATTATACATACAAGAACGAGGGGTTTTTCAAAATGAATGGCTCCGGAAAAATTAGGCATTTGATTATAAAAGAATAGTTAAAATTATTAATGAAAGAAGTTAAATTATATTATTATAAATTAGAAAGAGCTTAAATCAAATAAAAAAAACAAAAGAGTTTAGAAGATCAATTTCATAATGGGTTAAATAGATTTTATACAAATGCATGTAGCAAAATTATTATTTCCTTCCGCGCTTACATTTTACTAAATTTTTAAAAATTTATATAATTTATTTAAATTTTATATTTTATATAAATTAAAAAAATTTGAAGCACAAACACAGAAAAGACTGTGAACCCCACATGGGGATTATCCTTATTCTATTTAAAATTTTAAAATTTTAATTGAGAGAAATTTAATGGAATTATATAATATATATCTAAAATGTTTAAAAATTGAAGCGGTTTAAAAATTAAAATCATAAACTTTTTTAGAGTTACAAAATTATTTATTTTCTCTAAATCGATCGGAATCACAGTTTATAAACTTCATAATTTAGTTTTTTTTATAATGTATTCAAACAAGCTTTTATTTTATGAGTTCGGTTACTATGCTTGTAAAAGTACGAACTAAGTGAGAACTATATCTTTAACTAATTTTAGTTCTTAGATCATACTATTCCATCAATCACCCACTAAATTGAAGAACCCACTATCATTTTAATCGTATTTTTTAAAATCTAACAGTAGAAAATTTACAAACACCAATAATTTAGTTGTTTTTAAAAACATAGAAGCTCAATTTCTTATTTTATATAGAAAATTAAATGTGTAAAGTATTTACTATCTTAATTACATGGCATAATATAATTTGCTTGGAATATATCTAACCGTTACAGGATAAGACATTCCCGTAGTATTGAAGTGTTAGCGACATGCAGTGTGGTGTATTTTTAGCCCAAAATACACTGCTCGGGCTTATTGGAAACAAAATTGGGCTTTAGAATTGACGTTTCATAACACTGAAAAAGTTCAGGTCCAGTCCTAGTGCAGGCCCGAATAGCAGATTGGGTTCGGCATGGGCTTTGTATGTTTACGCCTCAGCATGTTATAAGTAGGGGTGTCAACGAGCCAAACACGAGCGAGCTGGGGTCGGCTCGTGTTCGGCTCATTAATAAACGAGCCGAACACGAGCTGGCTCGTTTAAATATCGAGCTGAAAAATTCGGCTCGTGTTCGGCTCGTTTATTAATGAGCCGAACACGAGCTGGCTCGCGAACAACAAGTTTGATTTTTATTCTTATTATTAAATGTAAAACTGAAAAAAAAAAATAAAAAAATAAAATTTATAAAAAATTAATAGATTAATCTAAATAGTAATATATATTCGAGCCGTTATCGAGTCGAACACGAGCGAGCTGAAAAATTCGGCTCGTTTACTAAACGAGCGATTTGATCTCGAGCTCATTTCGAGCCGAACACGAGCTGGCTCGCGAACACCGAGCTGGATTGCCACCCCTAGTTATAAATACCTTCAAAGATTCCATAGATTTTCTTTACAAAAAAAAATAAATAAATAAATAAATAGAAAAAAAAGATTAATTATTTTTATATGGCTAAATTACAGAAAACCCCCCTATAATATACCGCTTTTCCACTTTACCCCCTGTCTTTAAAAAGCCTATATTTTGCCCCCTCGTAATTATGGAATTGTGCATTTACCCCCGCCGTCAGTTGACCGTGAGTTGACCGTCAATTTTTTAGGTAATATACCGAAAATACCCTTCTCCCCTCCCCTCTCCATTCCCTTTCTCTCTCCTCATCCCTTTTCTCTCTCCTCATACGTGAGGGCATTATCGTCATTTTGCATTATTTTTTAACCCCGTTGCCCCCTAAAAATAATTTCGAAATTACGAGGGGGCAAAATGTAGGCTTTTTAAAGACAGGGGGTAAAGTGAAAAAGCGGTATATTATAGGAAGGTTTTCTGTAATTTAGCCTTTTTATATATATCTTTATAAAATCTTTAAAATATTACGTATCGCTCGAGAAAATTAAAATTAACATTATATATTCCTACAAATTTTATAGACGTGCCAAAAAATATCTCTTAAACGGTCAAAAACTTGATAAAATTTAGAGGAGGTTATAGTACAAGTAAAAACCTTTGGAAATAACAATCCATTTACATTAATTTCAAAAAAAATTACGGATCACTCGGTTTTGTGGAGTTTTGTTTAGTTCAAATTTAAACATATAGAATGCTCGAATCTCTGACTTCTTTACATGGTTGGCTTATCAACATCTAATTAATCATCAAAATGTCACTGAGCTTTATTTTTTTTAAAAAAAAAAATGATTTTCCTTGTTGTTGTTGAATATAAAATGAAGGCTCTTGAATCATGCCCTGGTAGACCAATTTGGACTTAAAACTCCGAATTTATTACTTCCAAGTTATATCTTGGGGTGAATTGATCTGAGTATTTGTGGTTTGATGATCCTTAGAAATGTGATCCAATGTTCAAATAACACATGCTACATGCCTGGTACCAGAAAACTAGAAAATCTTTTGTCATCTGCGCTAGGAACGATCTAAATCAATTTTAAGAAGTTAATTTCTAGCCCAAGTAAGAGAAAAACAATAGAGTGGGGTGTGATTTACTTTTGATTGCTTTTGATTGAGCCATTGAATTCCCCTGTGAATTGCAGGCTTTAAGAGTGGGTCCTTCCAAAGTTTCTTTTGATGGGCAAAAATAAAAAGAAGAGAAGAAGAGATGGAGGTGAGGAGGAGGAGGAGGAGGGGCATGTGCTATGAACAGCCTTTGTGTCCCTAGGCACCAGTGTGTGCACAGGCCCTTTAACTCTTCTCTCATCTTTGTTTTCTTCTCAACTTTGCTTCTGCTTTTTTGGTCCCAGTGCCACTCCAAAATGCTCAGTTCCTGAATCATCTGACTAAGCTTTTTAAGGCATCATGCATGATTCATAAGTCTATGCCCACTCCCTGCACTCCTTTTAATTCCCTCAAACAAATTTTCAAAAAATATGTAATAATCGAGAGATTAAGTATAAATATTCCTTATGTTGTTGACTAACTCATCTGCAACATGTTTCTGTTTGGTTTGGAAAATCTAATTCATTTTAAACTATCATTCTGGAACTCTCATAGGTAATATATATACATAATGGCTTAGTGCCTATTTGGTAGGTTTCGATTTTTCGAATTCAAAAAGTAAAAAAAACCAATGTATTGGACAAACAAAATATTTTTGTTGCGACTAGAATTTGAAATGAGCTTATTCAATACGCTTTTCTTTTTTAAAAAAACTACACACTATAATTTTGTTAATTGGTTCGAGTATTATTAGTAGGCTGGATAACTATACTTTACATAGAGACGCTCTTATTAACTAATTATGTGCTATATGTGTACTGATATTTATTATTCTTAGAAGGAAACATCAGATTTTTGAGTTAAAAATCATGAAACTTTCTCAACAAAGTAATTATTAATACTTTAGATAATTATTATAATCAAATAATTTTTCATTATAAGATCTGGGTGCGCCAAAGAGATTTTATGCTAGATCTCAATTAACATTTTAATCTTGTCCACTTGACTTTCACAAAGGCTGATGTAAATTGATGCTGCTTGCTGGAAAAGCACTTTTCTCTACAGGTGCAAGTCAATCCTCCTTTCACTTTCCTATTATATAGCATTTGGCTTTAGGATTAAGATAAATTTATATATATATATATATATATATATATATATATATATTTCAAAGAAAAGACACCATTACATTTTCTCTCTCTCTCTCTCTCTCTCTCTCTCTCTCCTTTTCATGTGTTTAAAGTTTCCAACATGCTCACTTTTTGCTCCAAAAGTGAAAAAGTGTTAAAAACATATACATATCCCTAGCATCTAAGGAATAATGGAAACGTACGTTGACGCATTTTGTCAAATTACATCTTTCCTTTTGAGCTCCCCATAGTTCATATTCAAGCAAGGACTTGTGTTATTATTCAAACACTATGGATACTAATACGAAATACGAGACAAGATACGGTTCGAACATAACGATATGACAATTTCTAAAATATCAGAACACGAGCACAACATAACACATATAATAAAATATAATATATTAATATAATAATATATATATTTATTGTATATAAAATATAATTTTTAATAAAATATTATTATATTTTTCATACGAATAAAAATTTATAGAATTTTTTATTGATAGTTTATATAATTTAAAAAATAATTTTTTTCACCAAATATAATTTATTTATGTTGTTCAAAAAAAAATTGTATGTATTCATAAAAAAACATAAAATATTTATCATATTACATTATATATACATAAAAAAATAAAATAAAAAAAAATATATATATATTTTTAATTGTTGTTTAAAAAGTATTCATATCGAATACGTGTCTGATACAAACATGCGAATGTTTGACACAAACACGCGGGATTTATAAAAATATCCGTAATACATAAGTTATTATAAAGTGAGTTCAATTCTCCTTTTCTTTTTCTTTTTTTAATTTTTTTTTAATCTTTTTCTGATTGGTGGCGCCTGAGACTCTGAGAGTCTTCTTTATGCTTCTGTGAGAGAGAAAAAAATTGAACAGGTCCTACTCAGATGTCCTAATTGGGGCTGCAAAAATATTCCTTGCTGTGTCCTTTTTATTGAATGTGATGAGAGGGGACCGCAGTTCTGTGACTAGATTTATGTGGTGCTCAGTAAATTCAATTTAGGGACGTACTGTTTATTTAAGGTTCACATAGTTATAACAATTTTTGTGCTCTTTAATTACTTTAATATTTTAAATAATATAGTTTTTTTTTTTTTTTTTTTTTTTTTTTTGAGAAAAAGACAGCATGCTGCCGCTTCATTTATAGATATATAAACTCGGCTACAAAGGTGAGACAACTAGACCTCGAAAGGAAGAAAAGAAGAAAAAGGCTAAAAAAAAAAAAAAAAAAAAAAGAGGCGTGAACACAAAGTACAAGGGCTAAGCACAATAAGCGGCCCAGAGCACCCGCCACTCTTGAATGTCCGCAAGTAAAAAATCTAATCCACGTTTCGTGTCAGCGAAACATCTCCGATTATGTTCTCGCCAAGTAGTCAGTCTTGTTAAGCTTCTTTTGTTTCAAAAAATTTTAGTAACAATATTTTTCGACTTTTATGACAAATTTAAGCAGCTTCATGTCCTCTCCTAGCTGGTCTCAAACAAGCTAGAATTATTATATCATGCATGTAAAGAGTCATTGATCATATTATTTTATTGTAACTTTTGTATGTTAACTAAATGAGTCATTGACTACAAATTTAAGTACCTACGAAGAATATATTGTACAAGATATAAAATATTATTATTTGTACATCTATATCTAAGTATAAATTTAACATTTATAATTTATTATTATTATTATTATTTTTTTAATACAGTAAGTGGACAATCAAATTTCTTAGATAATTAATTAAGAAGGGTGCAAGATTTATAGCTATTTTAGGATGGTATCAGTCCCTACATTAATTGCTCTAAAGGCATGTTTAATTCATGATTTGTAATGTTTTAATATATAAACTCCTATATATTCTATTAAAAATATTTAAATTATTATCATTCAATTCTAATTAAATAATTATAAAAGGTGTTAGCAAAATAGTTAAATCATTATAGATTCTCGATTAGTAGAAATACAAAATTACCACAAATTAAAAGATACTTTTATTATCATACTTAAGATAAAAATTAAAAGTCTATTAGCTAGGCATAATAAATCAGTAATAAATTAAACATGCTACACCAAATATAAAATATATAATATTTTTAAAATATTATCAAATTTTGAGCCAAGCACTTTTTTTTTTTTTTTTTTTTTTGGTCGAGTCCATGACAAGTAAATCATTGATTTTCCAAAGGACTCGTAATTAAGTAATCCACTGTAACAAGATTATATTATAGTGATATTTTTAAGTATTTTTAAAATTTTAAAAAAATATTACTGACGAAAATATCGACACTTATTATTAGTATTACTAGAGTGTATAGCGACACATTATTATAATATGTCCTAAAAATATATTCATATAACTTAATTTTAAATATAAATATAACACTTATATAAAAATATTATAAAAATATATGTTTATAATCTAATTTGGTTATAGTAAATTATGATAAAACACTTCAATCGCTCAACACTACAACAAAATTAGGCTATAGCGACACTTTTAAGTGTTTCTAAAATCTAAAAAAAATGTCGCTGGCAAAAATATCAACACTTATTGTAAATGTTGCTATATGTGTCGTTGCTAGGGTGTATAGTGACACATTTTGGTAATGTGTCCCAAAAATGTGTCCCTATAATCTAATTTTGAATATAGATTAAATATAGATAGGATATTTATACAAAAGTGTCACAAATATGTGTCTCTATAACCTAATTTTGTTGTACTGAAAAAATTAAAATTGATCACTGGTGGTCACGTGAGAGAGAGAGAGAGAGAGAGAGAGAGAGAGAGAGAGAGAGAGAGAGAGAGACCACAGAAGGGACGGTGGGGTTCATTGTTCCAAAAACTAGAATAGAATCTTCCTCTCTCTCTCTCTCTCTCTCTCTCTCTCTCTCTCATTTGCTTTTGAAGAGGCGCCGAAGATTATAGGATCCGTGGTGCACGGAGTCTACGGAGTCTTTAGGTCCCACATCTCTTAGGAGGTAATGAATAATTATTTATTTTCAAAAAATTAAATTATTATTGTATATTATTTTAGGATATTAAATAGTAAATATATTTTTATAAAAATTAAATTATTAGATTTATTTTAAAAAAATTTAGTGTTTATTTTTAACCTAATGCCAATTTTGCCGACTTCCAACCATTATTTTTTTTTTCTTTTCTTTTCTATAAACACTGAACCAATCCTCTTCTTCACCTTTTCTTTCACTCATTATCTTTTTTTAATTTACCCATCTAATATATTTTTTTCACTTATTTTTCACTTATATATATATATAGCTAAGTATAATTTTTTTTTACGGACAATACGGATATCTTTGAAATGGGTATATTATAAACTGTTACCACTTTTTGAGAAATAAATTTTAAAAATTAAACTTTTTAGAGTTATATCTGTTTGATATATTTAAAAAGAGTTTTATAATTAAATTTTTGTTTTTAATATTTTATATTTAATAATTTTAACTATTATGATTTGTGTAGCTCCATGTGTATTCATATCTTAGCAAATTGCAACAGGTGATCGAGTGGGAGATAATGTTGGAAGGATAACTTTTATTATTTTAAATTTTATCATTTGTTAAAATTTATTCATAGATAGTTTTTAATATTAATCAAGTTAGGAAATTTTGAATAAGAATAAATTATATTTATTTATATATGTTTAAGCGCCATAAATAGAGGTATTCGAATATATTTAATTATGATTAAGCACAATTAATTCTTCTCTAAATAAGTTATATGTTTTATTTTTTTCTCTTCTAATTTATTGCAACAAAACGATACTATAGTCACATGCATAAAATCGAAACCTCATTCAACAAGAAATCAAACGGTATGCAACTTTAAATTTCTCGCCTAATGAAGCAAAACTATAACAACTAGAGCATACAAATGAAAGCTTTATATTTGGATCTCAGAATCGCTAGGAGGTGGTTACTAAAGGCTATGTAGAGCCTCTAGACGAAGATGCACTTTAGGCAAATCAACTTACGACTATAAAGAGTTAAGAAAGAAGGATCAAAAGACCCACTTCATCATCTATCGGGGCCTAGATGAGTCCCACTTTGAAAAAGTTTCGACTGCTACCACCTCAAAACGAGTATGGGGGATTCTCGCAAACATCTATAAAAGAAAACAGAAGGTGAAAAGAGTTTGCTTACAAATTCTAAGAGGTCTGAAGATGGCGGATTCAGAGACCATATCCGATTATGTGGCAAGAGTTCTAGTTATGGTGGATGAATTACGACGAAACATCGAGAAAAATAAATCTTCGTTCATTAAATAAAAAATTTGTATATGTGGTTGCAGTAATCAAAGAAGAAAAAAAATCTAGATGTATTGACGGTCGATCAACTCTGGGGCTCATTGTAAGTTCATGAACAACGGATGAACAAAAAAAATGAAGGAAAGTTATAATAAGCCTTTCAGACAAAGATTTCGATGAAAGAGAGTATGGAAGGACCGAAAGTCGACAGATATTCAGCAGATCGTGGTCAAGATCGAGACCGAGGTCGCGGTAGAAGCTACGGGTGTGGCCATGGCTGTAGACGAGGAGGTCGAGGATGAGATGAAAGAAAAAATTAAAACGGTGGAGATAAAATAGAAGAATTAAGAGGACAGAGCTACCGACCCAATGCTTGTTGCTATATTTGTAAAAAATATGATCATTGTGCATCTAATTGTTATTTTAAAAATAATTAAATTGATGAGAAAGTTAACCTTATTAAAACAAAAGAAGAAAACAATCCTCTTTTATTACTAGTATATAAGGAAGATGAAAATGATAAGTACGAAAGGTGGTATTTGTATACTGGAACAAGCATTCATATGTCTTGGATACAAAATTATATTCGTGGAGTTGGATAAGTCGGTGAGGTGCGATATCTATTTCGACGATTCTTCAAAAATTCAATTAAAGGTAAATATACAATATTAATCTGCCTCAAAAATAATAGTCATCAGTTTATTTTCGATATTTATTATGTGTTGGATATGAAAAATAATATTTTGAGTTTAGGATAATTTCTTGAAAAGGATTATGATATTCACTTGAAAGATAAAAAGCTCTATGTAAGAATTGATGCTAATGACCTAATTGCGCAAGTTAAGATGACGAAAAACAGAATGTTTATTCTTGATATCAAAATTTATTCAACAAGTTGTTTAAAAAACTTGTCTGAAAGATATATCATGGATTTGGCATTTGAGGTTTGGATATCTTAATTTTAGAGATCTTAATATTTTATCAAACAACAAGATGGTGCGTGGTTTATTTTTTATTGATCATTTAGATCAGCTGTGTGAAGGTTGCATTCTTACTAAGCAGTCTAGAAAAAGTTTTCCAAAAAAAGTCAAATACAGAGTAAGAAAGTCACTCTAACTAATTCGCACTGATGTATGCGGACCGATCGCTCCCGTATCATTTGATAAGCATTGTTATTTTCTTATCTTTATTAACGATTTTACAAGAAAATTTTGGGTATATTTTTTTTAAGGAGAAGACAGAAGTTTTCAGCATGTTTAAAAAATTTAAGGCAATCGTAAAAAATGAAAGTGAACATTCTATTAAAGTTGTTCATTCAGATCAGGGCGGCGAGTTGACTTCCAACGCCTTTGAAGATTTTTGTGAAAGCACAACATCCGACATCAACTAACGACATCGTACGCTCCTCAACAAAACGATGCCGTGGAGAGAAAGAACAATATACTATTCTCAATATGGTGCGGAGTATGCTCAAGAATAAAAACCTTTTGAAAGAGTTTTAGGCTGAGGTGGTAGCTTGTGCCATTTATATTTTAAATCAGTGCCCTACCGCGAGCCTGAAAAATAAGACACCACAAGAAATCTAGACTAGAAGAAGGCTTGATATCTCACATATGAAGGTGTTCGGAAACGTTTGCATATGTACTAGTTCCCAAACAACGAAGGAGAAAATTAAATGACAAAAGTTCAAAACTAATTTTCATCGGGTACAACTTTAAATCTAAGGCTTATAAATTTTTTAATCTTAATAATTCAAAATTGTCATAAGTAGAGATGCGGAGTTCAATAAAGAAAGCTTATGGGACTGGAAAAATGATATCATGAAATTTAAGAAGAAGAGCCGGTTAAATTGGAGCTTAAAGAATCTTTACCAGTATCATTACCACCACCGTCGCCGACAATTTCTAGTTCGTCGAAATCATTCTCATATGATAGTCCAAGTCCACGAAAGATAAAAACCTTAAGGGAACTGTATGAGGTAACGACTAAGTCACACCTTATTTATCTCCTTATTGACTGTGAACCTTTAGAGTTCAAAGAAGCTGTCTGCGAAGAAAAATGAAAGAGTGTCATGGATAATGAGATTGAAGCTATTAAAAAGAATAATACATAGGAGTTGGCTACACTTCCCACGTTACAAAAGGCTATCAGAATAAAATAGGTGTACCGAGTAAAGAAGAATGCACAAGACATGATGGAGAAGTACAAAGCAAGATTGGAAGCAAAATGGTACAAACAAAATGCCAATATCGACTATGAGAAGGTATTTGTTCCTATTTTTCGTTTAGAAACTATTCGAATATTTATTTTAATTGCATCACAAAATAAATTGTTGATTTATCAAATGGATGTGAAATCGATATTTTTAAATAGTTACATTAATGAAGATGTTTATGTAGAACAACTATTGAGATACATTAAAAGAGGGTATGAATTAAAAGTTTACACATTGAAAAATACTTTATACGAGCTAAAACGAGCAATCAAGATATGAAACATACGTATTGAGGCCTATTTTAAGCAAAATAGTTATATCCAATAGTCATACGAATGTTTTCTTTACATAAAAATAAACAAGAATGGAGATATATTACTCGTTTCTTTATATGTAAATGATCCTTTTTTTTTTCAGAAAATAATCCTCTTATGTTTGAAGAATTTAAAAGGATCATGACATCTGAATTTAAGATGACATATTTTGGACTTATGTCTTATTTTTTTGGAATTAAAGTAAAACAAAGTGTTGAGGTCAAAAATGTCGCCAAGTTAGGGAGTGACACGCGGTGCCCAACATCGGCCGAAAATGATCAGCCGATAGGAGAAATAGCTGACGAAAAGGTGCTCGCGTCTTAGCCAAGACCGACTTCGGCTTAAGGCAGGCTATCAGACCGCCTCGACCGAATGATAACGAGAGGCGAAGCTAGGAACACTATCGGCTATTCGAGCCGTAAAAGGGAAGATCCTGAAAAATGAAAGGTATGGGATTCGGAGCGCGAATCACGTAACTGACTCTGGAATAGCAAGCAGCGCCCAGCATCGAAAAGTGCCGAGGATCGCTCCTCGGCGCGCTAATCTTGGGGATGAATGTAGACGGGAAAAGACTACTATCGAACCGAGGAGAATCAACTTAAAAGGAAGTAGTTGAGAAATACGCGATGATTCCCCTTAAGTTATGCCGATTACCCAAAACAACGATTATATATCAGGTTCGAGCAAGTATAAATAATCGAACCATCGAAGAAAAGGGGGTTCTACAATCTCGTAAGCCAGTGACCACCCTTATTTTTCAATACATTCAATTCCTGCATCTATTGTTTTTCTTAGACTAGACTTTCATATCAGCATTTTCTGTTTTTCTTACAACTTTTCTAGAGTAAATTTACAGCTTTTCTTGACTGCTTTCCTAGCTAACATTTCATACCTGCATATACAACTTTTTCTAGGAGTACTCTTGATTGTAATCTCTCCCTCCCTGTAACCTTTTATTAAGCAATATAATTTTCAATCGACCATCTAGGCCGTGTCAATTTCTGTCTCCAAATTCCGGTTCGACTCATCTAGGCCGAGCTCTTTCGAGAGTTTGATTGACAAGAACCCGGCCGAGCAGATCCCTTCTCAGCCCAATTGTTTGGCACGCGACGCATCACACTCAGAGAATCAATTCGGAGGCCGATCGAGGACCGTGCTCGGTCAATGGTCAGCGGCGCATTTCGGCTACCAACACAAAGCAGTGAGGGCATCTTTATCACACAAAAAGACTATGCGAAAAAAAATTTAAATAAATTTAAGATGAATGATTGTAATCTTGTCCGTACACCGATGGAGTGTGAAATTAGACTTTCAAAAAATAATGAAGGCAAGATGATCGACTCCACGCAATTTAAGAGTCCAAGTCAAAAGCTAAAGATATTTGACTTGTACAAAATCAGATATTATGTATGGTGTTAGGTTAATAAGCCGATTTATGGACGAGCCAGAATCAACTCATTGGAAGGCGGCAAAAAGAATACTACACTATTTTAAAGGTACATCAATCCATGACTTATATTCTTTTTCTAACGAATTATGCCTTGTTGGTTATTCCGACAGTGATTGGGATAGTAATTTAAATGATTAGAAGAACACAATTGGTTTTCTATTTTATATGGACGACATAGTAATTATTTGGCATTCAAAAAAATAACCGATCATTGCTCTTTCGACATGTGAAGCAAAATATGTGGTGGCGGCGGCCGGTGTGCGCGTGTCATGCCGTGTGGCTTTGAAAGCTTTTGAAGAAGATTCAATATTCTCACGATGTTGTTACTACAATGTTGATAACAAATCAGTCATTACCCAGGCGAATAATCATCCGATCTATCATAAGTGAAGCAAGATCAAGTAAAGAAGATAGAGATTCAACTGGAACGCGTAAAGTCCAGTGATTAAGTTGCTATTATTTTCACAAAGCCCATCTAACAATTTTGTAAGATGAAAACTCGACTTGAAATTACTAGCGAAAAAGAATCAAGTCTATAGGAATGTTGGAAGGATAAATTTTATTATTTTAAATTTTATCATTTATTAAAAATTATTCTTATGATCTCATAAATAATTTTTATTGTTAATTAAGTTTGTTTAAATTTTTTGAATAAAAATAGATTATGAGAGATGCTAGGTGTACACCCCTTTAGGGGTACACTCCTTTAGGGGTGTACATCCTACACCCCACCCCATTCTGAAGTGGGTATTATTTCACTCGTCATATCGAGTGAATTCCACTCGTCACTCGATGGGGTGGGATGTAAGATATATACCCCTAAAGAGGTATATATTTATATATACCCATAGATTATATATACTTATCTATATAATTAAGTTCAAACTCTATAAATTTGTAGAGGCATTGATATATATGCATGATTAAGCAGCATCTTTAAATAATTTTTTCTTCTCTATTAGTTATTATTATTATTATTATTTTTTCTAGTTAGTTGCATCAGATAAAAGAGTCACACTTTCATGATATCAAAGCTCGCAATCTCACTTGGATCATATCAATGCTCGCAATCTCGAAACACACCCCTAATTCTCAACCTCGCTCGGGCCAAACATTCATTACCCAGTAAAGTCTGAGAATTACTATTTTGCGCCCACACTATAACAAAATTAAATTATAAAGATACATGTTTGTGACAATTTTATATAAGTGTCATATCCATTTTACATCTATATTCAAAATTAAGTTATAAAAACACATTTTTGGAATACATTGTAAAAATGTGTCGTTATACACCCTAGCGACGGAACATATAACAACACTAATAATAAGTGTCGATATTTTTGTCAGCGACATTTTTTTTAAATTTTAGAAATGTTTAAAAGTGTCGCTATAACATAATTTTGTTGTAGTACCACAAAATCGTAGAAGATCATTGATCAAAATGAACGGTGGTGATGGATTGATCCGAGGTGCAGAGAACTACTACTGCTACAATGGTGTGCACGTACGTCGTCGTATTGGAGAGATTCTTCTGGGTTTTGGACTCGCTCGGCGATCCACTTGCGCTCTTGTTGAAGCGGGAAAAACATTGGCCACAAAAACAACACAGATATCGAGATGAGGGACGGGGGATGGTGTAAGGTAATGCTTGTTAAATAATGTTACCAGATGCTACCACATGATCTCAGCTTTTTCCTGGGCCCGACTTAACTGAAGAAAGACGAGCACCGCCGCGAAGCTCCCGCTGCGATAATAAAATTATACTATAATATTTTTTTAAAAATATTTTTAAAAAATTTTTAAAAAATATTATTAATAAAAATATTAATATTTAATTATTATAGTGTCGTTATATTATATATGTAGTCGCTGAAAAAACGACATGTTACTGTAATTATTCTAAAAATATATTCCTATTATTTAATTTTAAATATTGATGAGATATTTATATAAAAGAATTGCAATATTAATTAATATAGAATTTTACTATTTGAAACTAAGTAAAATAAAAAAATATACCATATAACCTTTATAGTTTATAAAGAATAATATTTAAAATATTTATATTCAACAAAGTATACATACCTATTTAAAATTAGTAATACTTAATTAAAACTATATAAATTATCATTTTTTTAGGTTTCAATGTTGCGATTTTACTTTTTGGAGGGAGCAAATTTTTTAAGTAAAAATATATAAAGGTTATTTGAACAATATATAGTCTACTTGAATTTAGTTATATAACCTTTCAAAATTTAAATTTTATTATTTAATTTTTTTAATTTATTTAATCTGAATGAGTCGACAATAATTTAACTTTAAATTTTAAACTACTTACTTATTTTAATAAATTTATAATTATAAAAATTATATAAAATATATTAATTAATTTTGTAATAATAAATTATGCATTTAAATTTTAAAATTAAAGTATCGATAAATAACTCAAATCGAACGAATAAAAATATTATACACTATAAAAGTAAAATTTTGATTTTTTTTTTTTTTTTTTTGAGAGAGAAAGATAACAAACTATTCGCTTCATTTATCGAAAGACTGAACTCGGCTACACGAATGAGACAGCACAGGTCTCTAAAAAAAAGCGCCAAAAAAAAAAAAAGAAAAAACTATCGCACTCACTGATCAACCTATTTCGAAAAAAAAAATTTGAAATTTTAATTGAGTGCAAATATATACCATGCGTTTTTACCAATAATTTAATTATTCTGGTTTCTTCCTCCCCTGGCCTCTGTGGGAATCAGACAGGAGTATCACAAGCGTCCTGCACCTTGCAATTAAAAGGAGAAAAGAATACACTCAAAATAGAAATTCTTTTATGATGTTCACATTCACGAACTCGAATAAAAAGCTCCTGCAGGGCAGGGCAGAGTCGGTACACGAAAGAAGAGAGAGAAAGACAAGAGAGAACAAGAGATTAAAACAGAAGTTATTGCCTGGACCACATGTTTATTTATATAAGCATATATATATATATATATATATATACCACAACTCCATTAAAATCTATGTAGTAATTCTATATATCCCTACATTTATAATATAAGTTTAAATTTTACCTTCTAAATTTTAGAATTAGTTTCGTGTTTACTCAATTGTCTTAATAAAATTTAAATTTTTTAAAAACTTTAGAATATGAAGTGTAGCATTTTTGAAATCTATATATAACATAAGTTTCACAATTTAAAAATATTTATTCGATATAGTATATGATATATAGAATATACATATAGAATGTAAATTTTGGAGGCTGATTTTTATAACTTGAATAGTAGTCTTATTTTTATAGTTAATAGTTTTTGTAATTACATAGTTTTTTACTTTTTACTCAAACCATCGAATTATATATATATATATATATATATATATATATATATATATATATATATAGTCCGGCTACTATACTATCAATAGTATCAAACATTTGGTGCTATCAAGTTTTCAATCCTTACATCAACCTTTTTAATTATTTTTATCCGTTAGATTTTTCTATTTTTCTAACCATCCATTAAACCCAAGGGGCCCACTATCATTTCAACCACATATCTTTTAATTCAACGGTTAAAAACTTAATAGCACCAATGATTTGATACTATTAATAGTATTCCAGTCTAGCTCTATATATATATATATATATATATATATATATATATATATATATAGAGATAGATAGAGAGAGAGAGAGAGAGAGAGAGAGAGAGAGAGAGAGAGAGAGAGAGTGTGGCTGGAATACTATCAATAGCACCAAGCAATTAGTGCCATATATTTTTTAGCCCTTAGATGAAAAGATGTGCAGTTGGAATTATAGTGGTCATCTAAGATTTTTACTAGTCAACCAACCATCCACTAAACTCTAGAGGATCACTATCATCCGAATCGCACATCTCTTAATCTAAGGTCTAAAAATTTGGTAGCATCAATGAATTGATGCTATCGATAGTATTTCAGCCTATATATATATATATATATATATATATATATATATATATATATATATATATATATATATATATATATATATATATATATAGTGCGACTGGGATGCTTTTATAAGCACGAAGGTATCCGTGCTTATAAGTTATTTTTTATGTTAGAATTTTTGAATCGACGATTGGCTTCGTTAGATTTAATTTAGAGCATTTAAAATACCTAGAAAATAAATTATATAATTTTTTAATATTATTTGCCTAGTGATTGACATGGGTCAAAATCAAGAGTTAAAAATAAAAATCTTACAAAATGTGATGCGTTGGACTGGGCTACCATTAGTAGTAAAACCGTATTGTTACTACTGATTTTTTTTTTTTCAATAATAGAGCCTCCGAATCAATGATCGGCTCCGTTGAATATGATCTAGATCACTGAAACTATTTAGAAATCAAATTTTAAATCTTTTCGATATCATTTATCTAATGATCAAAAGGTTACAAAATTTATAATTTTAACGGTAGATATAAAATATTTGTTCGTTTAACGGTATAAAAAAAATTTAAATTGATTGAATTTTGATTAGAAATTTTTGTTAACTATTTAAAACAAAATCTATACTCTCAATCTTGATCACAAGATTCCTATCATTATTTTTTGAAAGATATTCATTTTCAGCCATTTATTTTTGTGTCCATATGATGGATAAAATAAAAATATCAAAAAAAATTGAAATTTAATTTCTAAATAGTTCCGGTACTTTAGATTAGTGCCGATCATCGATTCGGAGGCTCAATCATCGAAAGAAAATTGATAGTAACAATAAAATTTTACTATTGATAGTAGTCTAGTCCAATTATATATATATATATATATATATATATATATATATATATATATATATATATATATATATATATATATATAGTGTTTGATTAATTTTATTTTTTAAATTATTCTATTCCATCCACCACTCACTTAAACTAAGGGTCCACTATCATCCTAACCACACATCTTTTAATATAAAAACTAAAAAATTATAAGCACCAAATATTTGGTACTTCTAAAAACTTAAGAATTCAATTTTATATATATATATATATATATATATATATATATATATATATATATATATATATATATATATATATATATATGGTAGAATTTATATATTTTCAAAAGTACAAGTTCAACTATACTTGTAATTTTTTTTATCATTAAATTTGTATTAAGATTTGTGTTATTGTATTTTTTTTTTTTAAGTTGATTTTACAATAACATAAATTTCAATATAAATTTAATTATAAAAAATTTATAAATATAATTAAACTTGTTTTAATATATATGTATATATGAAATATACATAAAGCGCAGGTGCAGGCGAAATTCTGAATTTCTCGACGGAGAGTGACGGTGAGGGGGGGGGGGGTTCAGAACAGCAGCGTCAGCCCATGCTTTCGCTGATGCTTGTTTTAAGTGCGTGCGCGCTCTGCCCCGCGCCCGAGCGCGCGCGTCAGACACAGCGAAACTGTGACTCCGTGTGTGAGACCTAAACAAAGCAAAGCAAAGCAGAGCAAGCGTCCGAGAAAGAGGAAGAGAAAAAGATACGAAGCGAAGCGAAACAGAGAAACGGGTCACGGGTTCATCTCGAAAGCTGAATCTTTCTTTTTAAGCTTCCTCCTCCACCCCCCTCCCTCCCTCCTCTCTCTCTCTCTCTCTCTCTCTCTCTCTCTCTCAGTCCGAGAGACACAACAACACATATTCCCTCCCACCTCTTCGCCGCTCCGAGGCGCTACCAATTTAAACAAAGAAAAAAAAAGAAAAAAAAAAAAAGAGAGAGCGGAAACAAAAAAGAAAAGAAAAAGAAACAAACAAAAACAAAACCATCCATCCCCCACATGCTCCCCCCTCTCCTCCCTTCTTAGTCGCAGCAGCAGCAGCAGCTGCAGCAGTTCCCTCCTAAATCTCAAAAAAGAATCCATTCTCCACTCTCCACTCTCTCCCTCATAAGTTGAGTTAAGTTAGTTAGGTTCTGATGATGTCGGAGAGGTATTGGGAGGGGGGAGGGGGAGGAGGAGGAGGAGGGGGGAATGTTGGAGGGACGGCGGCGGCGGCGGCGGCGGCGCACAAGGCGGTGCCGGCGCCGTTCTTGACGAAGACGTACCAGCTGGTGGACGACCCCTCGACCGACCACGTCGTTTCGTGGGGCGACGATCGCGTCTCCACCTTCGTCGTGTGGCGGCCCCCAGAGTTCGCCCGCGACATCCTCCCCAACTTCTTCAAGCACAACAACTTCTCCTCCTTCGTTCGCCAGCTCAACACCTACGTACGTACGACGCATCCTATTCATATATTCATACCTATGCATTGCACTTGCATTGGGATGGCTCTTCTGAGTGCTGCGGTGGTGTTCCGAATGTGTTGCGCAGGGGTTCAGGAAGGTGGTGCCGGAGCGGTGGGAGTTCGCGAACGAGTTCTTTAGGAAGGGGGAGAAGCACCTTCTATGTGAGATCCACCGGCGCAAGTCACCCGCGGCTTCTGCGTCCTCATCCTGCTCTTCCTTCCCTTCTCCCTCCTCTCCTCCCCTTTTCCCTCCCCAGCACCTCCCCCTCTTCCACCACCACCACCACCACCACCTCCCCCTCCCCCCTGGGGCGACTCCCCCTCTCCTCCTCGCCTCCTCGTCCTCGGCTCCACCCCGACCACCTCCGCCGCCAACGTCGGAGGAGCAACAGCTGCGGCGGCTGCGGCGGCGGCGGCGGCGGCGTTGGTGGAGGAGAACGAGCGGCTGCGGCGGAGCAACGCTGCGCTGGTGGCGGAGCTGGCCCACATGCGGAAGCTCTACAACGACATCATCTACTTCGTGCAGAACCACGTGCAGCCCGTGGCGCCGAGCTCCGCGGCGTCTCCGCTCGTCGCCGCCCGCGGCCTGCGCGGCCTCGTCGACCAGCGCAGGGCGGCGGCGGCGGCTGCGACGAAGCCCGAGCTCAACAGCGGGAGCACCACCTCAAGCAGCTCCCTCACCATCGCCGACGAGCCTTCTCCACCGCCACCACCGCCGCCGCTGCCGCTGCCGCAGAACCACAACGACAACGGAGAGAGCAGCAGCGCGCGGCCGAAGCTCTTCGGAGTTCCCCTCAACGGTTCTTCTCCTAACGTCGCTACTAGCAAGAGAGCTCTGAACCGGGACGAGCCCACGTCGCCCTCCACGAAGCCGCGCTTGGTCTTGGAGAACGAGGACTTGGGCTTCAACCTAATGCCACGCTCTCCGCACTCCGCTTAGTTAGGACTTAATATCTCTCGGTTCTCAACCCTGCCTCTTAATTATTTTCCATTTATGAGTTGCTCAGAGTTTAGTTTATCCTTTTCCTGGTGGGAGCTGTTATTATTAGTGTAGTAATGTACATAACTAATGCATGGTGGGTTTTGAGGCTCTTTAATTTGCATCTCGATCCTCTTCTCGTGTATTTCTACCTCCGCTTTAATAATATGAAATTATCGGTTCTTTTTAGAACAGTAGTACTCTTTTAATTACTTACTTATTACGATCTATAAATTTTAAATTTTAAATTTTAAATATATATTAGTAAAAAAAAAAAAAAAAAATGGTCTAATCACGAGTCTATTCGCAATCCGGAAGCGTGAAAGGCGGGGAAAGAGATCGGAATGGGTGGCTTCTTCTTCGGTTTTCCCCTCCCGAATGAGAGCGGAGGAGAGGAAGAGGGGAAAGGGGCAGGAAATGGAATCCGTTTCGGCCTCGGAACGTGATAGTTCTGAGCAGATTCCCATCCTCATGCAGAGTGGGTTGCTGGCCGTGGCCCACACCGGCCCCCGTCTTACTCTCACTCCCGTCCCTCTCCTCACACAGAAAACAAACTAACAAACCCCCAAACCAAAATATACAAACCATATTAAAATTTACAAGGCAATCTTTTTATTTATTAATTAATTTATTTATTTAAAAATATTATTTATATATTTTAAATAAAAAGTTAATTACATACGGCTTTCTGTAAGTATATCGAATAACAGATATATCCGTATAAAGTACAATTTTTCATATTTATTTCTTTAAAAGTCCAACGTTATTCATATATATCCCTCCGATTTATTATAGTTAGTTTACTGTTTATTTTTTAACAAATTATATGTAAAATGATAATTTTGTCTTTTAAAAAACGAAATATCTGAAAAAATAAAAAAATAAATTTATCTCACTAACTAACCAAAATTAAATATTTAACCTATGGTTAACTAGATTTTTCTAAATGAGATAGACGGTAGGAATATATATATAAATAACGTTGGACTTTTGAAAAGATAAATATAAAAAGTTGAACTTTGTAGGGATATATCTGCTATTCGATATGTTTACAGAGAGCCGTATGCAATTAACCCTTAAATAAAAGGATTAATTGCATACGGCTTCATGCAAACATATCGAATAGCAGATATATCCCTATAAAGTTCAATTTTTCATATTTATCCCTTCAAAAGTCCAACGTTATTCATATATATCCCTCCGGTTTATTATCGTTAGTTTACTGTTTATTTTTTAACAGATTATATATGAAATAACAATTTTGCCCTTTCAAAAATGTTCCTCTAAAAAATAATGCAGAAATATCTGGAAGGTTAAAAAGATAAATTGACCTCACTAACTAACCAAGATTAAGTATTTAATCTATGGTTAACTAGATTTTTCTAATAGAGATAGACGGTAGGGATATATATGAATAACACTGGACTTTTGAAGTGATAAATATGAAAAATTGAACTTTGTAGGAATATATCTGCTATTCGATATATTTGTAGGGACCCGTATGCAATTAATCCTAAATAAAATATATATCTTATATTTCGCTTATTTTTTTTTTATTTTAGGATGAATAGAATGTATATTATGTTGGAAGACCTCTCCTCATCTATAAGTAGAGATGCCAACGGATCGGATTTGAAACAAATTTTTAAAAATTCAAACCTAAATCCAAACTCGAATCCGAATCAGAAAATTCAAATTCGAAATAATTATTTATTCTTTTTTCTTTCCAATATTTCAAAATATATAAAATTAAATCTAAATTTTTAAAATATTAATTTAAATATAATATTAAATATATATATATATATATATATATATATATATATATATATATATATATATATATATATATATATATATATATATATATATATATATATATAATATAAAATTAATTCAAATTTAGATCGGAAACGGATTCGGATCGGGAACAGTCAAAATTCATATCTGAATTTAAATTTATCAAATTTTCGTTCTTTATATTCATATTCAAATTCATATATGTTTAATATTAGATAAATTCATTCCGTTCGAATTCAAATTCAGAAAAAATTTCGAACATTCATACTATTAGCATCCCTATTTATCAGCGCTCCATTTTGCCATAAAAGTACTGCTACAGGTCTTCTGGGTCTTTTGGAAGAGTGGGACTTGAGCTGTTTATTTTTTTTTAAAACAAAAATATAAAAAAAAATTAAAAAAAATTATGTTTTTTTTTTCAATAATTTGTTCAAAAATTATTTTTTTTTTTAAAAAAAATATTTCATATCTTATAAAAATACTAGAATATTTATTTCCCCAAAAAAATTAAAAAATGAAAACACTATTTTTTTAATAAAATCTGGAAAAAAAAAGTTTTTGAAAAAGCTAATTTTTTTTAGAACTAAACGATGAAAAATCATAAAAGAAATTTTTTTTTCTTATTTTTCTCAGGAATCAAATATCCCCTTAGCTCCCTCGTTGAACTAATGCCCAACCTAGCCTTCTTTAAAATTTTTTTTTCCCAATCTAGTTTTTTTTAAAAAAATTTCCTATCTAGTGTCATTTGAATAAATTAGAAAAAATAAGATAATTTATTATTATTAATATGAGTTTATATGTTAATTAGGAGAGAATTTTTTTTTTCTTCCAACCTACTTTCTAAATAATTTAAATTTTATTAATTTAAATTATTATTTAATAATAATAATAATAATAATAATAATAATAATAATAATAATAATATTATTATTATTATTATTATTATTATTATTATTATTATATTTTATTTAACTATACTATTGATATTATTAAATATTTGATAAAATTACACGCGCAAAAATAAAATTTGATATTACTGAAAATAAATATAATATGAATATAAATAAAAATAATACGACTATATATACTTACATAATTAATTATTCGATATGACTACTTAACGTAGCAATTGATATAACTAAAAAAAAAATATGATATTATTGATATAACTAAAAAATCAATATGATACTAAAATAATATGACTATACATTATATAAAAAATAAAAGTAATATAACTATATGTTTTGAAAAATAGAGAAAAAGAGAAAAAAAATAATTGCTCTCTCTCTTAGTTAATATATAAACTCATATTAATAATATTAAATTATTTTTTTTTAATTTATTCAAATGAGATTAGATTGAAATTTTTTTTTCTAAAAAAATTAAAATAAATTTTTTTTTTTTTTTTTAAAGAAGGCTAGGTTGAGCATTAGTTCGCCGTCGTTATGAGTTTCCTACAATATTGACGTGTGAAAGGTAATTGTAATTGGCTTGTTTACACATCCCAATATCTTATATAAGTAGTGATAATATATAAAAATTGTTATTGTAGAGGATACGTAGAAGTACTATTTTTATTATGTTATTATATATACTCATGATCTGATGTGTTCAATTCGATTTGTCTCCACAATCAACTACCAATCCAACTTGTTATTGGATCCAACATATTTATTTGTTAATTTTGATGTCCACTTTATTTCATGAGAAGGTTCGGTGAACATTATATATCAGATTTTTTGAAAATAAAAATTATTAATAAAATTATTGTAAAATTAATTTAATATTAAAAATCTAAATATTTTCAATTCGAAGATTCAGATTCTATTTCATCTATATAGAAAATTTCCTGGATCAAGTTTAATGATTTTGTTTCGTCAAATTATCTTGTCCCAATTAGATTTAATTTTTTTTTTTTTTTGAGATAATCTTATTAAACATAAAGCTTGCCTAATTAAGTTAATTAAAAGGTAATTTTTCTTATCAAATTTTTTCTTGAAAGATTCTAACAAGTTTTTTCCAAAATAATTTTTTATCTAAAAATTAGACAAGGGTTAAGTTGTTAAATCCCTTTAATATTCTTACACTACAAAAAAAAAAAAAAAAAATAATATAAGGACCCAACAAATATTTCTATAATATTAAAAATATCGATGCTTCAAAAAACGTGTCATATGAATTTTTTATTATACTAAATTAATTAATTAAATGATAAATTTTATTATTATTTTTAATTTTACGACGCTCTTAATTCTGATGTTTTAAAGTGTCACCATATATTTAACCAACGCTTGGCATAAGCGTCGGTATATACATGACGACTCTTTATTTACCAACATTTTAACCGATATTTTCTGTTAGTTGTGACTCAAAATCAGAATCGCTTCGATAGTATGATTCAGGTTCGCCGACGGCTTCGCGGTGCGACTTCGAAATTTTGTGGATGTCTGTGGTGGAAGCGAAGGGCTCGGGCCGCTATCCGCTAAGGAAAAACCCTAATTTCTCTTTTATTTGCCCTAGAGTGAGATCGTGCGATTGTACAGAACAGAACTCTTGTATTCCCTCTTTTCTACATAGTGAAATCTCTCGTTTTCGCCCGTGGTTTTTTTTCCTGCAAAGGGTTTTCTACGTAAATCTGTGTGTTAATTTTCTGTCGTGCAATTTTGGTTTTACTTCTCTGTCGTGATCGCAAATTGATTTAGTTTAGTTTGTGCGCTCGTTGCTAACACTTTCAAATACGACACTAGCCTATATTGAGACGCTTTTAAATATCATTAAGTATATAAATAAAGTTAAATATTAATTTTATTGTAGTGTAATTATATGGTGAGTATTTTGAAAATACATCTTTTATGGATTACTTTATTGTCTTTAAGTAACTCTAATTCTGCCCCCTAATTAAGTTTAAAACTTTGGTGTTAAAACCTTTAAACTTTTAAAATAAAGTTCGACTACTATGCTATTTATAGTACCAAGTATTTGATACTATTAAATTTTCTACCGTTAAATTTACTTTTTTGATCATTTTTATCTCTTAAATTATATTGTTCCACAAACCACCCACTAAACTATAAGAAAACACTATCATCCTAACAGTATATTTTTTTAATTTAAAAACTAAAAATTTAATAGCACCAGTAAATTAGTACTATCGATAACATAGTAGTCTAATTCATTTTATATATTTATATAGTACGTATTTATTAATTATTTATCTCCTCATATATTTTAATTCTAAAATTTTTTGAGTAGCTTTTTTTTTAACCATTTGAAAATTATACTGTTAAATTAAAAAAATATCAGTAGGGTGAAATAAGATGAGCCAGGTGCAAGAAATAATTTTTACTTTAAACTACGAACTATAAGAAAAAAAAAAATTTAAGAACTACGAGGAACCATTATTAGTATTGAAAGTTCGCGATTTTAGCCGTCAAAATTTGAAAACGAAAAGTTTAATTTATTCTGTTAAATTTTAATTAATTTATGTGTGAAATATATATATATATATATATATATATATATATATATATATATATATATATATATATATATATATATATATATATATGCAGCATATTAATAATCTATAAATATAATAATCTGCGTTCTCAAATTTAAATTTTTTAATTATTTATAAAAAAATAATTATTAATTATTTTTTACTTTAAACTACGAACTATAAGAAAAAAAAAAATTTAAGAACTACGAGGAACCATTATTAGTATTGAAAGTTCGCGATTTTAGCCGTCAAAATTTGAAAACGAAAAGTTTAATTTATTCTGTTAAATTTTAATTAATTTATGTGTGAAATATATATATATATATATATATATATATATATATATATATATATATATATATATATGCAGCATATTAATAATCTATAAATATAATAATCTGCGTTCTCAAATTTAAATTTTTTAATTATTTATAAAAAAATAATTATTTTAATTATTTTTTAGTTAATTGATGATAGAATAATGTACTTATTATAATAAATAATTTTGATTAACAAGTCGAGGACCAATTTCAACGGCCACTGTTAGTGGAAGGAGTATTAGTAAGATGTAAACTGGATTTTGAGCGTGCAAGAAATTTTTTTTTTGAATAATATTATTTGTACAATCAAAATCGATGTACGATATAAATTTAATTTATTCTGAAGTAAATTTTTTTAATTTGTTATTTCAAAATGATTAATAAAATTTATTTTATCATCAAATAATAAGATATAAAATATATATTTAATTTCAGATATATATATATATATATATATATATATATATATATATATATATATTTAAACAGGTAAAAAAAAAAAAAAAAGGACGGTGGGGGTGAGTATAATCAACGGTTGTGATTCCAAAGCCGTAGAGAATAAGATATTTACGTCTTTAGTGCGGAAGAAGCGCTTGTTCCGAGGTCTGTGTCCTGTGTGGCCAATTATTCCCTCTCTCTCTCTCTCTCTCTCCCTCTCATCTGCAACTATTACTAATTAATTGAGCTGAAGCTTCCGAGTGCAGTATCTCAGTGAGCCTAATGTTACGGACTTAAGCTTTTCATCTAGTAAAAATTTATACGGTATTTATTTTTCTACTCAAAAAGAATAAGTCTTGCTTTTTAGTTGCTAGTCTGGACTTTCGCGCTCTACGAGTAAATACAAAAGTAAAAAAAAGGAAAAAAAAAGTAGTGGTTCTGCAGAAAAAACTAAATATTTTTTTTATTTAGAAAATAACATTACAAGATACAGCCCTCTCTTATTGAATTGATCTTAGTGAATTTTTCTATTTATAGACTTATGTACAACTCATCCATTAAGCCTACATTTATAATCTTGTGACTCTTGACATTTCCTTGACATTAATGATGGTGGTGACATTGATGATGAAGATTGTAAGTCTCTTCACCTTTCACAATGTCTCTTCACCTTCCATAATTAAAGTTGGGCCACCTTGACAAGCCCACTTCGATTTAGACTAGAAACTTAGACTAAAATTTTCTAGGTCCCTAACACTAAGCTATCTTTGACCGCATTTAAAAGATAATAACAAACTAAAGTTTTATTTTTTTTTATAATTTAATCTATTTAAAGTATATGACAATTTTAAATTTTTTTTAGAATGTGATGTGAGATATACTTGCTTTTATAATAATTTTTTGGTATTATTTTAGCTTTGCTTTTATTAAAATTAGGCTTTTAGACAAAATAGGAGGTGGGACAGATTTTGTGTTGACAAAGTAGGAAACAAAGATGGAGTCTTTCATCTTCAGATTCAATCAGTTTACATTGATACTTATCTTAGAAGGTGAAAATATATTATTACCCTTTTTGTTATTCTTATAAATATAAATTATTTTTTAAAAAATAAACTCAATCAAACATAATTTCTATATATTTAGAGAATATTGTGGACCGATTAGAATATTGTCTTTACAAATTAAGCGATGCTATTCGTACACCAGATTTGCTAGTGTTGGCTTATTATACATGCAACAACATTGTGGACCTTGATTTTAAGAGTCTATCAAACAATCAACATTGAATAAGAAGGAGTTACGAAAAAGACGCATAAATTGTATCATATTCAAAGCATTGTTATTTATATAATACTATATTTTGTATGAAAATAAAAAAAAAAAATTATAATAATATGTTATCGTGTGTAATGTACTGTTCTCACACTTCGTATTATTAATGGGTATACATCAACAAGTATATAAAGTTAATATATTAAAAACCAAATAGAAATACTTTTTTTTTTGTGATTAACATTCTCAATTTAAATTTTATAAATAAATTAGTGACTTTATTAAATTTAATAATAATTTTGATAATTCTAGCTTATATACCTACAAATTTCAGTACTTACCAACATTTGATGGCTATGAAAATTGTTAAATTTACTACATTGCTAATCAAACAAAAAAATTTACTCAATATTAATCATCGTATAAAGTTGAACACTCTATTTCAAAAAAGCAAATACTATCCATATATACTTTGTATTATAGATGTAAATCTTATCATCTAAACTTTGTGTGGTTAGAATTACACTACTAATCTTACCAATTTTTAAATTTTTTGAACTAAAAATTTTAAATATTTTAAAAAACTTTTAAATTCTAAGAATGTAAAGTGGGCACTCGAAATGTAATATACTGATAGTATTTTTAGAGCACTGCTATACATACTTTCCAAAAGAAATATATGATGTACATTCACCGATCTAATGGGTGCACTATAAAAAAAAACTTAATGTAAGGATACTTTTTAGACGACTTTTGAAAAAAGTATCTTTAAGTGCCTTTATAATATAATAAATATTGATACTTCAACTTTATTATATTAAACTAATTTATTAAATTATAAATCTTACTGTCATTATTAATTTTTTTGCGATATGTCAGAATATATTTTACTGACGTTTGGCATAAATGTCATTATATACATGACGACTCTTTATTTGCTGACATTTTAACCGACGGTCTTAAATGCGACGCTAGACTATATTGAGACGCTTTTAAGCATCATCACAATTAAAAAAAAAGTATTAATTAAAGAAATATGCTTAACTATTAAATTTTTTGTTGTGGTGGAATGTTATTTTTTAATCACATCAAGTGATACTAAAAATATCTTATTCATTGAATGAATCGAATATAAAATATATATTCTTTTTTGGTTTAATTTTATACAGTTTTCAGTAAACATATCAAATAACAGATATATTCTTATAAAGTTTAATTTTTCATATATATTCTTTCAAAAATCATAAGTTTTTTATATATACCCGTACATTCAATTTACGGTAGAAAATTTAGTTAACCATAGATTAAATATTTAATTTTGATTAGTGAGTAAGGTAAATTTAATAGATATATTTTTTAACGGTTGAAATTTTTTAAGAGACATATTTGCAAGGATAAAATAGATATTTCACTTATATTCTGTCAAAAAATAAACAATAAATTAAAAATAACAAATCAGAGAGATATACCTGCACAATTTAGTACTTTTGAATGAATAAATATAAAAAGTTAAACTTTGTAAATATATATATATATATTATTCGATATATTTACAGAAAGCTGAATAAAATTAACTTTTTAAAAAATATATATATATAAATAGATTTTTATTTATATTTTTAATCTGAAAATGGCATGAGGAGTCTCCATAAATTTTGACATTGTATGCCCATATATTTGAGAGGCCAGGTATGATGATACCGCAATACTAGATATACATTCTAAATGAAGTGTACATTCTACACTCATTTCATTCGGAGATGAATATTCATTTACTCGTAATATCGATATCATATCGATATGACGAATAAAATTTATTTCATTCTAAAATGAAATGAATATAAGCTGTACATTTTATTTAGAATGTACATCTAGCATTTTTCATGATAATATAGCTCATTGGATTCTTTCTTTTTCTACAGACCTTTCTCGTATTCCACCCGATTAGGGTGGCGACTTTGGCATTTAGAGGACAATATCTTTTGCGAAATCCCATTCCAATCACTCTAAATTCTCTTTTGTGTTTGCACTCGGATTCATGAGTTAATAATTAATTATAAAAAAAAAAAAAGAAAAAAAGATTGACTATTAGTAGTCCACTCTGGGTATAAAGCTGCATGCTGCATGAGTGTCCATCAGACTTTTTTTTTTTTTTTTTAAGGTCCCAATGCTTAAACCGAAAGCCAATAGTAATTAGTAAATAACAAAACTAGTAAGCCGATTTACTTTGTTAATTAATTATACTTAGAAACAACCTATTTATTAGGTTGGAAAATGCCAGTATAAATTTTACATTTTACTCGTTGTTGAATTCACAAATTATTTATAAATTTTTTGAATAAATAGAACTTATAAAATTAGTGAAAAATAATAACTTGGTTCATCTTTTTCACCTAGAATTCGAAACCAGAATGAATGAATCTTTCTGCGGGTGTTTCGTACGATGGAGTTTTATTCCGATTTTCATTCAGATTTTCGAATAAATGTGCCCGTTTTTCTATCTGGATTAGGAGGCCTGACTGAAAGTTGAATCAATATGAAAAAAATATACTTTACGAAAATATCTCAATTATAAATTTTATTTTTTATCTTTTATTTTATTTAATTTTTTGTAAGATGTACATGTAGTATTACTATATTAACCTCGGCCACTAACTAGTGTAATGATGCTTATCTATCCCATTTATATTACTTTAAAATTTAATTACACTCTACTATATTGCACTTTAGTATTATTTTTATTTGCTATATTGTACCCTTTTTTTTTTTTCTTTAAAAGACGTTATATTAATATTATATTTTATCAATTTCTATACTGTAATTTAGATTTATTTATGTTTCTACCTTACATTATTTTTTTTCTCATAGTTATTACTATTTTTTTTTTGCCAATTTTTACATTATTATTAATAATTTTATTATTTTAGACAAATTTAACTATTTTATCAAGAGGCATTGATTAAATGCATAAAATGAATATTCATGATAGACTCAATAAAAATTTCTCTGAAGTTATTTTTAATTATTTTTCCTTAGTTTTATATATTTTGTTATCCTTCATGTCTAATGAGCTAAATATGTTTTCTGCTACTTAGTAATTTTTAATATTTTAAATATAAAATTATACGTTTATCAATGGTGTTTTTGAAAAAAAAAAATAGTGAAAAATCGCATTTGGTATTAAGATTCATCTAATACTATTAGATAAAACAGAGTTGAGATAAATATATTGAAATATATTTCTGCATTTATAATATACAAAAAAAAAAAAAAAATTACGTACGAAAACAAACGAAATATTTTTTCGTCATACTTTTTTTACTGCACGCGCTGCACAATGTAATAAAGCTTACTTCAAATAACAAGAAAGTTTTTTTTTTTGGTGGATTTCAATGGGCTTTTTATGAATTATTTTGATAGGGTTTTTGGGTTGTTGGCCCATCTAGCTGCACATAGATTTCAATGGTAATGCTCTGGCCCAGACTTTTTTTATGCTTAATAATGTGAAGCCTTTTTTATCCCATATGTTTTAGATGCCTGTTTATTTATTTTGTTATCTTTAGTGTGTTATCATTGGGGATACATGGAGCAATTTCTATAATTTATTAGTAAGTGAAATTTGTGAACAAATCAATCCCAAGATAATTTTGGGTTATCTCCAACCTTTGTTAACTACGTTGTTAATAGGCAAATACTTTTATAATACAATAGAATAATTGAACTATAAATGGAGAGAGGTTTGAATTGGTACTTGAAAAATGATGTGATAAGAGGGGGTCAACACTATATTAAGAATTGTAATCGATCATTTCTAGCGCAAGTAACAAAAAATTTGGTGGTTGATATTCAAGGTTCCGAGTTTGAAACTTAGTTGCTTCACATTACCTTTCTCTCTCTCTCTCTCTCTCCAAAAAAAAAAAAAAAAAAAAAAAAAAAAAAAAAAAAAAAAAGGAATGCTAATTGTAATTGATTAGCATTCATGATGGGTATATATAAGTATACGCTCCTTTAGGGGTGTATATCTTACATCCCACATCATTCTGGGGTGGGATGAATTTCACTCGTCACTCGATGTGACGAGTAAAATAATACCCACCCCAGAATAAAATGGAGTGTAGGATGTAGGTGTACACCTAGCATCCCTCGTGGCATTTATATTGGATAGTTACTCTAAAAAGTCATACTGCTAATTGACTGCAAAAATACAGAAACATCTAGAGATTATTTGATGGTTTGTAGTTGTAACTATAATGTAATTATAATTGCATATAGATCTAAATTCGATATTTGATTTAATGTATTTAAATTTAACTAATATATTAAAAATTATATGAAAAGACTCAACTATAGCAGTTAAAATTGCGTCCAAATTGACTTCTGTTCTCATGTAGTTGTTGCAAAGTAACTGTAAACAAAAAATTTGATAGTCTTTGTTAGCAACGAGCGCACAAAACCCAGCAGAATCAATTGGCGATCACGACAAAGAAGTAAATCCAAAATGCACGACAAGAAAAATAACACACAGATTTACGTGGAAAATCCTTTACAGGGAAAAAACTACGGGCGAAAGAGGAGAGATTTTACTATGTAGAAAAGAGGGAATACAAGAGTTCTATATTCTATACAATCGCTCGATCTCTCTAGGGCAAATAAAAGGAAAAAATTAGAGTTTTTCCTTGGCGGATCGGATCCGTACCGAGCCCTTCGCTTCCACCACAGACATCCACAAAATTTTGAAGTCGCACCGCGAAGCTGTCGGCGAACCTGAATCATAATATCGAAGCGATTCTGATTTTGAGTCACAACTAACCGTCTTCGTAATTACTTTTTAAACAACAATTTTTTTTTCATTTTATGTAAAAGAAGATCTCCCCCACTACATATATAAAATATAAAATGATAAGCTTTTTTAAAAACTAATTCTCAATCATATATAACTGAATAAATTATTTATAATTATAATGCTTTTTACTATATTTAATCAAATAAGACACATATAGCCATAACTATTATATTTTTAATTGCATTTATTTTTAATTTTAATTTGTATAAAATCAAACAATCCCATTTTAAAGTACCTGTAGTGTAAATTGTCTAAGTACCCGTAGCCTAAGGTATTGGAAAATATCTTTATAATTTTTTTTAGTATAATATTACTTTAAAATAATTTAAATTTAAAATATTTAAATATATATTTGTATGTAAATTATTAGTATATTATAAATAAATAAACAATAGCAATTATATGAAGCCTGTGGGTTGAGACGTGCGATGCACTGTTCTAAAAATAATATTATTCCTCCACGTGAGAGGCTCTGGTAATCACTCCTAATGATATAACGACCGCTGTCCACTCCGTCGGCATGACTACGGAATGGTACAGAAAATTCGTCGACTTTTGGAGATCCAACTGTATATGTATATCAAGAATATAACCCCCCACCCCAACCCGGTCCAGCTCGTGTCGTGCGTGTGTCTTTAGAAGAAGCTTTTAGTCTCACTTTTCTTCTAATCAACACACACAAAGAAGGAATATAAATATTATTATCTCATGTAATGAATTTTTATTGTCGAACTAAATATCACATGTGATAAGTAAAAATTTAAATTTTTAAATAAAGTATATGATTTTTGGGCCACTCAGAAAGTCCAAAAATAAAAATTAAATTTTAAATCAAATTAAAAGCAAATAAAACCTAAGGTACCGAGGGTTTAAAGTACCTGTATAATCTATGCGCCACCTAGGGGTGTAATGTGGGCCGTGCCGGGTCGGCACGACCCACATTTTTCATGTCGAAACGGGCCAGGGGCCAGCATGGATTCAAATCCGGATCGGACCATGTCGAACCGGAGCTACTAAGCATCTGGTCCAGCACGACCCACCGGTCCAGAAGGCACGGGTCGTGCCGAACCGGAGCTACTAAGCATCCGGCCCACCACGACCCTCCGGCCTGAAAGGCACGGGCCGTGCCGGATCGGGCCGTGCTACGGGCTAGCCTATTAAAATTTTTATTTTTTATTTTTTTAAAAAAATATATAAAACTTAAAAATATAAATAATAAATTATTTTTATTTAATTTTATATTTTGATAAAAAAATTTAAAATTTATAAAATAACAAATTTTTAAATTTTTAAAAAATTATTTATAAATTTTTATTTAAAAAAATTAAATTTGAAAAAAAAATTCATCTAATAAATCATAAAATTTTGATCCATTTGATCAAAACAACATCTTCCAAGATCTGCCATACAGACCTTGGGAGGTGGACTTATGGGGAGAAGGGCCAAGAGTTATTCTCCGCATGAGTTGACCTTAAAACCCAAGGCAAGTTGCCTTGGGCCATGGGGTCCAGGCCGTGCTGGCTCGGCTGGCACGGCCCATACAAATCGGGCCGTGCTGGGCCGCTGGCTTGCACCTTGACCCGGTACGCTCAGCTCCGCCACGGGCCAAACCGGGTCGGGCAGACAGGCTTTGAAAGAATGGCCCAGTACAGCCTGAGTAATCGAAACAGGCCGGCCTAGCATTATGTACAGTAACTGTGCCGGGCCATGGCCCGGCCTGGATTCGTGTCGGGCTGGGACGGACCACTGGCCGCCCGGCCGTTTTACACCCCTAGGGACACCTATCTAATATTATTGAGAGGACACACTTTTTTCTTTTTTTTTTTTTCTTTTTTTATGGCATTCATAAATTATCCAGTAATCAAATTTTTTAGTATACATAATAAATATAATACTATTATAAAACTATATAAAATATTTTAAAATTTTACATATATATTAAATTTTCCATAATTAGACCTTAGCCATTTGATTATTTTTATTTTTTAAATTATATTTTTTCATCAACCCCCCACTAAAATTTATTTTGTTTGTAATACTAAAATAGGGCCTAAAGTTTGGTTGTCAATGGTGTGACAATATTTGCCTGTTATGACAATAATTCGTGGTTGTTGATGTAATACTAAAACTCGGTATTGTAACGTTGAACGTTCAAATTTTGAGCCTCCCATTTATTATTTTATTAATATTAATATTTAAAATTTAATAATTAATATTTAAAGTATAGTAATAATATTATTATGTCATTAGCATATTATAGAATATCTTTTGGAGTACATGTAGCAGCAGTACTCTTTAATTATTCACCATCCCACCTAATTACGCTGACAGTAACAGCTGCGTAGAGTGTCTGATAGATGATTAATAAACGTGCAGTGCTTGGATCATCAAATTGTGCCCCATATATCTCTCCCTAATTTTTTATTTTAGATAGTTAAAATAAAATTTCTTGATAGTTAAAATATAGAATAACTATTCTAAACAGTAAAATTTTTAAATTTAAAAGTAATTTTGGTTGACGAGAGTGTAATGAAAATAAAAAATAAAATTTTATTATATTATAATTAAAAAATAATAAATTATTAGGGTAGAAATCGAAAAGCATATTTAGGCCGTCTAGAATTTTTTTAAAAAAAATTAGTTAAGAAAAAAAAGAAAAAAAAAAAAAAAAAAAAGGTGCCGAAAGAAAAGGAGGAGGAGGAGGAGAAGGTATGTGTAAACTGGAACATGACGGGACCAGCGCACACACATTTAATATTAACAATTTGCAATGATTTGTTAATCTCTGAATGCAAAACAACAATTGAATGCAATTTTTGGTCTCGTGCATTTTGTCTATTTTCTCTGCGTTATGGTCAAATGCAACTAATGTGAAGGAGTAAGGCCTGTTTACACCTATAACGCGAAGCGACAAGCGATTCGCCCATCGGTCAGATCTCGGCCGTTCAAAAATCCAGCCATAAATTAAATTAAATTAAATTAAATTAAATCCCTTGTGAGTGTGGGTCCCACTCCCAGAAAGTCAAAGGGCACACACCCCATCAACAACTCAAACCGTTTCCCCATCATCAACCCCCATCATCATCATCATCTCCTCCTCCTCTTCTCCCCTCCCCTCTCTCTCTCTCTCTCTCTCTCTCTCTCTCTGCTCCGGTTCATGGGCTCTCATTCTCGTCTCCAATGCGTCGCTTTTCCTATTTCCTCCTCTTTCTCTCTGTTTTCCATCAGTTTCTTCTCAACGCGCGTTTCGCCGCAGCGGGGGCGGTGGCGGTGGAGTACCTGTACCCCAACTTCACGGCGTCGAGCTTCCTCTTCATCGACACGAGCGGCGTCTTCCTAGAGTCCCGGAACGGAGTTTTCCAGGCCGCGGTCTACAACCCGGGGGCGCAGCAGTCGCGCTTCTACTTCTCCGTGATCCACGCCGCGTCCGGGGCCGCGGTGTGGACCGCGAACCGCGCCGCGCCCATCCCGGATCGCTCGGGGCTCGTCGCCCTCACCCCGCTCGGCCTTGCCGTGACCGGCTCCGGCGGCTCCCCGCTCTGGTCCACGCCGCCCCTCGCATCCCCCGCCGTTGCGCTCCTCCTCCAAGACTCCGGCGACCTCGCCCTCCTCGACGGGCGCAACGCGTCGCTCTGGCGCTCCTTCGACCACCCCGCCGACGTCTAGTCTCCGACCAGCCCCTCCGCGCGGCGCCCACCTCTCCTCCTCCGTCTCCGATACCGACTTCTCCGAGGGCGACTACCGCCTCGCCTTGACATCCGCGGACGCTGCGCTGGACTGGGTGGGCGGCGGCGGCGGCGGCTGGGCCCAGTACTGGAGCCTCTCCGGCGACCCGCGCTCCGCCAAGGACCGCAACGCCCCCGTCGCCTACATGGCCGCCAACGCCTCGGGGCTCTACCTCTACTCCGCAGACTCGCGCGTCGTGTTCAAGCTCCCGCTTCTCCCCGCCCCACTCCGGATCCTCAGGCTAGGCCCCGACGGCTCCCTCCTCGTCTCCAGCTACGCCACGCCCAACGCGTCCGCCGCGCTCGGGGGCGACTTCGTAGCGCCGAGCGGCCCCTGCGACCTCCCTCTGTCGTGCGGCCCCATCGGGCTTTGCTCCGTGCGCAGCAACGTCTCCACGTGCGCGTGCCCGCCGCTCTTCGCCGCGTCCCACAGCGGTGGCTGCGAGCCCGCAGCCAATGGCTCCAGCCTCTTCTCCTCCTCCAATTGCACTACCGATGATTCTAAGATCTCCTATCTCGGCCTCGGATCCGGAATCGAATACTTTGCGAATAAGTACGCAGCGCCGACGACATCGGGCCGGGACGCTCCGTCGTGCCGCAGCAACTGCTCGGGGAATTGCACTTGTTTAGGCTACTTCTACGATAACACTTCCATGTCCTGCTACTTGTTAAAGTCGCGGCAATTGGGTTCTCTGTTTGTCGGTAGCCCCGGTGATGAATTGAACGCCGTGGGCTACATCAAGACGATGCAGGTATCGCCGTCAAATGCCAATGGTGGGAGTTCGTCGTCGTCGTCATCGACACGTTTTGTGGTGATTTTGCTTCCGTCCATTGCCACATTCCTTCTCGTCGTCATAATCGCCTCGATTGGAATTCGGTGGTGGTGGAGTCGGCGGAAGAAGCAGATGAGGAGGTCCAAATCACAGGCGGCCGGGAAGGAGTTCCAGCTCCGCTGGCAGAGGTCGCCGGCGAAGAATTCGGATTACTTGGACTCCAATGATGAGTCCGACGATGTGTTCATACCGGGTCAGCCGACGAGATTCACATTTGAGGAGTTAGAGGCGGTGACCGACAACTTCCGGACGAAGATCGGATCGGGCGGGTTCGGAGTGGTGTACAAGGGGGAGCTGCCGGACAAGACGCTGGTGGCGGTGAAGAGGATCGACGCCGTGGGGATGCAGAGGAAGAGAGAATTCTGTACCGAGATCGCGGTCATCGGCAACATCCGCCACGTGAACCTGGTCCGCCTCCGCGGCTTCTGCGCGCAGGGCTCGCGGCGCCTGCTCGTCTACGAGTACATGAACCGGGGCTCACTCGACCGATCGCTCTTCGGCTCCGCCGGCCCGGCGCTCGAGTGGGGGGAGCGGATGGAGGTAGCGATCGGCGCAGCGCGAGGGCTGGCGTATTTGCACTCCGGCTGCGAGCACAAGATCGTGCACTGCGATGTCAAGCCGGAGAACATATTGCTGGCCGACGGCGGCCAGGTGAAGATCGCCGACTTCGGCCTCTCGAAACTGATGGGCCCGGACCAGTCGGGGCTCTTCACGACGATGCGGGGGACGCGCGGGTACCTGGCCCCGGAGTGGCTGACCAATGCTGCCATATCGGATCGGACCGACGTGTACAGCTTCGGGATGGTGCTGCTGGAGCTGGTGAGGGGCAGGAAGAACCGCTCCGACCGCGCCAGCGTCAACGCCGGCGGTGATTCGAATGATTGTTCGAGTGGGTCGTGGAGCGGCAGCAGCGGCGGCGGGGACTATTTTCCGATGGTGGCGCTGGAGCGGCACGCGGAAAGGAGGTACGGAGAATTGGCTGATCCGAGATTAGATGGGAGGGTGAGGGAGGAGGAGGTGGAGCGGGTGGTGAAAGTGGCGCTCTGCTGCCTGCACGAGGAGCCCGCGCTGCGGCCGAGCATGTCGGCGGTGGCGGGGATGCTCGATGGGACGATGGGCGCAGCGGAGCCTCGGGCGGCGTCGCTCAACTTTCTGCGGTTGTACGGGACGGGATTCGCCGGCAGAGCCTCCACGATCGGAGCCGCGAACAAATTGTTCGGCGGTGCCGATAATCCTACTGGGTCGATGACGAGCACTGCGACGACGACGAGTGAATCGCCGTCGCATATGTCGTCGCAGCAGGTGTCCGGGCCCAGATAACGGAGGCGGCTGGGGGAGTTCGCTACTTCTCCGGTCAACTACTTGTGAAAAACGTTTCTATATTTCGACTACTTCATTTTCCGTTTTGTCATTTACGTACTTTATATATATATATAACTGTTTGATAGCAATGCTGTAATAAATGTAATTGGTGAAATTAAAGGTTACTGCAATAGTAACCACTAAGGTTGCAATTTGAATCTGTAGGAGTGTTTTATTTGATTTTACATGACTGAATGAGGTTAATAAAATAAAATATTAGCAAGCTTTTCCCCCCATTATTATTATTATTATTATTATTATTATTATTATATATATATATATATATATATTATTGGAAGCCCTGATTCGCAAGCAACCAAGGTATTCATATTTAAGTGATATGGTCCTTCCTTTGCGTGTAAGGTAAATACCATTGTTGCATTTGAATTAATTACATTAAGAAAACTCACCCATAAAAAAAGGCTATATCAACCACTTGTATGCAATTTTATTGTTGCATCTTAAGGTGTGAATGAGCCAAACACGCACAAGGGAGCTAGGCGGATTGTCTTCAGCTCATTTAATAAATGAAATAAATATGAGTTAACTTGTAAATAGTCAATTAAATTATTAGTTTTATTGAATAAAATTTTTTAAAAAACTAAAATATTAAAATATTAATTTATAAAATATAAATTTCTTTTTATTTGAATTAACCTAAAATTCAAAATAGTGTATATAGAGAGAGAATTAAGCTGTTTTCATCATTTAGTAATTATTTGTTCCACCCAATTTTATTAAATTTTAAATATTTAATAACCAAAAAGTTGTTAATAAATATTATTTTCTATCAATAATATTCTAGCTCAAATATATATATATATATATATATATATATATATATATATATATATATATATAAAAGTTATATCGAACCGAATACGAGTGGATTTGTTAAAATTTCGACCCAAAATTTTTGTTTATTTATTAAGCGAGTTAATCGATTTTAAATTAATTTTAAATAACCAAACATGAACTAGCTCACTAAGATTGCTACCCCTATACTCAAGTGATTGCAATAATATATTGTTGTCGTAAATTGCAAAAAAGTTGATAATAGTTTATAATAGATTAAATTAATGATTGTTTAAATGCCCATAACTCATATTCATTATTTATTGTCTTACAACATTCAAAATAATTTATACCTTTAAAAATATATAAGTCCAACTGAATAAAACTTATATATTTTAAAAAGCACAAACTTAATTATATTTACAAATTTTTTATTATTAAATTTATATTAAAATTTATATTATTATAAAATTAATTAAAAAAATAAATAAATAATATAAATTTTTTAAATTTTAATATAAATTTAATAATAATAAATTTATAAATATATTTAAATTTATATTTTTAAAATATATAAGTCTCTACTCGACAGTAGATAGTATAATAAATGCATCTGTTTATTGTGCATATATGTGATGTGATTGTTCACGTATGTCACGTTGGTTAGTTGACATTTGGAGCATCCATCTGTCTCGAAGGCCACCATAATTTTGAACTTTGAAACCTTTTTTGGTCTTCCTATTTCAACATGGGGGATGCTAGTGTACATTCTGGGTATTATTTTATTTATCATATTGAGCGGTGAATGAAATTGATCGCACTTTAGAATATAATGATACGATGAATAAAATAATATTTATTTCAGAATAAGATGAGGTGTAAGATATATACTTCTAAATGAGTGTATATTTATATATACCCTTTCAATATTGCCTAGTTGTTGACTTCAGCAATAAATTAAATTGGGCAATTAAATTATAGGGATAATTGCCTGTGTACCCTGAAATATGAAGAAATATCTGATTTATCCCTCTTATTTTTTTCTTTCCAATATACCCTTCATACGTTCCACCGTTATTAAAAATACCCCTACCGTTTTCCTTTGTTAAGTTAACTAGGGTTAAACTAGAGTTAAATAATAATCGGAGTTGAAAACTATCAGATATACCTATTTTGCCCCGGTTTAGGGTTTAGGGTTTAGGGTTTAGGATTTTTTAGGGTTTTAGGGTTTAGGGTTTAGGGTTTTTTAGGGTTCTAGGGTTTTAGGGTTTAGGGTTTAGGGTTTTAGGGTTTAGGGGTTTAGGGTTTTAGGGTTTAGGGTTTAGAGTATATTTGAAAGGACAAAATAGTAATTACACACAGATAACGGCAGTTTCAAACGGTACACTAACAGAGTTTAACTTCAGGGGTATTTTGGAAAGAAGTTGGAACATAAGAAGGGTAGTTTTAATATTAGCCTTCTAAGAGGGGTAAATCTAAAACAAGAAAATTTTTAGGGGTACGTAGGAAATTGCCCCTAAATTATATATAACTCAGGCTTAAATTTTAATTTACAGTAATTTTTAATTTCAAAATTTTAAATTATTATAATTAAATACTATAATTCATTTTAACTAATTAAATATTAACATATTAATAAGATAAAATTAATATAACATATTAATTATTACTATATTATTAATTATAATATTATTATATTACCACACGTAATAACTTATTTATTTATTTAACTATACACTACAATAAAATTAGGTTATAGGAATATATGTTTGTGACATTTTTTTTGTGAATATCCTATTTAATTATAATCCATCTATATCCAAAATTAGATTATAGGAACACAATTTTAGAACACATTATAATAATGTGTCGCTATACACTCTAGCTACGGCACATATAGCGACACTAATAACAAGTATCGATATTTTTTTCAACAATATTTTTTTAGTTTTTAGGAACACATAAAAATATCACTATAGCATAGTTTTGTTATAGTAATATCATATTTGGAACACATTTTTGGAATATATTTTTGGAACACATTATAGTAATGTGCCGCTATACACTCTAGCGACAGCACATATAACGACACTAATAACAAGTATCGATATTTTTTTTAACAATATTTTTTTAGTTTTTAAAAATATATAAAAATATCGTTATAGCATGGTAATATCATATTGAAAAACTTAATTATACGTCGAGAATGGGACAGAGATGAAAATAAATTAATTTTTTCTTTCAAGGGATGAGAGCTGCAAAGTTTTTTATTTGTTCATAAGAATTGAGCAGGGGTATTCATATTCCTCCCCTCGAGTAGTGTCCCAAGATCTGTATATATAAAATATATAAATAATAGTCGTACTTAAATTATTTATATAATGTGAATTTTATTTAATTATTCAAATTAAGAAGTTCATTTGCATGACATGCATATTACTGACGATAAATAAATAATATCTATTATTAACTTTTTTATCATCGATCAATACTATTCCACCTACTAGCACTAAATTTATGACATTCAAAAATTAAAATGCTGATAGTAAGTAATACAAATTATTTAGTATTAATAGTATTTTAGTTTCATTCCAAAATAAGTAGGTACCAAGTTTTAATGTTGACATTTTAGTACAATTATATGTTGAATATTAATGAGATGATGTTTGGTCTTTATCATTTATTAACTTGACATAGTATAATTGATAAGTTGGTAATTACTAAAGAATAATCTTAATTATTGAGAAGAAAAGAATAAAAAATTGAGGACAATATTTTGTATTTCTCCAATAATAGGAAGTGAGAACTATGACCAGAGAGTTTATATGAAGGATCCGTTTGGATACACAGTAAATTTTTTTTCATAGAGTTAATAAACTGTGATTTTGATCTAAGTGAAATAGAAATTTTATAATTCTAAAAAAATTTATAGTTTAAAAATTTAAAGTGTTTGAATGCATATCGTATAATTTCACAAAATTTCTCTTAATTTAAATTTTAAAAAATATAAAAAATATTAATTTTTTATTTAAAAATTAAAATTTTCATAATTTCAAATTAAAAGATAAAATTTTAAAATTAAAAATTTAATATTTAAAATTAAAATTGAAAAGTGAAAAATGAAAAATTAAAAATTATGTGATGAATAGTCTAATGAAGAGAAATCTAATAATTTTATGATTAATTGATGCTTAAAAAAAAAAATATTGTTGTACCTTTATGCAAGATAGATTTTTTTTTTTTTAATTATATACTTTTTTTCTGAAAATAGCTAATATAAAGAAAACTTTGATCCCCATTATATACTTTATCTTTTTCTCTTGACATTACAATACCACAAATCTCAATGCAAATTCAATAATAAAAAATTCATAAGTATAGTTGGACTTTTAAAAGATAAGCTCTCCTTTAATATATATATATATATATATATATATATATATATATATATAGAGAGAGAGAGAGAGAGAAGAGAGAGAGAGAGAGAGAGAGAGAGAGAGTTCGGCTAGAATATTATCTATAGTACCAAGCAATTGATGGTATCAAATTTTCAGTCATTGGATAAAAAAAATATACGATTAGAATTATAATGGTCCACTAAATTTTTTTTCTATTCAATATATATATATAAAATATATATCTATATATATATATATATATTATATATATATATAAGACTATTTCAAAAATTCTAGAGTGTCAAGAAGAAAGGACAATTTTTTTTTTCATAATGGGCTGAAACTGGGTGGGGTAGAGACTGCGGCTACAATGGAATGAGAATGGATTAGGGTGGGAGGTGATAGGTTTGAAAAAATAGATTAATAAGTAGGAAAAGGTATATATAGATTATTTTTGTATAAAATTTTTAATACTATTTCAATAATATTTAATAATTCTACCATGAATTAAAAAAAATTAATATCTATTTTTATAAAATTATATATTTTTGATCCTTTATTTTTAAATTTTTTCATAGATTTAATAATACTTTTTAAAAATTTATAAAATTTAGTTTTTTAATTTTTTAAATAATCTAAATCAATTAGAATGAATTCGAACATCAATTTAAAATTTCTATCATATAAAACGACTTTGAAGGGCGAAGACATCCGTCCTTCTAAAAGGATATAATACATGAATTAATATTATTTACTATTAATTGTTCCACTTTTGGATCTTCTATATATATTACGAAGTTGTTGGTGTTATTAAGTTTTTAACCGTTGAATTAAAAGATGTGTGGTTAAGATGATAATGGGCCCCTTGGATTTAATAGGTGGTTGGAGAAATAATAAAATCTAACGGATGAAAATGATCAAATGAGTTAATCTAAGGGTAGAAAACTTAATAGCACCAATAACTTGGTACTATTAATAGTATAGTAGCCGCACTATATATATATATATATATATATATATATATATATATATATATATATATATATATATATATATATATATAAATTGAGTTTTTATATTTTTTTTAAATATCAAGTAATTGGTGCTAGTAGTTTTTTAGCCTTTAAATTAAAAGATGTGTGGTTAGGATGATATTGGGCCTCATTTGGTGCTATCAAATTTTCTACCGTTAGATCTATCATTTTGATCATTTTGACCCGTTAGATCATTTCCCAACTACCTATTAAATCTTATGGGCCCACTATCATTTCAACCACATATCTCTTAATCTAAGGATAAAAAACTTAATAGCACCAATGACTTGGTGTTATTAATAGCATAGTAGCCTAGATTATATATATATATATATATATATATATATATATATATATATATATATATATATATATATATAGTAGAGCTTATATGCTTTTAAAAACACAAGTCTGTTCATATTTGTGAATTTTTTAACATTGGATTTGTATTGAGATTTGTGTTATTATAAAGTCAACTAAAGAGAGAAAAAGCAAAAGTACAATAGTACAAATCTCAATGCAAAGTCAATGAATTTTATCAAAGTAGAGATTAATTTAAAATCTACTATATATATATAGAGAGAGAGAGAGTAGAGCTTATATACTTTCAAAAGTATAAATTCAATTATACTTGTAAATTTTTTACCATTGATTTTACATTTAGATTTGTACTATATATATATATATATTAGAATTTATATATTTTTAAAAGCACAAGCATATGATTTTTTATCATGAAATTTGTGCTATTATACTTTTTTTTTTCTCTCTCTGTAGTTGACTTTACAATATTATAAATTTCAATACAAATCTAATGATAAATAATTTAAGTATAGTTAGCCTTTTATATATATATATTTTTTATATATAGTATATATATATATATATATATATATATATATATATATATATATATATATACACATGAATATTGCAATGAATTATTAATTTGTTTGGAGATAATATGAACGGAGATTTTGTGATTTCTATTACTTAAAACAAACCATCATCATGTCATCAGCGGTGGGATGGTACGGCCCTCTGATCGACCTGTCGACTGCGGAGTCGCATCTCCACGACGGCGGCGGCGGCTTCGTCCAGCTCCTCGTCTTCGTCCGCCACTCCCAACCCATCCTGGTCCCTTTTTTTTTTTTTCCCTTTTATTTATCTTATTTTGTATTATTATGATTTTGGGTGCTCCTTGGCAAAATCTCGTGCTTTGAATAATAGTTGCTGCAATGAACTTGCTTAAAACCCTAAAAGAAAAGTTTTTGCGCAGAAACGGAATGGTTCGACATTACTAAAGACTATGATTGAGGTTGCAGACGATACCAGGTCGAGTTTCTTTGTATCTGTTTGGTCGAAGCACCTGGGATCGATGATAGTTGCTGGCGACATTATATTGCTGCAGAGTTAGGGTCTTAACTTTTATTTTTCTGAGATAAAAAAAGTTGGGTCAGAATAGGGGAAGAAGAAGAAGCATGTTGATGCAGTTGATATTTACTTTCTTTTCACTGCTTCCAGATGTTGAAATCGTAAGATTCAGAAACGTCTTGCAGGCTAATGCTGTCCAGATCTCCGCGCTTCAGGTTGTTGCGCATCGTGACGAGTTAATTGCGTGTAAAGGTAGTGAATTTGAGTGCCCATAGATTTTGTATTGAATTCGCTTGGTCGCTTGGTAGTCGTAGTCGACACAAGAAAAGATCTTGTCATTGTAGTATGCGAGAGGCTTGATGTTTAGATTTTATGATCTTTGATGATACAATTTAAATCACCATCGTAATCTTTTAACTACGCAAGCAATTTACATCTTTCTTGCGAGCAGCAGTAGAATTGTAGATTTTTCCAGATATTTCAAAGATAATTTGTCATTATTTTTGCTCGTTAGTTTTGGTTCAATCTTAGTCACTTGTACATGATTATGCAGGAAGTGATGACCTGGTAGGAAATGTTAAATTGGGGGAGGCCTCAAGAGAAAAGTTTCGGAGGGTAACAGAATGGGTGCTGCATACTGAATCGGCACTTCAGCATGTTCGGCAGGTTAACTTATCATAAAAAAATTCTCTGCTTTCTCCGCAGAATACGGAGGTCATTCACATTTCAGCTCATTTAGTTTCCGCAAGGAAATTTTTTGTGATTAGTTTTAAATCTGTAGATAACTTATGCTCTTTTTAACCATCTTAGCTGAACAAAATTAGCTGTTTTGTTGTTAGGGATTGAGTCATAGTTAGGCTTTTTCAAGATTAACTTTATGAGTTAATCTTGACTAAAGTAGAAGAAGATTAATTGTAATAGATGAAACAAGACAATTGGAAGAATATTGATTACCCTATACCAGTGTCAGATTTCTCGTTTCGTGTCAATGTACCGAAAAGCTATCTCATGTTTAGTATCTGAATCTGTTTAATTTTTGTTATGTAGCTATGAAACCTATTCTTCTGAAGTGCTAAACATTTCAAACTTATGATTGGTACGACAGAAAAGGTTAAAGAACTGGACAGCAGTTGATGAAAAGAAATCAAACAACTGTTCCTCAATCTCAGAATTGTTATGCCTCTCCAGTGCATGCAATGCAAACATTTGTGCCTGCATCGGTGATATCTTTTTGACATTCACCCGGAATCCTGATGAAAAAGAGCAGCAATTTGCATGCAAGAGACTGCAGATGAACAATAAAATTGTGGAAGACCTTATAACTAGTGGATGCAAGCTATGTGGCTTCCCAGTAGATTCCAGGTTTGCTGTGGCATCACTTTCCTGATTTTCTTTTTCTTTTTTTTTTTTTTTTTTTTTTTGAGATTTGGCAAAATTTGTTCTTACAATGATAGTTTCTGTACTGAAGAAGCAACATACACTAATAATTTTGTTTGGTAAAATCTATCTGGAAATGATAGATATCCGCTGTATTGTCAGAACAGCTCCAAGTATCTTCACGATGTACGCCAGATATATCGACCATTCATGGTGAGATTTTATACCTGCAAAACATTATTGCTTGTATTTAACACTTCAGAATACTTGAACTTTTTGGGATCCATATGCTGTAGTCTGCCAGAGCAAAAATATATTTATTTGATTTTCGGACATTAACATCTTGAGTGCGTCATATGTCTCTCTAAAATTGGTGATGCACAATTCCGGTGTATGCAGCTGTATGTTTGGGACCAAACAGGACAAGTCCCTCTGCTTGTGAAGAACAAAGCCGCCGAGATCTTATTCGCAAATGTCACCGCTGAGGACGTCTTCAAATGCTACCTCGAGGATACAAAACAAAGTTCCCTCCAAGGGGAAACCTCAGAGCCAGGTTTGTCGAAAAGGGTGGAACCTGTAGATGCCAAGCAGAAACAAAGCACGGAAGGCAGTGTGACTAGAAAGAAGCACAACTTTTATCTTATTTGGCGAATCTTGATTAAAGTTCTGCTGCGACAAGGTAAGAACAGCCCTTTCAGATTCACGATTTCCGTGGATACTGAGAAGGATGTTGAGAATGGCAGGTTCGAATTAGTTTCAGTTGCAATGAGTCATGGACTCGTCCAGACCTAAACTACAAAATTTCGGTGCAAAATAAAATTGAAATGTAAGAGACTAACACAATGATGCTGTTGGAAATTAATCTGCCAACATCATGTTCTTTGTCGATAAGAGATTCTACTCATCATTGCTGTAGATGGTATTGCCCAGCATGATTTTGTTTATAACTTCCAGGTTGATACAAAGAGAAATTTGAGGAAGCCAGTGAAAGTCGGCCCCATTTTCTAAACAGTGCATTAAAGGTAACATAAAAATTTCCTGACCCCAAATGTGAAAAAATGGGGATTTGGAAACAAGCTCAGAAATTGGAAAAAAACAAGAGAAACTCAGATTGCACATTAGCACTTGAAATCCAACCAACTTAGTTACTAGAGACATAAAGAAAGAACTCTGTTGTAAATAAGAGATGATGTAAGAGGAGGAATGCCACGTGATTTAATCCCTGAGAATCTCGAGGGGTAATAAAATGAGTACAACAATATTCTTCAATGTCCTCCAGCTTATTCTTTGACAACTCTTTAAACGCTACGATGCCGACGACTAGTGTAATCTCTTAATGAGCTTCTGAAACTCGTGAACCTTTGGGATGAGATCAAAACCATCCCGTTAAGTACACACATGAAACAAAAAATCAAAAAAAGCAATGCTCTTTGAGAAAATACTACAATCTCACCAAGAATGGGCAAATAAATGCTAGAAATCACTACTAGTTACTGCTTCAGAAAATCAAGCATTGGCTTTCAGTTGAGGGAGCTCTGCGGCTGGAGCTGCAGCAGGGGCGACTCCACCTGTTGTTGGCCTGAAGAACATATATTCAACACATCAGGATTTCATCCTTTACAAAAAATGAGAATTTGCTGCAAATTATCTTAAAGTTAGAAAAATCTCAGAGAAAATACTTACAGGCCAACCATAACCTTGAAAGCATCATAGATTCCCCATTGTGCCCCGGTGAGAGTACCAATCATAACAATACGAAGAGGAAGCCCTCTAGTGAATAGCCCCCAAAGGCCGAGCTTCTTCACGGCCTAAACAAGCAAAGCAAAAGAATCAGAAAATGGAGGAATTATGGGCAAGCCGGCATTAAAAAGAATTACGAAGAAAAAAAAGCTATAGATTAACTTACATCGCCGACAGTGGCATCCTTTGCATTGTTAAGGAAGGAGACGAGGTTGTCGGCCGGGTGAGATACAATGGCACAGAAGACTCCAGCAATGTAACCGCCGGCAAAGCTCACGCCAAGCTGAAGAGGCTTGCTGCACTGATCCTTCGGTGTGGGAATGGCATATTTATAGATCTTTTCCACAACCACCTCGAAAGATGCAAATTTCATCATAGTATCTGCATTATATGATTAAATTAAAAAAAATAACAAAAATGTTGTAAGGGGGTTTGGGTTTTTGATGGGTTGCATCACCATAAATACTACTGGAACAAGTACTGTTCTTGTCAAGGCATCGACAGATCAGGAAAAGGTAGACTCTGGTTTGTGCAAACCAGTTGGATAGTGCAGTAAGTTCAACTAGGGAAGAATTAAATAGCAGAAATTTCCTGTTTTCAGCTGTAAGCATATGCATCGACCTCAAACTAGGCAATGTTTGAAAGTAACTCTAGCAAGGAAGAAGCACAAGAAATCGATGGGTGGCTGTTATAAAACATTTGAAGCTACTCCCAATTAGCAAACATGATATGCATTTTTGGCAAAACCTCCCAGTAGTAAAGCCCATTTTGCACTGAATTGATTAATACATCTAAACAAAGATAACAACATGATTGATACATCTAAACCCCGATAGTTAAAGCTCAGGCATTTCTTATGATTCTATGTAAACAAGACAATGCAAACAACTTCCTTCGTAGTCCGTCTTCAATTACCTCTAGATAAGGATGGTTGCTATGTGCACAACCATACATAGAATGCAAGAACAATGTTCGTTTCAGAATGACTGAACACAACCACCAATCATGTTCTAGGACAAGCACTCATGGCAAAAAAAACAACTCGTATATTCACAAATCAAGTTGCTTTGATTCAGAAATTATCCACATCTAACAAAGTGCTTCGTGATTTGTATCAAAAATAGAATTACTTAGACATAATATAGCATTTATAGCAGAATTAGCTGTCTAAAATGACAAAAAGAAGTACTTACAAGGAATTTGACGCCCCCAGAGAGGAACCAATCCTTTGTATAATCTGTTTTTCAAAACAAAACGAGAAAAATTATTGAGAAATGCAAAAGGAGGGAGCATCAAACAAGAAAGAAGATTAAGGAAAATGAGATTCTACCCAAGATAGCCTTCAGATTTGACAAACTTCGGGAGCCCATCAGACAAACCCCTGGCAAACCCCGGCTGCGTCTGCACTCGCACCTTCACTGCCTCCATGGGGCAGAGTGCCACATCAGCAATGACTTCAGCAGAAGCAGACCCAGCAAGGTAGATCAAGGTCTTGTACTTGGTAGCATACTCGGGTCCAGCAATATCCGAGTAATACTTCTTGAAGAACTCATAGAAGCCAAATTTGCATGCCCCTTGAGCGCTGTAACCAAGAAGCGTTGGCACCCAGCCCCTAAAGAAGCCCTTAAAACCTTGCTCTTTGAGAAGGATACCAAATCCTGATGAAATGCTCTTGTACTTTGCTGGATCAATCTGAAATTTCAGATAAAAACTTCAGTTTGGACACATCGTTTTAGCAATTTGAATTAGGTAAATAATATCTAGAGGAATTTATGACAAAAATGTGCTGTTTTCCTAGAGATACCAGAGAGGGAAAAAGAGAATCACAATCATGAAAAATATGTTCAACAATGATAAGGACCTGCACGGGCCGTAAAAGAATAGAGAAATAAAAAATAAAAAACTCAACAGAATTGAGCGTTACTATATATTCTGTATTCAATACATATCAGAAGCATGTATAAAGAGAGTGTTTCTGCAAATCACAAGTATGATCACAAAATAACTCTATATAAAACCTTCACATTTTATTAAATTCGTCTAAAAGAATCGAACTAATTAATTGGTAAGTTTCATAATCAGGAAGTATCAATATGTAAGGTTTCAAATTTCCTCCAGAAAACACCCCTTCAAAAAAAAAAAGAGGGATGTAATAATTTTTTGTAAAACTGAGACAAACAGATGTGATATTAACTTTCCAACTTTTAGATCTCGTCATCGATTGAAAATTTTAAAAAAAAAAAAAAAAAAAAAAAATCCAAATTCGCAGGTCAATCGACCAATATGTTGCGACAAAGAACAAGATATTGGGACAAAGAAAAATCTGAACAAATGAAACAAACGATTAATAGTGATAAACACATGGCATAATCCATAGATTCAGGAAAACCCCTCTCAACAATTCCCATAAAACACAGCGCTATCCCTTCCGATTCCAAACAGCACAAAGGTAGCCCTAACATCACGATCGCATCTAAAAGCGGATAGATCGCGCTCACCTGCATGTTACACTTGACGAGATCGAGCGGGGTGACGGCGGTGTGCGTGAGCCCGCAGCTCGCGATCCCTCCGGCGGTGCAGGCGGCGTAGAACGCCGGCGAGTACATCTCGATCTTCCCGGGCTCGTTTGGCGCCTGGATGAGGAAGGATCCGGCCGAAGCCCCGCGATCCACAGGCGAGGTTAGCGCCGGCGCCGCCAGCTCGGCTGAGCTAGGGTTCCGGCCGAGGATCCTCTCCAGACCCACGGTCTTAGTAGCCGTGGGCGAGTAGAGGAACCCAGGAAGAAGCGATTGGCGAGACTTGTCGAAGAGATCCATCGAGGACGACGACTCTGTAGAGGAGGAAGGATCCCTTGTGATCTTCGAGGGTTAGGGTTTGAGGAGAGGAGGGGAAATGGAGACGAAGTAAGGAGGTGGAGAGAGAGGGCTCCAATGAAGGGCTCTCTCTCTTCCGCCTCGCGTGGACTTTCTACGGACAGCGCAGCGGAAATGCTGGACTCCGGGGAATGAGGGCAACGGCAGCTATTTATAGGAGAAGGGGTAGGAACGGAATTGTGCGATGGGTGAGTGGCATTTTCGCAATTATGGCATTTAGGACGCGTTAAGTTCGCCTGATGTAATATTACATAAACTTTGAGCCTATATGAATTTTCTGAGCCTTATTGCTACTTATTTTTTATTTAATATAATAATATAATATTAAATTATAGTGCATATAAAATTTTAATATTTAATTTATTTTATAAAATATAGTAATTTTAATAATAAAATATAATATATTTTAAAATTATTTTTAAAAAAAAATTATTTATACATTTTTTGTGGGTTTATATATTTCACGATGACTACTCACTGAAGTGACTCCTAAAAAATATCCCACTTTTAGATATATGAAACGTAGAATGTACCTTCTTTTTAGAATATACATGTAGCATTGCTCATTTAGAATTTAAAATATAAATATAAATATAATTTTAAATTTTAAATTTAATTATTTAAAAAATTTAAAATTTAAAAATAACGTATTGAACAAAATTAAAAAATTAAATTTATAATTTTATATAATATTAAAATAATCCACTTTTGTAATGCGAAATACTCGTACCTCACTCCATAATATATTAAAAATAATTATGCATTATTTATAATATTATATTATTGATTAGATTAGAAACCGAGTAAGCTAAACACTGTAGCCTTGCGAGGACAACGTGGACACTCGGAGGAGGGTCCCAGTTGGTCTGCGTGATTGGCTTGTTTGGCTTGTTGACGTGACGTCTACGTAAAATGTAGAGACAACCCTCCAACTATAGGCATATTTTGAAATGGACCCTAAAGTTTTTTAATTAAAACCGTCCTAAGCTTCATTTTTTTAAAATTAATTAATTTTTGACATAAAAATTAAGAATTTTATTAAATATAAATATATTTTTATCAATTTTAGTATTTATTGTAAATAAAATTATAATTATTAATAGCTAATATTATAATAAAAACTTAATAAAATATTCTACTAACATACTAGAATAATTCAATTTAAAAATATGTAAAATTAAGAGAATCTTGATAAAAAAAATAATAATAATAAAGATGCTATTTCATAGCATTTAGTTGAGATGTTCTCATAAATTTTCACCTAACGTTCATAAAAACATACTATATATACCTCCTGTTTAAAATATATATTTTATATTTTTATTAATTTAGTATATGAAATAATTTTACTGTTTTTTTTTTTTTTATTAAATGAGTGAAGTATAAAATTTATATTTACTTTTAAATATATGAGTAACATTATTTGGTGAGAGATTCTCACGTGAACTAGAACGTGTACAACTCTTCCACATAAAATATGTGCATGCTACAAGGAAAAGTGTCTATACCTCTGTATTATTCTCCATTTTTACTGCCACGTGGCAAAATATTACATAGTCTTATTTATTTTTATTTTTTTCTTTTTTGCTTGAACCGTCCCTATGCTCTCGCTCATCTATTTGTTTATTTTTATTTTTTTTTTTTCTTGAATCGGTCTTAATCTATATATATTTCGGCTCATCTATCTTTTTTTTTTTTTTTTGCTTGAACAGATCCAAATCTATATATTACACCGGCTCATCTATCTCTTCTTCTTCTTCTTCTTCTTCTTTTTTTGCTTGAACCCGGTCCTATACACCGGCTCATCTATTTGGGCAATATATTACAATATATTACACTGGTTTTTTTTTGAACCGGTCGCTCACACCGGCTCATCTATATATATATATATATATATATATTATATATATATATATATATATATATATATATTTATTTATTTATTTATTTATTTATTTATTTATTTTTTTTTCTTGAACAGTCGCTCATCTATGTCTTTTTCTCACCGCGGCCATTTTCCTCTTCCTTTTTCTATTCCTCTGTCGCCGTTTCGTGGGGAGAGAACGGATCGCGAGAGAGGAACGGATCCGCTTCTGCTTCCGCTTCCGCTTCCCGTGCCACGATGTCCCTCCTCACCGCCGCCGTTCTTACATCAACGGATCCTCTTCCGCTTCTGCTTCCGTTTCTTCCTCCTCCTCTTCCCGTGCCACGATGTCCTTCCCTCACCAACGCCGTTTCCTCTTCCTATTCCTCTGTCACCGTTTCACGGGAGAAGACTATATAATAACTCCTCCGGCAAAGAAGCGGCTTTGTGTGGAGTGTGGAAGAAAAAAAAAAAAAAGGAGAAAGAGAAAAAGAGAGAGAGACGACCAAAAAAAGGGGGCTTTTTTATTTTTAAGCTCAAAGGTGGCTCTTTTTTGGACCATTCTCATTGTTTTATTCTAAATTATTATTTTTTTTCTATTTAATTAATATATATATTTTTTTTCAGAAAAGTGATGAAAATTTAAGGTACAATTGTTTGTTTCCGTGGTACTGTAAGTTCTAATACAACTTTGTGCTTCCGTGGTATTAAAGTTATTGCATGATATTCTCTGAGTTGCTTCACAAATTAAGTTGAAATTATTTAAATTTAAGTGATTTGCTTATTAGAAATACTATATTTAGTTTTTGTTTTATTTTTTAAATACAGTTTACTTATTAAACTAAAAATATTATGATTATTATATAGTTTTTGTCAAAACACCCAGCAAAGCCAAATTGCTATTTTTTATTTTTTTATATTTTTATTATTGTAATAAAAGTAACTTTTGCATCTTTATTTTCAATTTTTTTTTATTATTCTTTAATTTTTTTTATTTTTTTTATTTATTTTTTCTGTGTGTATTTTTATTCATTCACTATTATGAAAAAGATCTGTCGCAACGCACGGGCATCTTCACTAGTTTAACATTATAAAGCTATACTATCTGTACATTCTTAAATTAAAAATATATTTAATAATTTATTCATCCAAAAATTTATTTATTTTTTAAAATTTTATTATTATTATTATTTATTTTTAGAGAAAAATAATATACTATCTGCTTAAAATATATTTAATAATTTATCCATCCAAAGATTTATCTTTTTTTATTAAATTTTATTATTATTATTTATTTATTTATTTTTTGAGAGAAAGGTAGTATTATTACCAACTTTATTTATTTTTAAAATAAACTTCGTTGAAAATGTGAAGCAACTAGACTTCGAATTCGGGTATCAACCATCAAACCCATTGCTACTTACACTAGGGAAAATTGATAATTTTATTATTTTTTTACTAAAATTTATTTAAATTTTAATAAATTTTAGAATAAAAGATATATATATATATATATATATATATATATATATATTATATATATATATATATAATATATGAATCCGGCTACTATACTATTAATAATACCAAGCTATTGGTGCTATCAAGTTTTCTATCCTTAAATCAACTCCTTTGATCATTTTCAACCGTTAAATTTTACTATTTTTCCAACCATCTAGTAAACCCAAGGGGCCCACTATCATCTCAACCACACATCTTTTAATCCAATGGTTAAAAACTTAATAGCACCAATGACTTGGTACTATTAATAGTATTCCAGCCTAACTCATATATATATATATATATATATATATATATTATATATATTATATATATATGAGTCCGGCTACTGTGCTTGTACAAGCACTAAACAATTGATGCTTGTAAGTTTTCTACCGTTAGATCTAACCCTTTGATTAATTCTACCCCTTAGATCATACTATTCCACCAACCACCCACTAAATCCAAGTGGCTCACCATCATTCTAACCGCACATTACTACATCTAAGGATAAAAAATTCACAAGCACAAATAACTTGATGATTTTACAATCATAGAAGCTCAATTATATATATATATATATAATATATATATATATATATATATATATATATATATATATAGCATGACGTATATGCTTTTAAAAGCACAAGACAATCCATACTTGTGAATTTTTTACTATTAGATTTGTATTGGGATTAGTGTTTTTATAAAGTCAATTAAAGAAAGAGAAAAATAAAGTAAAAAATACAAATTACAATACAAATTCAATGGTAAAAAATTCACAAGTATGAATTGTCTTATATTTTTAAAAGTATATAAGCTCTAATATATATATATATATATATATATATATATATATATATATATATATATAATATATATATATATAATTGAGCTCCTATGTTTGTAAAAGTACCAATATATTAGTGTTTGTAGGTTTTTAGCCTTTGGATAAAAGATTGTGTGGTTAGGATGATAGTGGATCCCTTAAATTTAGTGAGTGATTGGTGGAATAGCATAATCTAAGAGATGAAAATTAGTCAAAGAGATAAATCTAACCGTAAAAAATTTATAAATATCAATTATTTGGTGCTTGTACAAACATCATAACCGAAGTATACATATACCATTTTCCATTATTAATATGACATTATAAAAATATCTCCCAATTAACATATGCACTTAGGTGAAATTATTAGTTAGACTCAGGCTATCAGTAACTATTGACCAATCAATTAATTAAAAAAAGGCTTAAAAATGCTCTTTATGGGTTAGAAAAAAAATTCTTTCTTTTTTTTCAAACACACGGGGCAAATTTTTGTCTTAGAAATAACAATCTTTATCTTTGGGAAAAGTACAAGTTTTAAGCTATATATTTTTTGCATATAATTTTATCTGATAATTTCTTCGGCGATTTAGTTACAAATGCAAGAATTGTTTTTAGTAAAAATTATATTTGTTATAATGTAATAAACTCAAAATAGGGCTTTTTATTGTCACTCTGCAGTTTTTTTTTTTTTTTTTTTTTTTTTTTTTTTCTCGCATTAAAATCAATAGAGATTCAACAAGTTCCCATTGTAGTTTCTGAATGTAAATAAACTCCCATCCCTCAAAGTTTACAACTTAGTAATCAATTTACATGCATGCTCTGCTTCTGCTACAATTTACAAACCATTTAATGTTAACTTTCTTAGATCTCGCATATAAGTATGCGCATAAATTTACCGATTCTCTCTAATCACGTAAACTGAAAAATATAGAGTAAGATTTATGATTAGGCCCATGAAAGGGAAGTGTGTAACTTACATCCCATCTCTCTGGAACGAAGGACATGGGATCATCGAAGTAATTTGGATCCGTGTGAAGCGACCAGATCCAAACAAGAACTTGCCAATCTTTAGGTATTCTGAAGCCTGCATATATCAACATTTTACTGATCATACAATTTCATGTGACAATGTGACTAGACCAATTGTGCAAGTTTATTTGTCCATTTTCATTAGTCACACCATTAAGATGTATATATGTACCTCATATACAAAACCGATCAACCCGAATTACCAATCACATGTCAATTTTTATAGTCAAAGGAGAACACTTTTCCTGCCTCAGCATGAAATTCAAGACCAGTTCGTCGATCAGTAACAAATTACAAATCAATTAGCAGAACAAAATAGGTATTTTGAAATTATTTTCTTTCACCAACTCTTATTTTGATTCAATTTTACGCTTACTAACAACTTACTAAATCATATATTTATATAAATATATGAGCATGTCATAACCTTCTTGATCTCAGAATACGCAGTGATGGTGCCCTTCTCCGACCACGAGCGGAGCGCGGCGGTGGCAGACGGGTGCAGGATGTTGGCGATACTCCGCAGGGAGTCGGGCCTGTTGATGGCATTGACGGCGAAGGAGCGCATCCGGGTGTGTTGCGTGCCTTCGACCGTTGAACATGGACTTGACTCCCATAAGTTTGGGGTTTATCCATCTTATGATGTAGTCCGGGGACTGCAGCATGCACGTACTTGTTGCTGGCCGGGGTGCATGAAATGATGGTCGGTTTGCGGAATAGGTGGCCTCGGTACATGCCGATTCCCTCTCCATATCTATCCACAATTCGAAATCACATCTTTTTAGTGCCAAAAATATTATGATGTTACGACGAGCGCATAAATAAAAATAAAAATAACGATAAAAGATACAACAGTTCATATAAAAGATTACGGTCAAGTACATGGCACAAATCTCCTCTATCGGTCCTCACTTCGCACCATATAGATCTTTTTTTTTTCTCAAATTTTTATTCTAAATTTTGTTACACTTCGTAGTTGTCAGTGAATCAGAAATATAAAATAAAAAACGGCGTGAATTTTAAGGCACAGCTAACAAAGATACAACTAACATCGCATACTATTCTATTCTATAAATAAATTGCACTGAAAACCATCCTATGTCTTACAACAACAAAAAAAAAGTATATTTAAACTAGATATTTACTAGAATACTTAAATAGTTCAAATTATTATCGGTTTGTTTATGATTGATAGCATCCTACTTATGTTTCTTCGAGTTGATGAAGTCGTTGGGGTGGCCGAGTAGATTCCTCTACGGTCTGATCGCTTGATTTATTGGCATGCGACGCATCACACTCGGAGGGTCAAACGAACACCCCGGGGCGCATCGACAACCGATATTTTCGGTCCCAACACCTTCATTAGTCTCTTGCCCTCTTCCACGTCCTCTGGTAGTGCCGCGGAGGCGGGGGAGGCAAGGATGCGGAGGTGGTGGTGCCACGGAGGCATTGGCGGGGGAGGTGAGGGTGCGGTGGTGGAGGCTCTTATCAGAGTAGGAGGGGTACGACAAACGATGGGTCGAAAGCACAAACGATAAGGAAAAGAGTTACGAAGAGATGACGGCATGAGATGAGAGAGAGGGTGATGGGTGAAAAGCAGAAATGATGAGAAAAAGGGTTATAAAAATATGAGGGAGAGGAATAAGAAAAGACGGACGTTTTCTTATAAAGTAGTTGACACGTAGACTAATTAGATGACAAAGAAGGTTACGAAGAGATGATAGAGAGGAATATGAAAGGACGGACGTTTTTATAAAAATAAAAAAATATATGACATGTGGGTCTTACATCTCTAAAGTCAAATTAAGAAATAGTTGACACGTGTACTTCCTACATAGGAATTAATAGATGTTTATAGATAGATAGATAGATACGATCTGTAATATTTAATCCAAATGTGTATAAAAATTCTTTTATGCAATCAAAAGAAGAGAGGAATGAAGTGAATTTAATTTAATGATTATGCGACAATTAAGTTTCGTCAATAGTTGCAAAAAATTATACAAATTCAAATTGGATGATTAATTGAAATGGTGGGATTATTTGTGCAAAGTCCGTATGATCATTTGCAGTAGTATTAAAGTTCAAAAATTCTGTCATATGCTATTCGCTCTGATCAGTTCCTATTCGTTTTTTAACAAATAAGTTTATTTCGTGGCTTGGTGGTTGATATCGAGACCCGAGTTTGAAAATTAATTATTCCATATTTTTAACTAAATTTATTTTAAAAATAAACGAAACAGATAGTATATTATCTTTATCTCAAAAAAGAAACTGAGTTGCTATGGAGGAATGATTAACCAATGGGAGTTCTCGGGCCGACTCGGAGTTCAAATTCGACCGATATGACGAATCTAAACGGTCCAGCCCATGGTGGCCCAAGTCCAGTAAATAATTTCTCTTTTTTATTTTCAAACAATTAATCAATTATACAATCATCGCCACTCTCTAATAATCAAAAATATCTATTCCTAATCCTACCCAAAAAAAAAAACCCCTCACTCACCGACTTACGCACTACCCCTGTACCAGTATAGCAGGCGGCAGGGAGTCGCAGGAGGGTGGTCGTTTCCGAATCGGAAACCGAAGGGTCGAGCGACATTCCCATCCGTCCGATATTAGAGGCAGCTGACACGCGTCGACCGATCCGACCACCTCACTTTTGGCTACAACGTACGTGCGAAGCCCACTCACTCCAAGAAATTGTTGCCCGCACCCGGTGTACCCGTACATATCATGCGCCTACAGTATCAAGTAGTCCGAAAAAGTAACCGCATTAAAAAAAATTTGAGAGCGGAGGTGTTGTACACTCGGTTCAGGCATAAAATTGATTTTTCTATAGAGAGCTAGCTATATAACTCCTATCTCCCTCGTCCATTTCCAAACGCACACACATATATTTCATATTCACTCTCTCATTACAAATTAAGAGAGAGAGAGAGAGAGAGGGGGGGACGGAAATGGAGATGGAGAAGGGGAAGAGAGGGGGAGGGGGAGGGTGGGGGGAGGGGATGAGCCGGAGATACTGGCGCTGATATTCGGGCGGATTGCGGCGGACGAGATGGTGAGGACGGTGCCGTTCGTGTGCAGGGCGTGGCGGGAGGCGGTGGTGGGGCCATACTGCTGGGGGGAGATCGACGTCGAGGACTGGTGCCGCCGCGTCAACCGCTCCGACCTCATCGACGCCGCCGTCCGCCGCCTCGTCCGCCGCTCCCGCGGCTTCCTCCGCCGCCTCTCCGCCTACCGCCTCGGCAACTCCGGTTTCTCCTTCGTCGCCGTCTTGTTCGTACACTCCGGTCCCTCCCTCTTCCGTTCGTACAATTCTGTTTCTACATTTTTATCGTTATCATTTTTATAATTTTATAATTTTTTTTCTTGTTTCTGCTTTTAATTAAGCCAGTGTATTATTAGACTCCGATAAAGTATAATTAATTGTAGTATGAAATGTTAGTTAATTGTGCTATTTTCCTATTTTTGTGAGCTGTTCTTTGTATTTGCCAATGTATAGCTGCTTTTTGAGACTTTGTTTTTTTTTTTTTATGTATTATTGATTTATTCTCGACACTGGTTTTTGCCTCTTTATAGAAGCATTTCCTTGTTTGCTTTTGTGTGCTCTGTTGCACCATATAAATTCACATGGATAATCTTTATTGTTTCTGAGAATGAGAATAGGAGATATTCTGATATAAGTTAGAACAACGATAAATTTATATTTGAATGCATTCAAAAATATTTTTAAAATAATATTTAAATATATTTTTTAAAAAATAATAATTAATTTATATCATTATATTTAATATAAAATTATTTTATATAACAATTTAATTTATAGCAGTATATTTAATTTATTTTATATAATTTATCTATAATATATGTAATGAATAAAATATAATACTAGCAATATTCTTGTAATTTTGATTAGTAATACTATAAATTTCAATACAAATTTTAAAAAATATATAATATATGAAAAGCAATTTAATATACATGATAATACTTAATATAAACTAAAATAATTAAATATTAATATATAAATGATAAAACTTAATAAAATAAATAATATGTCAAATTTAATTAATTTATATTATATAATAAGATTTAAATATAAATAAATTATCATAAATATATTATTTATATTTATATATCTATTTATCGAATAAAATAAAGAGAAGAATAAAATTATTCTCAGTTATTTAGGAAACCAATCTGTTCCGCAGTTTCAATAGCGCTTAGGTGCAAATTGGAAGATATCTTCATTTGTTCCGAGATATTTCCGTACTAAACGTAGCCTCATAGGAGACACAAGTTTAATTTGTTCTCTAGATAAAATTCTTACTGGTTTTTTATTTTTTATTTTTTTGTATTGATCTCTACCTGATGAATTATAAGGTTTAAATACAAAAAGAGATTATTCTAATAAGTATGTTGTAAAATGGAGTTTATAAGGAGAATTGAATGATATCGAATAATATTCGTGTTCTTGATCTCTACCTGATGAATTTAAACAGAGTTGGTGGTTTTGGACCTTATTCGCAGTTGAGATACTTCATTATGTGGAATATACGCGTGCAGTATCTTGTTTTTTTTTTTTTTTTTTTCTTTTTTATTATTCTATTATCTGCTACTCTGTTTGTTCAGGAAAAAAAATAAAATAAAATCTTTTATAGGTTTGCACAAGAGGCATTTGCTCTTTGCTATTGTACATTTTCAAGGAAATTTTCTGGAAGGCTTATCCTAGAGGCTAAGTACTAGAGATGCATGATTTTGCTAGACTTGAACTGAACAGAGGATGCAGGTAGTAGTAGATGATTGTTGTGTGTAGAGCTGTAGAATGTAAATATAATTAACAAATGTATAGAACTTATCTGCACTATAGACTATTTTTATTTGACTGTTCAATTTGTTTGATTTCAGTAATTTGATAATTTTTCGAATACAAAACTTAAGCTACTTGCTTACTTTAATGAATTTGTAGTTACGTGAATTTTATAAAATATATTAACTAATTAACCCATAAAGATAAATGACCCGTTCAGATAGTTAGGTCAAAATATGTGATAGTTAATGTAAGTATTATACATTTTTACCGTGAATTTGTAAGCATTTAAAGGTGCCCAGTACTTCCTGCAAGTAAAGAATTTTGCAGTGTAGTTCTTGCAATCTTGGACGTGGTCATATGTTTTCAATGAAATGTATTAATCAACTAGTATTAATCGGCTAGTATGTTCTGTATCACTCTGCATTCAAAATGGCTAATTCTAGTCATTTATATCTTCTTTTCAACTGATGATTTCAGAAAAAAACAGTTTACTTCTATGAATTCATCTAGATTGATTGAGCTGTGGCCAGTATAAATGTACAGTACTGTATATTTGTGTCACAGGTTTCGCGATTATACATTGTTTTAGGCTGTAGATTCCTGTGCAACCTAGTTGAATCTTCCTTTATGTGGTATAAGTTTAGTAGCCAATTTGGTGATTCTTTTCTATATCGAGCAATTGTTATTTTCTCTCTTTTTGCAGTACTGCGAGTTTTCTTCGGGTCCTCCAGATCCCACTGAGTGAGGTAACCGATCAGACGGTGGAGAAACACGTGAAATCCCTTTCGGCGCTCACAGTGCTCGACATCAGCAACTGCATGAATATCACCCCTAAGGGCATTGCGACGATAGGGAGGCATTGCAAGTCTTTAATTCAGCTGAAGAGAAACATGCCGCCGTGGGAGCCAAGCCAGACCAAGATCGACGAGGACGAGGCATTGGCTGTGGCTGACACAATGCCGAAACTCGAGCACCTCGAGCTCGCCTACGGGCGGTTCAGCGACCACGCGCTTGAAGCCATCCTGACTAAGTGTACCGTACTTCGCAATTTCGACATACTGGGGTGTTTGAATGTTAGATTGAAGTACGACATCGAGGCAAAATGTTTGTCACTTCCGTTTTTCAGAGATCCTTGGGAGAATGATGATCTTGAGTACTCGACCAGCAGCGGCGAGGATGCCTACTATGATGATAGTTCATCATAGATATGTTCTAACTAGGCCACTTTTTTGCTCTCTTTTTGTCAAGTTTTGGTATAGGATTATCTTAGTAGTAGGAATTAGTGTAGTTAGGATCTTGCCTATACAGAGTCTATGATACATACATAGAGCTAAACATACACATAGAGGGACCTTTACTTTATATAAATATATATATATATATATACACAAGACACTCAGGAACTGTAAGTTGCTCATACATTTGACTACATCATATAGATCTATACTTTGCGTAATGGTTTCGCCTTATATACAAATTGGAGTTGCTTAAGTTGTACTTCGTTTCTGCATCTCCTTTCTATAATATTTTGTTTGTTAAACACATGTTCGGTTGCAGTTCATTCTTCCATCCTTTCGTCGAGCTTTGTGTTCTTTTGATAACATTTTGTTTTATTTATATCATTTCGTATCATTCGTAACATTTATAACAAATACACATTATGAACAATTTTCTTTTGTTGCTGCATAGTTCTAGTTTCCTATGGTGGGGATTATAGCAGATTTCATATATAGTTCTAGTTTGTCTTTGTAATTTAATTTTGTTAAAAGCGATTCAACTATTCAAGTCATTTTGTTTAAGGCAATTGCTATCAAAAAAACGAAATATCAACAACAATTCTAATTTGTTTGATTAAAAGAACTTAATTGAAGATTTTAAAGGTCAAAGTAATGTCAATTATAATAAAATAAAACTGAAGGGGCATTTCAATGTATCTTTTTTTTTTCCAAAATATGCGTGCGCTACTAGTTTGAATTTGTGTAAATATTTCGTGTAGAGTAGAGTAATTCTTATATATAGTCAAAGTTTTATTATAATTTATAACTAGCTAGTTGATGTGGAATAGTATATCTTTTTTTCCAAAATATACGTACCGTACCCTACGGTACTTGTTTGAATATGTGTGACTATTTCGTTGAATAGTACACCTTTTTTTTTCCCCAAAATATACGTACATACGGTACTTGTTTGAATATTTGTAACCTTTTTTTTTTCTTTTGGTGAGAAAATAATAGCTTCATTCATAACAAAAAAAAAATATATATATATATATATATAAAAAATGCTACTTGTACACCCCCAAAGGGGGTGTACATCTCACACCCCCACCCATCTATGGTGGGGGTGTGATGAGGGGTCACTTCATGTGACCCCTAAAAAACACCCCCATCATAGATGGGTGGGGGTGTATGATGCACACCCCCTTTGGGGGTGTACATGTAGCACTTCTCTATATATATATATATATATATATATATATATATATATATATATATATATATATATGTATATATAATACTAATACTAATAGAAATAAAAAGACATAAAAAAAAAAAAATTCTGACCACATGCTCATCCTTTACTTCAAATCTTTTCACAAAAATAAATCTCTTCTAATCCAACTTATGGTGCTAATAAGAATGTTTGCTTATCGAAAAATAGTATTATTTTTGATAGCCCAAATAGCTGCTTAAGTTGCCGAAAGGTAAATTAGTATCTTATTCTTAGCAGCAGAATCCTCCGATGTCAATCCCTCTTTCAGACATCTTGGGCAGTATCGGCGACACTCCCGAGCCAGATGGCTCCGTCACCCATCCCAAAACGAACCGCGTGAAAACACAGCTCACGAATAGGTGATCTACCGTCTCGTTCTTGCATCCACAATACACGCAGAGAGTGCAACCCACCCATCCCCTTCTGATCAAATTGTTTGTTGTGGAAATGCGACATTTGAGCACTGGCCAAACAAGAATTTGTATTTTAATAAACATCCGAAAGCTCCATAGCGATTTGGCATACAAATTTCTAATACCTTGATCACAAAGGAACGAATAGTAGGTAGACTTAACATAGAATACACGCTTAATGTGCCACCTCCACCACACAACACCGTTTCTACCCCTAAAGTGACCCACGCCATCTATTTTGTGCAGTGTTTATCTTATATTTAGTCAAAGTTTTATGATAATTAGTTGATGTGGAATAGTCAAAAAAATATCAACAGCTACCCAACGAAACATTATAAAAATACATGCAAGCGTATTAGCTGAGAATTTTTGAGTATTTCTAAAAATATAATAAATTATTTTATAGAAAAAATTTGTTACCCATCGACTATTCAAGTGAAAAAAAAAAAAATGATAACGTGCACGAAACGAATAGCATCCTATGTTTATTAATATAACTAATAATATAATATTGATTATATATTATACGTGAGTAATAATAAGTGGAGCGTTCTTTGGGATTGAATCACAATTTTTTTATAGGGTTAATTTTATATCACTCTATATAAGCATATCGAATTAAAAAATATATTTAATAAAATTTAACTTTTAATATTTATATTTTTTAAAATTTTAATTTGTTCATATATATTCCTACGTTAGATTAAATATTTAACATTAATTAGTTAGCGAGATAAATTTATTTTTTCACCTTTTAGATATTATATTTAATCATGAGACATATTTATAAAAATAAAATTAATATTTTATTTATATTTTTTAAAAAATAAATAATAAAACAATAATAACAAATTAAAAGACTTTTAAAGAAATAAATATGAAAAGTTGAATTTGAAATATATTTGTTATTCGATATGATTATCGAAAATTATATGAAATTAATTCAATTTTATATGCGTACAACAATATCTAATTAAATATCTTTGCATTTGATAAAATTAAATATAAAATAAATTTATTTTTAAATATTATTTAAAAATAAGTTATTATACTATTATTATTGTTAAATTAAGACGTAGATTTAATTAAATACCATACAAAATTCAAATTCAAAAATTTTTCGTATGATATGAAATTATATAAAATAATTATTACAGTCTACAAATTTAAAAGATAAAAAATAATATTTAAATATTATTATATTTAACAGTTTCTGAAAATAGAAAAATGATCTGATAGATGGTGTTTAGTCAATTAGCAATTTAAAATTTACACGGCAAGGTACAATTATTCCGTACTCTCATTTATTGAATAATTTTGCGACCAAGATAAGACAAAATAGATTTACGATAAAGTCTAAACTTAATGATTTAAAAAATAGCACATTAATAAATTATATTATGAAATTTCAATTCAAATTGATCATGCCATTATCTAGATTTGTTTGGAAAGAAATTATTGTTGGGACTTTGATTGTTCATTAGATCACTTGTGAATCAGTCATTCCATCCCTATATAGCCCATCTCAAAATATAAAATTTTAAATCAAATTTTTTGAAGAGTTACATTTTTTTTTTTTTTCAAATAAGAATTTTTTGTATAGATGCTCGCAATTTCAACAAAAACAAAATAAATTTTATAATTTAAACTATTTAATAATTTTTTAAGTATAAAATTTATGGCCCATTATTGATTTAAATAAAACCAAAGTGATATAAATTAAATAAAATATGCAAATTTATCCGACCTCTTTTTTAAATCTCATTATTGATAAATTTTCTTTGAGCAGAACTTATCTGTTTTACTATCTACCTTTTTTTTTTTAAATTTATTTGATTTCAATAAATCAAAAACATTGGGATTAGTATATTTTATACCATTTTCACAACTTATAATTATATTAAAATAAAATAAAAAATATTACTGAAAGATTCAAACCAAATAAATATTTTTCATTCCAGTCCCTCTCTAATTGTTTTCCACGAAGTTCACCTTCATAGAATTTGTCTTTTTTCTTTTTTTTCCTTTTTTTTTTTTTTTTTTTTTGAATGGGGGGAATGGATTCCCCAGAAAACACCGACACGGTCGATTTGTCGTTTCGTGTGGAAACGTGTTATTTTCAAAAGTTCAAAACACGTTCCGAAGATGTTTATTAGCGGGGCCCACATGCCATTTTTTTTTTCCCAAAATCCGTACACACGGTACGCGATGATTGTGTCAGAGAGTGATTATTTTTTTTTATTATTTTTATTTTTTAAAATATTATTTATTTATTTAAAAATAAATAAACACATGTTTTAAAACTCCCTACTAGCATAAATATCCAACAACAACACCAACAAACACAACAACAACAACAAGAACAACAACATGCAGATCCTAAGCAATCTCATCACCACCATCTTCATCATCTCCCTTCTCCTCTCCGTCCCTTTTTCGACTTCCCAAGAAGTTGGTACGGAGTTTCGATCCCTCCTCCTCTGCGTTTGTTTTTTTTGATTCTTTTTCTTTGGTCGCTAATTAAATTGTGGTATTTTATTTTGGGTAGAGGATGAGAAGGAGTTTAGCTACGATAAAGGGAGCGAAAATGGACCTGAGAACTGGGGAGAGATCCACGAGGACTGGGCCGCGTGTGGGAAGGGTCTCGCGCAGTCCCCTATTGATCTGCTGGACAAGAAGGTTCAGATAATTCCTTCGCTTGGGGATCTGCAGCGTTCTTATAGGCCTGCTAATGCCATCTTAAAGAATCGCGGCCATGATATAATGGTGTTAATTCATATCCCTCTCCTCTTTTTTTTTAATATTATTTAATTCATTTAAAATGGAGTTAATGATATGCCGATGAATTTAGGTCGAATGGAAGGATGACGCAGGGGCTCTATGGATAAATTCGACCAAGTATAATCTCAAACAGTTGCATTGGCACTCTCCCTCCGAGCACACTGTTAATGGTCATAGGTAATTAATCAATTTAAATGTATTATATATATATATATTTATTAAAATATTAATTATTGTGAATGATCTCTTGATCATGTGATCTGCGTAGATACTCCCTGGAGATGCACATGGTTCATCAGAGCGATGATCAGAAGATTGCTGTGGTCGGGATTTTGTACACCACTGGCCAGCGCGATCCGTTCCTAGCTGGGGTATGTTTAATTTATTACCCAGATTAAGAGAATTTATTTGAATACTAACGGCTAAAAATGGCCTATATATATAGTACATTTGTCCATTCATATTCAATGCCACATGCCTAAACCGTATTGAAAAGAAACAAGTATGATAACGAAAAGAGAGATACACGTACGAAAAACATATTTATATATTACTTTGTCATATATATATATATATATATATATATATATATATATATATATATATATATATATATATATATATATATATATATTATTGATCAATTTTAAGCTAACTACATTAATTGAACACGTCACTTTTATATATATATATATATAGAGAGAGAGAGAGAGAGAGAGAGAGAGAGAGAGAGAGAGAGAGAGAGAGAGAGACAATATCTGAATTCTATTATAACAAAAGATAATAAAATCTAATATATTTTTAAATCTAAATTGAACAGAAATTGATTCAATAATCAGACTCAAATTAAAAAAATTATATAACTTTTTAAAAAAAATCTAAAAGTGCAAGTTTGAAGGCCTAAATAGTTAAATTTGAATCCCAAACTCGGCTAGAACAGTTTTGCTGTTTGATACGTAGATTTTGAAAAATGTATTTGGAATTAAGGTTGCATATTGTGTTAGTGTAGATTGCAATAATAATGAAAGTGAGAAAATAATTTGAGAAATTAAATTAGTGAAAAAAAAGTGTCTTTTCATTTGATTTTGTGAATTAATTATTCTTATGAAAAAATATCTTTTTATTTGGTTGTCTTTTTTTGGTAAATTAGTTATTTCATTAAAAGATGTGTCATTTCATTTGATGCAATGAAATGTGTCTCTTTACAAAGAGTTATACTTTTTTACAAAGAGATGATGAACCTTTTCATTTAATGCAAAAAGATGTATGTCTTTAGGAAGAGGTATACTTTTTTGTAAAGAGTTGAATCCTTTTATGAAAAGATACCTCTTTTTAGTATTTGTGAAAGAATGTGTCCTTTTGTGAAGAGTTATAATATTAAAAGTTGTACTCTTTTATCGTAATTATTCATTTCCTATAAATGGGAGATGTTTGAATGTTTCAAGTATAACATAATCAATCATTACTCCTTTCTAAATTTTACATTGATTCTTAAGAGAAAAGTTTGCAGAGTCTTTCGATGGTCTTATTGTATCCTGAAGGTAATTTGCCATTAATCTGGCAGCATAAATTCGAGTGAGGACAAATATTATCTTAAAGAAATTGTTCCTACACGTCTTAAAATCATAATTTATTTGATTTTCATTCATATTTTTCAACACATTGAAAACTAACATTCGAGCGAAAAATTATATATCGTTCTAAAAACATTTTTACGCCGATTATAAAAATTGCCGAACTCAATAAAATTTTCGGCCTGATTAAGTCATGCTCTTTCATGAGTACTCTAATACTAAATTGGCGGCATCACAGAACTATTTTAAATTTGATTTATTCAGCTCACTTGGTTATGGATTCATAGAATCTTATCTTATTTAGGACCGAATTAATGATGAAATGAGGCAATTTACATTGGTTTATAGAAATACTTTTCTAAATGTTTGTATGGGCATGCATTTACAGCTGGAGTCATACATTAAGAAGATTAGTGACACTCATGAAGCAGAGGAAAAGGTGGGGCGTGTGGATCCGAGAAGTATAAAGAGGGTAGGGAGGAAGTATTACAGATACATGGGCTCGCTCACAACCCCACCATGCACTGAGGGAGTGGTGTGGACAATTGTTAAGGAGGTTGGTTTGAATACGTTTACGCCGTGTCATTACTAAGTAGGTGCAGTTTGGTGTGAAATTAACAAGAAAGAATGACATGAGCTTGCATGTTTTCGAAATGTCGGCAGGTGCAGACGGTGTCGAAGAAGCAGGTGCGTCTGCTGAAAGAAGCTGTCGATGATGTAAGTTTATTAGCACAGGCGAAGCCTCCTTTCGTAACACCTTCATGTCAAAGATTTTCATTTAAGCTTATGTAACTCATTCGAGTGCAAAGCAAAACTTGACATGCGCACACGAAATACACTCATTGTTCATCATCATTGAATTCTCTAATCTCTCAATCCTGCTGCTCTATATAGAGTTTCATTATGTTGCAGAGCCGACTATCTATCGGTCACTTGGTAGTTTCATGCTTATTTCTGTTATTGCTAATGTGCAGAATTTCGAGATGAATGCGAGACCCATCCAGAAGATTTATGATAGAATCATCAGCTTTTATCGACCTCGAAAGTTTGTAAACTAGTTAAACAAAGTCTGCAGATCTAAAGCGACTTTGATTTTGTTTACGGGCAAGTTCTTCTATTTATATTGGATGTCGAAGATGTTTCTGTTTGTAATTTGTAAGGTGTTTATTCGTTTTGCATGTTTTGTGTAAGAAGATACTTGTCTTTTAATTATGAAGGTACTGGAAGAAGCATCATTCATTTATAAACATCATCACTCTTTTGGTGTTCTTTTTTTCCTTTTTGAAAATGTTGTAAGTATCCTTTATCGGCTATGTATTTATGTTGTAATTTTTGGACAAGGAAAAAATAGATTTAGATTAGTGGGGGGGGGAATAGATAGACTAATAAGTATTTCAAACACTTTAAAGCTCTAGATATTGAAGTAAAGAAAATGTCACCTTTTCCTTGTCTTAGATTACGCTGTTAGGTTGATGGGCTAAAAATTGTTCCCTCAGTAGCCCATGAGCTTTTTTGAAAAGAACCAAAATATTTTATAGAATTTAGTCTATGGACCAGCCCATATATGTTGGAAAAATTCGGTATTCGTCCAGTACCAAATTCTCTGAATCGGCAACCCGCTTCGATACCGCAATCCGCTCTAGTACCGCTCTGGTACCGTCTAGAATTGAAATTCCGCAGCGGATCTCAACAAAACTGAAACCAATACAACTAAAAAAAAAAGAAAAATCAATACAAGAAAATATGCAAAAGAAGAAAAATCAATACAAGAAAATATGCGGGTGAAATAAAATTTATTAACCAAGAGAAGAATTACACCGATTAGACAGACTTCTCTTCTGCAATAGAGTAGCTTCAACCTTAACCCTCTCTTGAATCTCTCTCGCCCTTCTCTTGTTTTCTATAAACCTATAAGACTTCTCTCTTTTCTCTCTTTTTGTATCGTACCATACCTCAAGATCATACGTATTATATATATACTAGTGTAGTGATCCGCGCGATGCAGCGGACATATATTATTATAGCTAAATTTATACTAAATTTATTACAACAATATAAATAAATTGTCAAATTACGGAATGAAATCATGCTACGACAAATTTAGGGCACTCACCAGGATCTCGCCTTTTTGCAACAATATAATCATATGTTGAATTACGATTTACCGAAGAATCAGAGAAATGCACCCGTAGACAAAAAGATAAATCGTTGTAATAAATCGCCAACGATTTCTGCAATAAAATAAAATAAAATAAAATAAAATTGTTAAAAAATTAAAATATGTATATAGTAAGTGATAAAATAAAGTATTAGGTAAAAAAATTGCATTAGGGTTTACAGCAACACCAAATAAAAAAATCTGATATAGGTTCCTGAGGCAAAAAAAAAAAAATAAATAAATAAATAAATAAATAAATAAATAATTGCATGATATTTCTGTAAAGAATCGCTCACAAAGAATCAAAGAAAGGGGCGGCGATTTTTACCTCTCGAGGTAGCGACGCACTTGAAGACAACGGCAGCACGCTCCCACATTCTATGGCCCGGCAATATCAGCAACAGGGCGCGAAAAACTCCACCAAGATCACCCGAGCAGAGCACAAAACCAACCATCAAAACTCTTGATTCAACACTCAAATTGAAGGATTCGTCACTGCTGCCGCCGCCACATCGATCTCCACAATCATTGCCTACGCCTCTGACTCCACCATCACCGTCTTGGTTTCCATTGCCATCACGTTCACCGCCTCCAGCACCGTTACGACCACGCTGCCGAAGTATCTTGTACGGGGTCTATAAAAACCCCACAAAGAAAAAAAGAAGGTACGGAAGCGGATGGCATATAGGAAGAAAATGCAAATTAACACCATATGCTTAATTAACTTGGATGGCATATAAGAAAAAAAAGCAAATTAACACCATATGCTTAATTAACTTATTAAATTAAATGGCAATTACGATTTGTTAAAGTATCAAACGTCACCACCACCACAATAATTAAATTAATCAATGCATGCATGTGGGGAGATGAAGGGATGGATGTTAGAGAAAATGAGAAGACATTGAGAGGAAGTGAGAGATTATGCTGCGAAGAATAAGGAGAGAGAGAGTAGACAATTATTGTAAAAAAAAAAAAATAATGCATTCACCACCACCACAATAATTAAATTAATCAATGCATGCATGTGGGGGAGGTGAGAGGTGAAGGGATGGATGTTAGAGAAGAGAAGAAGACATTGAGGGGTGGTGAGAGATTATGGAGAAGAAGAGAGAGAAGACAATTATTATAAAAAAAAAAAAAAATTAAAAATATTCTAAGCTATGGAGAATGTGCCACGTCACCTTAAAAATATGAGGATTCATTATATGGTATAGATATATATATATATATATATATATATATATATATATATATATATATATATATATATATGCTCTCTACATTAGAGATATATATAAATTTCGCCCAAGATAAATCTAAATCTATTTAAATTATGATTATACTCTAATTAATATTTAAATCTAAATTAATTTATCTCTAATAGATTTAAATATTAATCTTAATCCAATTAAGATTTAATTACAAAACTAACCAAATCCTAACAATATAAGCCAACACCAGGTGCGCAATATCGTGTTTTGGATGCAAGGAGTAAGTTGTGATATCAAACTCATGCATGCCATTTCATTTTCATGTGCAACTATAAAATTCTATAATTTTGAGAAAGCAGGGTAGTCTGCTTGACCAAACAAGATCTTAGTGTTATAAAAAATAATATAAAAATATCGAGATCGATAGGTGTTAGGTACTGTATTTTTAACTTCGTAATTGGTTTGATTTGCAAATAATTAATGTGGTAGATCAAATCCAGAAATTAATGAACCAACTTCATATATAGATTTTATAAGATAAGAGGTCTAGGTAACATTTTCCCTCAAGAAATTTCAATTGTACAGTACATTTATAATATTTTTTTTCTTTCTTGGTTTTGTTTTTCAATGTCCCGAAAAAGAAGATCAAACAACCTTCGTAAAAGTCGACATTTGTTTTTCAAAAACAAAGAAAAATGATCTAGTAACAAAAATATATAAAATCTTATCTATTTGTCATCCTTGGTCATCTTTAACAACTCGTTGGCACAGCTGAATTGTTTGATGTGACTCCGAAATTTAAAATCATTCCGATATTATGATTTCGATTCGCCGACTCCTTCGTGGTGCGATAATAAATTTCATGAATGTCTATGATAGAAGCAGAAGGTTCGGACTGCTAGGAAAAAATCCGATAAGATTAGTGTTCTCTTTTCTTTTGTTCTAGAAAGATTGACGATTTGTACGATCATCTGAATTTTGTATTTTCTTTATTTCGACATAGTGAAATTCTTCTCTTTTGTCCGTAATTTTTTTTTTATAAATTTTTTTTTACGTAAATCTGTGTATTTTATTTTGTTCGTGCTTTTGATATTTACTTTTGTATCGTAATCGCATATTGATTTTATATTTAGTTTGTGCGCTCATTGCTAACATGAATAAATCTAATATTTTTAAATAAAATTGGTCAAAATCTCGTATATAGTAATCCGAACTTTGATGGCGTGAAAGATAATTAGATAAGCACTGCAATATGATTTGAATAAAGTGGTCAATTTTGCTGAGTCATAGTTAATACTCTTGCACCCTCACATCCTTTGATTCAAACACAATCACTTACAAGATAAGTAAATGAATAAATAAGTAAACAAAAAAAAATAACACAAATTAAAAAACCTTTCTAGGTTGGGTATGGGTCCAAAAGACCAAGCTGGAACCCATTAAAATTTCAAATCCAAATCCGATTATAATGATGAAGGGCCTACCTATCAGAACAAGGACCCCATGAATATAAATTAAAGAGTACATCTAGTTAGATATATGTTTGCTTCTATTAGTGTGAGGTTGATTAAGATTTATATCCATAATGACATACTCAGCAGTTTCTTTTATAGCTAGTTTGGTACTTTAGTTAATTTATTTTAGTTTTCATTTTGTTCTAGCTTAATTAAACTATTTTTTCCAAACCATGCTAAATATTTTTTCTAGTTTAATTTTCTCATATACAAATGTATCTAAATCTCACCATATTCATTCTTTGTTTCCCCTTTTTTAGGATTTTTTTCTAGTTTTATTTTGGGTTTCGAGGCTTATTTTTTAAAGAAATATAGCAAATTATCTGCTTTGTTTGCTTATTCAAATATAAACAATAGTCTCAAAATATGAAATTGAATCAAATCGGAGTAAATAAATAAGACATGAGTCTGATTTGAATTGTTTCAATTCAAATTCTAGAACTTCAAACTTTGATACTTTTTTAAAAAAAAGTAAGCTGTATTCCATATGAAATTCTTGACATTGTGAATTCTTACAAACCATCATCACATCCAGCTAACAGGCAGCGCATAGAAAGTCACTTTTGCAGTAACCTGCTAAAAAAGATAGATGGAGACTGCTCATGCAAACACTACTATTGACTTTATCATGTTCATATTTCTTCATTAGTGAACTAATCACCAGAACTTTCTATGTCAAATTAGTGCCATTTCCCAACAATGTCATGTGCTTTGATCTGTGTCTCAAGTTAGGTTTATTCTACACTGGCATGGGCTTGCTATAAGATGTAGTGTGGAGTGATAAAATAAAATGTTGTTTGAGCAGCAGAGTGGTCTTAACAAAACAATTTTGATCCATATATTGTTGCATTTTAGTTCCCCACTGCAGTAAAATTTTAAAAAATTTTAATGTAAGTTAAAATGTTTCTGATGGAAGTGAGTGATTGCAGCTAAAAACTGGAGCAAAATTAGGCTAAACAAGCATCGCAACTTACGTTGGATATTGTAGAACGCAGCGAAAGTATTTATTTATATTTTTTATGAAAGCTACTCGTGCTTGAACAAGATAAGTTTCGAATTGTAAAGGTTGATTTCACGTGTTCTTGGATTGACCACGAAAGTTTTCTAATGCTCCAAACTTGTAATAAATTGAGTTACGAAGGAACTAGATATATAATCCATCGTTCAAGACCCTCTAGAATAAATAGGTAAATAAAAAATATGATTTATCACTCTCATAAGATGGCACACAACTTTCTCGCAAATTTGTGAATATTTTTTTTCTCTATTTTTCTTCTTCATATTCTTACGAGAGAATCAACCGGATATTTATAGACAAGTAGAAGATTAGGCCGAATCGATTGATAATTGCTATCCTAATATGGGTAAAATATTTCTTCAATTAACTTTTCAAATTAAAAATGAGATTAAATCTAGTCCAATTAGACAACATAATAACCGTCGGATCGAGTCCGATTATAGGCACATCTGATTTGGTTTGACTGAATGCCAATATATATATAAGATAAAATTCTAAGATTTTTTGAAACTTTTTTGAATTAATTTTCAACGTAAATCAGCATCATAGTAATCTAAGAAAAATTTATGGCAAAGTTAAATAATCAACAATATATTGCTAATAAAACACCTACTTGCCCTGATTTCTTTTTGTGCTTTTTTTTTTTTTTTTTCCCCTTTTCTTCTCTTTTGTAAGAGAAAAAAAAAAAAAAAAAAAAAAAAAAAAAAGAAGAAGAGAGAAAAAACAGGAAAGCACTAAGCCAAGAGAAACCATCATAAGGGAGAAGACAAAAAAACAAAAGTTTTTTCTTTCATCCTCCATTATTTTCCTGGGGAGACTCTTTCTACTTAGGCATTTAAAAGATGCATTTATTTATTTATTATTTTTTTCCTTTTAGCTGATGCACATGGATTGAGATCTAGCAACGCAGTGTGACAAAATGATGGCTACTTTAAACTATTCCAATAGCGACTTCCCAGATATAGATAAATATGCCATGTATGACTTTGTGAAATTATTTACATCGAGTCATCCACTCCATGATGGCTCTTCTAATCCAAACAAAACAATTATGTCACAAACAAAAACATTCATATGCAAAATTTGAGAAATTAAATGAACCAACACCATCAGGACCACCACCCTATTCCCTCTCTAAAATGCATATGCTGAATAGTAATTCTCATTTGTCAAAAAAGAAGAAAAAAAAAGTAAGTAAATTTCATATACTATGGCCCCCTTTTTATGATGTTCTCACTCTATTCCTTTATTCATTTAACTCACTGAGAGAGTTTTGTCCTATATATAACTCTATAGTTTGAGATTAGTTTAACAGTTTGATCTCTCTATGATTGCTCTATCCTAAGAACGCTAAGAACCATATGAGTTTTTTTTTTTTTTTTTTTTTTTTTTTTTTTTTTTTTTTTTTTGAGAGAGAGAGAGAGAGAGAGAGAGAGAAAGAACCATGTGAGTTGTATGTTTTGTTTGATTGTAATAAAAGATAACAGTGTTGGTTATTTATTTATAAATTAAAAATAGGTCTAATATATATTTTGTTCCACGACAATAGATCTGAGAGACTAATAAGTTGAGTTGGGTAAGTTCAATAAGTTCAGTGGGACTGCGACCCACAATAAACCTAACGGTAAGAGGCCCAATAATAGACCTAACATCAAAGTGGATTGAGTCTGGTCGAGATTCGTGGGCGTTGTGTTTAGATATTTTAAGTGAATTGATTGCGTATTTCTAACGGCTCGAGCTTTTGGGATTAATGATTAGTGCCAACGATCCGATAAATGATATCAGAGCCAATAGCACGAGTTTGATTACCACACGTTGTAGGTGATAATAGGCTTAGGAGACTAATAAGTTGAGTTGGATGAGCCCAAAAGTTGAGTGGAGTTGCGGTCTACAAAAGACCTAACGGCAAGAGGTCCAACAATAAATCTAACATCAATATGAGTTGAGTCCGGTCGAAACACATAAGTATTGTGTATATACGTTTTAAATAAATTGATTACGTATTTCTAATAGCTCAGACTTTTGAAATTAGTAGTTAGCGCCGACGACAAACACACTATTCAAAGGAAATGAAAACAGTACTTCCAAGTTGCATTAGAATAATGCGATTTGGCCGAACTCTGCATCTGGGACATAACGATCGGATGATCATCGAGATTAAGATTCAGAAATTACCGACACTTTACCTACAAGAAAGGAACAGTCAAACATTGTAATAAACTAACTACTACATGCATAATTTTTATCCACACAGCTGGGAAAAGCATTTCCTCAGACCACAGCATCCCTTGTTGCAAGGATCAGAAAAGGTTTTTGAAATTAATGCCAGGGTTAGGACGAGAAGATCATGATAAGAGGAAGAAATATTAAGATATGCCCTGCCAGTCCAGCATTAAAGGACCTGACAAGATGATTGCCACTAAACAAGTCATGGTCGAAGATTGGTAGGTCCAGAATACACGCATTGCGGCATTGGGATCTACAAAGTCCCTAACATCCTTCCAAGTGCATCGCCACTACAGCACTTCTATATTTCGAGAAACAGTATATATATACATATAATTGGCAAAAGTGAAAGTAAAAAAAAATATTTTGCAGTCGGGCCGGGATGTAGAAATGAGTGTATGAGTGCCGATTTTAGAAGAGACATGCTATCTCAATATTTAAAATTAGGTATAGATCTTATATTTTATTTTTTTATTTATTATTTTAAAATGATAAATAAAATTTATTTTATTCTAAAATGAATAAAATATAAGATATACATTCAATTTTGGATGTACATTTAGTATTTATCATTTTAGAATGAAATAAATTTTACTTTTCACTTCGAAATGACGAGTAGATGAGTGTCCACTCTAGAATGGACATGGTGTAAGATGTGCACCCCAAATGAAATGTATAGATAGTATTAGTTTTCAAGGTAAATACTTTTTGTATATTTTATTTGGAATGTATATCTTACACTCCATCTATTCTAGAAAGAAATAAATTTTATTCGTCATTTCGAAGTGACGAGTAAGTAAATACCTACTCTAGAATGGACATAATATAAAATATATACTCTAAATAAAATATACAGATAATTTAAAGTGTCTAGATTTTAGACGAGTTTTCTATTCCGAAAAACAGTCTTTAGCTAGTTGATAAATAAAAAATTAGAGAAATACTTCAATACAACAGATTAATTTTCTCTGTTAACTTTTTACATTTATCCACTGTGATTTATTAGAAAATTCAGAGTGATCGGCTATGAAGAAGTCGGCCGTCCGATTCTCACTTAATGGATTTTATGTAATTAACAAATTTTTTTATGTACTTTTTGTGAGAATAATTTTGTATTTTTGCCAAATTTAAGCAATATGTTTTTTTTTTAAAAAAAAGTAAATTTAAGCAATATTTTTTTTTTATTTTTCATCCTAATTTTAATTTGATCTTTAATTTATTTTCATTTCCTTCTTTAATTATTTATCAATTAAGATATTTTTTTTTTTGAATTTGTATTCGCAATTTTAAAAATAGCTTCTAATATTGAGGATCTTCAATAAAATTAAACAATTTGAATTGAAATTCCAATTTAAAATAAACACATTATAAATTAAATTTCAATTTAAAATAGATTAATATTTTTGAACTTTCATGTTATTTTAATATTGAATTAACAATTCGAATTGAAATACATTACTCATATAAATATGAAGTTTTCTTTCTAAAAATTAAAATTGAATTGAATTTATATTATTTTAAATAAAAAGTTTTAATTAAAATATAATTTCAAATTTGAAATTGCGAAGGTTTGCCATTTATCAAATTTACTACCATTTAATTTAGTAGTAGGTAATAAAACTAAATAAAGAGACAAAGATTTTATGATTTAATAATGTTACCTTTATAATTTATTTTTGTTGGTAATCTCTTGTTGAGCAGATTACTAGTGTTAAAAAGTCAATTTTATTAAATGACCTGATGCACAGGAGTATCACTCAAAAAATGAAGAGAAAACCTTCAATATAAAAAGTACTTGTGTAAAAGTCCCAATCAGGTCAAAGAAAGAAAATGATACTTCACAAAACAATTTTAATTAATATTTTAAAGGAAGCTTCACACTTCGTTATCATACAGAGCCTAGAATTAGCAAGAGTGCAGGTGGGAGTGGTTGAGTCTGACAAGAGATTTTACTGGGGAAGGGAGGGGAGAAGGGGGAGCAGTTGTTATATTCCCATTCTACTCTCATGCTTTGAATGCTGTGAATTCAAAACAAACAGTGTGGGCCAGGAGCAATTAAAGCATTGATAGGAACAGAGTAGGGGTCAGATGCAGAAGCCAAAAACTAAGAAGAAGAATGAGTGAATCACATAACAGGCACTAAAATAGGTGAGGGCCCAGGGGAGTGCTTGAGAAAAAGTTACAGGGCCCCCATGTGGACAACCAAGCATAAAATTACAATTTAGAATCACAGCACATGGGATCATCCATTCCACCATTAGATTAAAACTGGGGAAGAGTCTAGAAGAAGTGTACTGGAGACACAGAAACAGACGACGCTGTATTAAGTAGCTCTGGAAATATATTTTTTTTCAATTGAAACACCAAGACTTACGTACAAGATACAGCTTGCGAGAAACAAGGGATGATGTATCTAAAATTGTTAGCTTCTTTCTTTCTCTCTTTCTCTCTCTTTTTCTCTCTGACTCGGATAAGTATTTGCCTACCCGGTCGCAAACTCAAGGGATTAGTAATTATTAAATAGCATAATATACATCTTAAGGAGGTAAAAAAAAAAAAAACGAAGCTTAGGCTTAGACATTGGTGTCGCAAAACTTGCCATCTATACGGTTCTGCACGGCCTTTATTGCAGCAACTCGAGCAGCAGTGGCGGCTCTGTTTGCAGCCGTGACTGCCTTGTTCACCTGCTCATCAACTCGCGGAAGGCGAATTGCATTCTCCGCAGCCTTTCGAGCAGCCTAGTTCAACCGAAAGTATTTGGGGTATTAGAAGCAATTTAGACGAAAGTAATTCTATGAAAATTAAAAGGCACATCAGCTTTGGGATCCAATTGGAAATCTTAATGCACGGATCTTAAGCAGACATGCATGGATCTCAAAGCAGATCAGAAGTGCGCGAAAGTGAAAGCACTCTCTAAGTTCATGAGCTCAAATGCATAGGTACCTGCACGGATCGTTGAACAGCAGGGTCCGACGGGGGGAGAGGGTTCTGTAAAATGCCAGAGTCCCACTCTCCTGATCTTGTGTCACCGTTGCGGAATGTGTACATTCCGAAGCCTTGTTTCTTGCCTTCGTGCCACGAACCTTCGTAACAGTGACCATTAGCAAAGTTGTAGACACCAAAACCATGAATCTTGTCCCCAAAGTATTCTCCACAGTATCGATCACCATTCCTACAATATTCACAACTTCCTTACTATCAGCAATCCATCCCTCGAGACCAACATGTGAAGAAACATAAAGATGTTTTATGTCAAGAATACTGTAAATTCAGTGACCGGGAATCTTTTCGTCTAACCACAATTCACCTTACAGTCTATAATAGCTTGTTAATTTTCAATAAAAGAGGAAAGGTGTATGTTTAATAGCAGCAAATCAAAGAAAAAAGAGATAGTAATGCAGTGTTAACACACTAAAAGTGGTATTTCAAAAATATTAAGGAAGATAAGAAGAAAGAGAATTTTGATGTGTTGTCCACACTTTCTCATCTGTCAAAAGATAATTGCAGAAAAAGGAAAGGGTCGATACCGTTGCTTAATCAAAACAACATATATTTATTGCTTGTTTTCATGACTGAATCAACCCAGATGCTTCAAGCTAAAGCCATTGAGATGAAGCCAATAGAATGTAGACACTAAAACAGGGACAAGCATTCAAATATGACCACCAGTTGCTATGACCTTCAAACAAGGAAAGCCCACAAGACTTACGACCGAAGATAACGAAGCTCTTAAGACAAACTGATGGTCCAAGAAAAGTCATGAGCTAACAAGCAAAACAAGAAAAAGACTCATTGCATATCTCCTCCATTCAATTTTAGCTTGAATAGCCAATTTATATCGAACACGTCATTGCGCTCTTGAATTTTTTCTTTAGAAATACTAGAAATCGTCCACCGATCCTGGCAACGGCCCCTACAATAATATCACTAAACAACAACAACAACCCAGCATTTGCAACTAAATTTGTTAACCCAACTAGGAATCAGCAATTAATACAACAAAATTTGAAAGCAATTAAAGAGGATCGAGAGGATATTCCACTGTTCCATTGATTTTCTAGATAACCAATGAATTGGCAATAGAAAATTCTAAGGGATCTAATTCCACTGAGTAATCCAACAAGTAATTAGGAATGGTGGAGGGATTACCTGAAGTGGTAATAGCCGAGGCCATGCTTGACCCCGCACTTGAAGTCCCCAAAATAGGAGCTTCCATCGGAGCAACTCTGAACCCCGAATCCATGGCTTTGCCCACTCACCCACTCCCCCGCATAGCTATCGCCACTGTAGAACCTGTACACGCCGAATCCGTACCGCAACCCTTGCCGATACTGACCCCTGTATCGGCTCCCCCTCGCCCAGCTCTCGATCCCATACCCATCGTATTTCCCATCGATCCAATCCCCCTCGTACTTCCCCTTGGCGAAGAAGTTGTAAACCCCACTCCCGTTGCACCTGCCGCGGTGGAACTCCCCCTCGTAGCAATCGCCATTGCTGTAGAACTCCACCCCCTCGCGCACCACCCTCCCGTTGCTCTTCTCCTTACGCAGAGCCCGGTCGGCGTCCCCGATGAACCACTGGACCGACTCGCCCCGCCGGAGCGCGCCGCCGCGGCGGCGGAGCCAGAGGGATCGGGACTTGCGCGCGGCGACGGAGGCGAGGACGACGAGGGCGGAGGCGAGGACGAGGTTGCCGAGGATCGGGGAGTCGTCGCGGAGGTAGAAAATGAGGAAGAAGATGAGGAGGAGGAAGGGGAGGGGGAGGAGGAGGGGGAGGAGGGTTCGTGGGTGGGGGTGGGGGTTGGGGTTGGGGATGGTGTGGGGGCGGTGGGGCTTCTTCTTCTCGACCTCCTCGTCGTCTTCAATGGCGGAGAGGCTGTGGAAGGAGGAGGACCGGAGGGTCGGGGACCGGAGGAGGGAGGATGGGGTGCGCGAGAGCTTGGCGCCATGGCTCTTCGACCCCTCCATTGTCACCACCTCGATTCCCCCTCCTAGGGTTTCGCTACTCACTGGATCCGCGTTCGAGCTCGGGAGAGGGGATTCATGGCGAAGATAAAAGGGAAGAGGAGGAGGAGAAGAAGAGATGAGAGTAGGCGAAAGCGGAGAGTATTTGAGATCGAAATCCAAGTGTACGAGAGAGAGAGAGAGAGAGAGAGAGAGAGAGAGAGAGAGAAAGCGGGTGACCAGATGCGACGAATCGGTCTTATAATTACCGGGGGTGACCCGTTTAAAATTTGATTATATAAACAACCCCTTCAAGTATACGAACCGTTTTGAATTGGTCCCTCGACCTTATTCTTTTCTTAATTTATATTTTTTAAATCATTTTAATAACTAAATACATTTTAATTAATTAGATACTTACTTAAATTTATTAATAATTTTATAACATTAATAATTTAAAATAACATAATAGCCTATAGTATTTTTTTTTTCCCTTTTTCTGCTAATTTCATGAAAACTTGAAAAAAAAAAAAAATAATAGGAACCTTTGAAAAATTGTGAATACCAAATATTACTCTCATAAATCCATAAATAATATAATAAATGTCTATGTTTAGAATTTTATTAGAGTAAGAATATAAAATAACTTATTCACTCCATGTTAAGATAGTATTTTTATTTAATTTATAATTTGAATATTTTAAGTTCAATTTATGCCATCATTTATTTTACTTTTTTAATTATTTCAAATGATAAAGTTTAGTTTATTTTTTTTTATTACTTGAAAGAGTACTGTAAATAGTCAATTAGAAGGATAATACGGGTATTTAGTTATATTTTGGACGAATAATTTTTCAAAATTTAAAAAATACTTTTAATATTGCTATTTTTTTAAAGGGCATTTAGGTAATGAGATGTGGATGGAAGGGTGTAAATAAAATTATTATTATTATTATTATTATTTTGGAGGATGCGTTGGTTGAATTCGGATTCGGATCCGGAGAGCGGGAGAGGGGGGATCGGTTCCCAAGTTCTCGTCGCCCACACTACGTGGGCCATCGGATGGATAGGCTATAGGCTTGATGGATTATGGACCGTTGATTTCGGAAGTGGATTGGGTAAGCGCGAAATGGGCTGGCGATGTGGGTCTACAAGTTCGGATCTTGAATCAATCCACCACACCTTTTGCCACGTGACGGGCTAATCTCCCTTAACCCTGTTTTTTTTTCTTTTTTTTCTTTTTTTTCTTTTTTTTTTTTTCTCTATCTCTAGAGAATAGTAGTATGCTATTTTTTAAAATTCATTTTTTTAAAAAAAAATAGTTAAAAAATATATGAAATAACTAAATTTAAAATTTAAAATATCCAATATATTAATCATTAGTTTCGTGCACGAGCAATATCTCTTTTTCAGAGTGATTTATTTTTTCAATTGGACAAATATTTTATAGTTAATAAAAGATTTTTAGTTTGCATGTTTACTAAACATCGAAAGTTAGAATTTTGTAAAAATTTTAAATTCTATTTCAAGTTCAAGAACGTCAGACATATTGCTAGTACTTCAGAAATGTAGGTGTGAAAATTATTATTATTTGAATTCAACCAAATAAGATCAATATAGATATTTAAATCTTTGACTAAACCCTAAACATGATTCATCAAATTCATCTCTAAACTCTAACATCTCGACATGTGCGAATTACCGGTCTTCCCGCTATTCCAGTATTACTCTTTACTTTATTCTGATTAATAAATTAGACGCAGTTTGTGATATTTGAATTAATTTATACTGAATTAAAATAAAAAAAATTGATTTTAATTAGTTCTGAAACTTTTGGTACCTGACCGTTATATTTTTATTTGTTTTGCGCATTTAAAATGTAAAAATATAGATTTGGGAGATTTATTAATTTGACGTTTGTTTTATGTATGTAACATGAAAAAGTTAAATTGCATTAAAAAAAATAAAAAAATAAAAATTGGCCGGGGTTTCCCATTCCCTTGAATTGTCTACACCCGCGTGGTCGTTCTAATCTGATCAAGCGACACGCATCGGACCGACGTGTTTGACTGTTAGGCTGGGCGTGCTTGATCCGAATCAATCGGCTCAAACTCGAGTTCAGATTCGAATTCGACATCTGACGATCCGTTTCCGCCTTTAAAATTCGTGCCCGGAAAACAAAGATCATCTGGAAGGAGTGATCGTGGCTGTACGAGTTGGAGTCGCGCCTACTTTTGGACCACGAGAAGTGGTTGGGTCGATATTTGTACTCGCAGTTGGACAGGTTATGGTGGGCAGGTGAGGCACATGGCACAACATGAGAAAATATTGCTTGCACCTGGTGTTTTTTTTTTTTTTTTTTTTTTTTTTTTGGTATGATGGTAAATAGGAAAAACTCTACATGTACACTCCGTACATCTTATACCCACTCCATTCCGGAATGTGATGAGTTTCACTCGTCATATTGATATGACGAGTGTATAAATATCCATTCAAGAATGGAGTGGGTGTAGAATGTACACCCTATTTAGAATGTATACCTAGTATTGCTCTGGTAAATAAACTTGCCTTGATTATAAATTTAAATTTTAATAAAATATAATTTTTATTGTATTGTATTTAGTGAGAGTTTGAGTTATCCGTAATTTCATGTGCAAAAGCAATCGTTCACACAAAAAAATATTGATCACACAATAATAAATTTTGATTTGAAAAAGCTTAATTATTTGAAATGTGCTCATGCATCAGGTCCATGCTATAATTTCTCATTATAGAGAAAGAGAGAGACAGGTGGATTTATTCATTGAATAGTACGGAAAATAATACAAGTATAAACAAAGAGGGGGAAAACCATTGTAAAGGGAAAAACCATTATAAGAAGCAAAACTAAGTGTGCAAGGTTTCACAATTCACAGCAGGGATGATCATGATACGTGAGTGAGAAAGATTCCCTTTTGGGTTATTAGTTCAGATGCTCTTTAATAAAAGTGTATTTACCACATGGTTAATTTATTTTGAAATTTTGTTTTTTTGTCTATAGATGTTAATTTATTTTGAATTCATTTCAATGCTATTGTTGGTTTGAAGGGATCAGTACGAGTTCAAAAATATTTGCAGAGAATAAAAGTGTATTTACCATATGATTTTTTTTTGAAAATGTTATTTGTCTATGGATGTTTAACTATTTTGAATTCATGCTAATGCTATTGTTGGTGTTATCATACATTACTGTACTGTGGTGGTAGATCAGATTGAATCAAATCATATTTGAAATGGCGAGAGGTTGAGTTGAGTCGAGTTATGCTCGAGACTCGTGAATACTACGGGATTGAATTACGTTTAAAATGACGGGAGATCGAGTTGGACCATATCATATTTAAAGTAGCAGAAAGTTAATTAGATGGAGTCATAATTGAAATTCGTTAGCACCGTACTTTTACAAAAATTGGTTGCACTTTTTTCATAACGCAAATTTTTTAAATTAATGATCTGCACCAACGAACCGACAACTATTACTGATCGACATTCAATATAGGTCTCATATTAGAATCTTCTCTCGAATAGAAATTAACGATCGGGCGTGTGCATTGAGTTGTATCGGATCTGAACAAATATATCCGAAGATGATAAAGGACAATTTAATGCGATAAAATTTAAAATAAAACTTTCAATATTGCATTTGATAATTTGAAATAATGTTAGGATTTGGCAAGTTATCCAGATACTGGGACATCTCTTTAAGCATAGCATTGAAAGGGTCTTGGATGAAGTTCAAATTCAAAGTAGGTGTAGGCTTGGTAGGATTCATAATTGTTAGGTGCAAAGAAGGCTGGTTTTGATTCAAAATAGGGTTTACACTGCCTCACACGAAAGAAACAAAATTTGAGAGGTACCCAAAAGATGTATAAAATTATCAATATAGTGATATATATATATATATATATATATATATATATATATATATATATCACTATAAATTTCTTTCCTTTCATCAATATAAATTAATTATATTCTTATTTTTATTGACATTATGACTACCGCAAACAATAAGGTTCTACGAACATATAATAGTCAAAATTGGACAAATAATAAACATTTAAAAGGTGATTATAAATAGGCTCACAAATGGACCGAGTCTTGTATATATAAGGTTTGAATGTTAATACGATTCCTAAATTGACCAAGTCCGGGATACATCGAAGTGATTCAACTGTGACGCACCCAAGTCTAGTCCAAATTGATTGGATCAGAAATCAATTAATTCGTCAACTAGCATACATATTTCTCTTTCTAGTTGCTTCCTTGGTACGTTTGGATCATATAAAGTTATGTTGCGAGTCGATATCGCGACACTCAACTCTACGATGGATTGAATATGTTGGATTTGATGTTAATTTAATTCCAATTTTATTTCAAAATATTATAGATGATTTAGGAATATTTTAAAGTGAATCGGAGACTCGAATGGACGGTGAAGATCGTTTTCTATTAGAATTAGGTTTTTAGAGTTATATTAACTCTTGTGATTTATCTTTTATTTTTTAAGAGCTTTATTAAAAAAATTCTAATTGAAAGAAAAAACGTGAAGAACCTTCGTGTGAGAAAACTTCTTGTAATCCAATTTTACTTCTTATATTTTTTGTGTCGTGGATTAATTGAAAAATGCATTGAGGTGGTCTTGCCCGTGGACGTAAATCGACACATAGTTTGGCCGAACTACTTAAATCTTATATCATTGTATTCTTTTATTCGTTTTATTTATTTAGTTATTTTCATGCTTGTTTTTTACGATCGTTCTCGTTTATTTTTATTTACGAAAGATTCTGTTTCCGCTATGCTCATGTGCTATGTGGGTTGATATGTGCTCGGTAACCCCACAGTCTATCCCTCCTTCAGATACTGCATAAGAATAAGAATATGAATATGGACAGGTTATAAATATAAATCATTTTTTGCTCTTTGCATCTCCAATGTTGTCAAATTTATCAATTTGAGGGGAAAAGAATACATATGTGTATAAGATCAATGCATTTATTATTATTTCTTGAATACTAAATCTGCTGATTAATTGTTTTTATTATATTAATATACTTAAATTTATATTCTTGTTTGCAAAAAAAAAAAAAGAAAAAAAATTCAAATCATGACTTAGATTAAATATTGATACTAGCTCTCTTATGATTTGGTTTATTTATCATTATTTGATATTTGGGCCATATGTGATTTTAACCCAACCTTGGACACTACATGGGCCTTCCACATTCGACCCAAAAGAAGCCCATAGGATAAAAATGTACTTGGATGTGACCCTTCACACCCCATGTGTAGGACTAGCAAATGAGCGAGTCTGCTCGTGTTCGGCTAGCGTTCAGCTCGGTAGTCAGTTTGTTTGAGCTCAATTCAAAATTAAATGAGCTGAGATTGAACGAAAAAAAAAATTGAAATTTATGTCAAGCCGAGTTTTGAGTATTATTGAGTTCGCTTAAATTAAGCTCGAAAAGCTATATATATATATATATATATATATATATATATATATATATATATATATATATATATATATATGATTATATGTATATACAGTTTAATTAAGGGGGATGCTAGGTGTACACCCCATAAGGGGTGTACATTCTACACCCCACCCCATTCTAAAGTGGGGCTTTTTTTACTGGTCACTTCGATGTGACCAGTTATATTTACCCTTTAATTTATTGGGTTATATTTGCTGGCCCATAAGATTAAATCAGAAAAATTCTATCGTAATTACTCTTTTTTTTTTTCTTTTTTTTACAAAATCATAGTTTTATTTGTCCTAAATTCTTAATCTCTTTCTCTCTCTAATCCCAAAAAATAGCCCTAAAATCCTAAATACTCTATCTCCCTCTCTTTCATAGAAATGGACATTTGTTATAAAATTATATATATCAACTAATAAATTATTTTTTTAATATTATAATACCGTATTTTATGCATTTATTTTATATTTTAAAATATTAGACATATTTCTCTCAAAAAAAAATTATTAGACATATTTTTATATTAAATTCTAAATAATATTTTATAAAAATTTAATTATAGATTGTATAATGTTAAGAATTTCGAACAGCTCGTTTAGAATTCAAGCTCATTTGACTCGAAATTAGATTCGCTCAAACTTGGCTCGAATTAATTTCAAACTTAATTTGAACCTAAATATAGGCTCAAAATAAATTTGGCGGCTGCGGTGACGACGACGGCGGCAGTGGCGGATCCAATGACAGCCCGAGAGACACGGATTTGAACTCGTGGGCTTGGCGGGAACATGACTACTGGACCAGTTGGCCGGCCCTCGATCATTTCGATAATTATCGCGATAACAATAACCATGTGATGATGCCTCTTCATCATGTCTTTGTTATTGTTTCTCTCTGTTTTATTTTCTTCTCTTTGTTTGCATAAAGCAGTTTATTGATCAGTCCATCAAGTGAAATAGTACTGCTTATGAGATGTATATGTATTGATTCGTTATTTACTAATTAATTAAGATATATATATATATATATATATATATATATATATGAGTCCGGCTATAATACTATCGATAGCACCAAGTAATTGATGCTATCAAGTTTTTAGCCGTTGGATGAAAAAATATGCGGTTGAAATTATAGTGGTCCCCTAAAATTTTTATTATTCAACCAACCACTTAGTAAATCCTAGGAAACCACTATCATCTTAACCACATATCCTTTAATCCGAAGACTAAAGACTCGATAGCAACAAAAAACTCGATACCACCAATAGCTTGGTGCTATCGATAGTATTCCAACCTATACATATATATATATAGAGAGAGAGAGAGAGAGAGAGAGAGAGAGCTAGAATACTATCGATAGCACCAAACAATTGGTGCTATCAAGTTTTCAGCCGTTGAATAAAAAGATATCCGGTTGGGATTATAGTTGTCCTCTAAAATTTTTACTATTCAACCAACCGCTTAGTAAATCCTATGGGACCACTATAATTCCAACTGTATATTTTTTCATCCAACGGCTAAAAACTTGATAGCACCAATGACTTGGTGCTATCAATAGTATTCTAGCCTCTCTCTCTCTCTCTCTCTCTCTCTCTCTCTATATATATATATATAAAGAAAAATGGTCTCAAATAAATTATAATTTACAGATCCAATCAAACTTGCTACATATATACAATGATGACTATCTTTAGTGTGTATTAATCTGCCCGTAAAAAATTATATTTTTAAACATAATTATGGAAAACATTTTTTTTAGAAATATGCCGGTACTTAATTTTATAAATAATAAAAAAAAATTATTCATTAATCAATAAAGGATAAAAATATAATTTGATGCTTTAACATGTTAAAAGATAACTTCATGAACAGAGTGTTTTCGTAATTAAATATCACAAAAAATTTTTAAAAAATTAATTGATATACCTTTCACAAATTTAGACATTAATTTTCTAATAATCTAAACATTAATTTAAAAAGTTTTAGAATTACAATATTAATTTAAAGACTTTTAGAATTATAATTTAAGCATTAATTTAAGAAATTTTAGAATTATAATGTAGATATTAATTTATATTAATATTTAAAAAAAATTTGAATGTAAGTAAATATTTAAATTCAACATATTTAATATGTTTAAAAAATTTTAGAATTTTATTAATTTAGATATTAATTTTGTATCACTATTTTAAAAAATTTGAAAGTGGATAAATATTCAAATTCTATATATTTAATGTTTTTTAAGAAATTATAGAATTCCTCTAATTAAGACATTATTTTTGTATCACTATTTAAAAAAATTTGAATGCGGTTAAATATTTATTTTAATGGAAATAAAAAAGTATAATTTAAATTTATTCTTAGAATAGAATTGTGCGAGCTAAATTAATTTAAATTTCAATAGTAAAAATATTATAATTTATGCATTAATATAAGGAGGTTTAGAATTGCAATTTAGGAATTAATTTATGGAATTTTAGAATTTTTCTAATTTAGGCATTAAGGCAAATATTCAAATTCAACATATTTAATATGTTTAAAATTTTTTAAAATTTATTCTAATTTAGAAATTAATTTTGTATCACTATTTAAAAAAAAAATTGAATGTAGTTAAATATTTCATTTAATAGAAATATAGGGAATAATTCAAATTTATTGTTAGAATAAAATTATACGGGCCGGGTAAATTAATTCAAAATTTAATAGTAAAAATATTATAATTTAGGCATTATTTGAGGTTTAGAATTGTATTTTAGGGATTAATTTAAGGAGTTTTAGCATTCCTCTGATTTAGGCATTAATTTATATCAATATTTAAAAAATAAATAAATATAGGTAAATATTCAAATTCAGCACATTTAATATATTTAATATTTTTTATAATTTTTGTAATTTAAAAATTAATTTTGTATTACTATTTAAAATAATTTAAATGTGGTTAAATATTTGATTTAATAGAAATATATTGTATAATTCAAATTTATTCTTAAAATAGAATTGTATGATCTAAATTAATTCAAATTTTAATAAAAAAATATTAAAATTTGGAAATTAATTTAAGCAGTTCTAGAATTATAATTTAGAATATTTAAAATTACTTAATTTAAAGAAAACTCTCACTAAATTAGAATATTTAAAATTTATAGTCTTTCCAAAAATAAAAATTTTTAAATTAGAAGTAAAATTACTTAATTATTCCTGAATCAGAAAATCAAAATACTCTTTTTCGAATACCTAATAACTGGTATCTATCTCAAAATGATCTATTATTGTAGATAGCAACTAAAAAAATAATTAAATTTGAACTATTGAATAAAAATGAATAGAATGATATCCAACCAATATATATATATATATTTTTTTTTAAAGGAGCATTACTTTTTTTTCTGACAAATAAATATCAAGAAAAAAAAAAGAAACTACTTATTTTTTTAAAACAAACTGACAAATAATTATTTTTTTCATTAGAAAATTATTTTGTCAGAAAACCAAACACCATGTTTGGATTTGATTTGATTTGTAATTAAATTTTATTTGAATTTGATTTGATTTATAATTAAATCTTAAATGAATTAGCATTAATATTTAAATTTATTAAGAGATTAGGTTATGTTTTAAGTTGACTCTATATATACAACATATTAGGCCTCACGTACAGTACGGCGAATGTGAAAAAAAAAAGCTTCAGGGTTGTACGGCTAGAGAGAACTAATTTTTAGTTCCCCTGGTGCATGAGTGTACAAAAAAAAAAGAGAGTTATTTTTATATTTTAAAATACGAAAGAAGGGTAATAGAGATTTAAAAAAGGGTTCGAACGAAAAAATATTTTATTCAGTTATTGTCGAATAGATGAATTTATAGTAAAAATTTGATTTAATATTTTTATTGCAAAATGCACCATCAGGTTGCGGATTCATAAAATTTGGTATCGGAACGAGTACCAAATTTTCAATAATTGGTATCGAAAATAAAGGTTACCGATCTTTGAAAAAGATCGATGGAGACGGTCACGAAATCGAAATCGAAAAGTTCGATGGTAAGAATAATTTCGGCTTGTGGCAAATTAAAATTCAAGTTGTTTTGATACAGCAAGATTTGGACTAGATGTTGAACGAAAAAAAGGCAAAGCCAGCAGAGATCACGGATGCGGCATGAGAGAAGATGGAGCAGAAATCGTTGAGTACGCTTCGTCTATTGTTAGCAGATAATATTTTTTACAACATAGCCAATGAATCAGCATCGAAAAAGTTGTGAAGGAAATTAAAAAGTATATACATGTCTAAGTCCTTGTCAAACAGATTGTATATGAAGCAGGACCTGTTCACGCTACGGATGCAAGAAGCGGCTAGCCTATATAAGCATATGAACGGGTTCAATAAAGTGGTGGCCTAGTTGACCCTTATCGGAGTCAATCTAGATAATGAGGAGAAGGTGCTGATTTTATTTTATTCATTACCAGCGACATATAAGCATCTTATGACTACATTTCTTTATGATAAGAAGATCATAAGCGTGGGGGCGGTCACAACGGCATTTGAAAAATGACTCAGGAGTTTGGTATGCAAAGTCGTGATACAACTTTGATGGTAAAAGCAAAGAGAGAGGCAAAAATATTGGCGACTGGAAGTAGACAGAAAAAACTGCTATCTGAGACGGAGTACTTCTATTGTCACATGAAAGGTCGCATTAAATGCAACTATATATCATATGCTTAAAAATGATCTAAAAGAGCTAAAGCGGCAGAAGAAAAAAACTATCTCGGATTATGAAAATGAGACGTTAGCAGTGCAGGCGGCAGAATCGGAGATTATCGATTCTGATGTACTATATGCGGCGACCGGTGGTGTTAAAATTTTGAATGATCTGTAGGTGCTCAATTCGGCGTGTTCTTTTCATGTCTGTCCGGAAAAAAAGTATTTTGCTATCTATAAGGCGATAAAATGTGGAAAAGCTCTCATAAGGAACGGGGAAAAAGAGTATTTTGCTATTTATAAGGCGATAAAATATGGAAAAGCTCTCATAAGGAACGGAACGACGTGCAAAGTTTTAAAAATCGACAAGGTAAAAATTCGGATGCACGATAAGGTCGTGAGGACACTAGCAGGTGTGCGACATGTTCTTGAATTGAAGCGGAATTTGATCTCGCTAGGCGGGTTGGATTCGAAGGGTTATAATTTTTCTGCTTCAGGTGGAGCTATGAGGGTCTGAAAATCAGATCGAGTTGTGTGCAAGGTGAAGAAGCGCGGAAACTTATATATTTTGAACAGGAGCACAGTCAGAACGGAAGCGAAACCAATTTGAGTTTCAAAAGTTCGCGGAGCTGCAGTCGCTCTAGTTGGAGTGACGGATGTGGCAACATCGAGCGTCGGAGATAAACTCAAGATGGAGCTTGCATGGGGATGAGCTCGGCAAAACCATTAAAAATTATAAATCAAATCAAGATAGAACTCGGCAAAACGGTTGGAGATTATAAATCAAATTAAGATAAAAATGATTAGAATTTAATTAGATTTATAATTAAATCTTAATTAAATTAGTATTAATATTTAAATTTATTACAAATAATTTAATTTAAATTTAAATGTTAATTAGAATAGAATTACTAATTATTAAGATATTTGAATTCGTTTTATATTGACTCTATATATATAGAGCATTTTCCATAGAGCATAAGCCTCATATGAAGTACGGCCAACGTGAAAAAAAAAAAAAAAAAAAAAAAGCGCTTCAGGTAGTACGGCGGAGGCTTTTAGGAGTGTCGTCCTTGCGATAGAGAGAAAACTAAATTTTAGTTTTGGTGTGGATGTACGAAAAGAGATTTTTTTATGTTATAAAAGATAAGAAAAGAACAGAGATTCAGGAAAAAAAAAATTCGGATTAAATTTATTTTATTATGAAAAAAGAAAATCAGTATAATTTTTTTTATTAATAAATTTTATTTTATTTGTTTTTTTTTTTTTTTTTTTTTTTTTTTTTTTTTTTTTTTTTGTGGTAGCATCATTTCAGTTTTGTTGAGTAAACAAATTTTATAGTAAAAATTTAATTTAATATTTTTATTACGAAATTTTAATATCATATATTTTTAAAAAGAATTATGAATTTATAAAATTTGTTATCACAACAAATACCAGATTTCTAATATGTACACTCTGTTAGTCACTACCAAATTTAAAAAATAAAATAAAAATATTTTTGTAGAATTAACTATAAAATGTAATTATAACTAATGATTTAGTTTAATTTTACTTTACATGTACAGTCTTTCCTTCCGTCTTCCGTACACATAGAACACGGAACCAGAAGAACTCCCTGGTAGTGTTTTCTTGACAAGACTGATTATTATTATTTTTTGTTAGTATATAGATCTACTAAATTTAGTTATTATATATAATTGAATTCGAGCAGATTCAGAAAATCTAGCTAATGTGCCCTGCTAATAGTTCAATTTTTTTCGATCAAATTAAATCATTTGGCATTTATTTTAAAAAAAATTTAAAAATTATCATCTGAAAATTTTTATTTTTAAAAATAAACCTACAAAATTTATATTTATAAAATTAATTTTATAGTGTCACCTGTGCGCCACGTGTGCCTGTCACGTGAACGGAAGATGGCGGATGTGGAATGAGTTGAGCACTAAAAATTATTCTCCGTATTTAAATATGAAAATTATTTCACGTGTTTAAATACAAGGAATGATTTTCGTATTCATATTTCCGTATAATGAAATTTTTCTTTTTGAAAATAATTTGTGTAATTGAAATCAAAATCTATATTTTAAATTAAAATTTGAATTCAAAAATCAAATCAAGATTTAAATTCAAAATTTTATTACTTTAATTTAAATTTATATTTAAATTTCAAATTTAATTTATATTTTGGATTTGAATTTTAAATTTTAAATTTATATTTTTATCTCGTATTTGAATTTTAAATTTAAATTCTAATTTTAAATTTTTAAAATTAAAATTTAAAATTAAAACTGATTTTAGATTCCAAATTTGAATTTAAAATTTGATTTTGGATTCAAATTTTAAGTTCAAATTTAATTTTGAATTCAAATTCATATTTTGTAATAGTTTTAAATTTAAATTGAGATCTTGAATTTAATTTGAATTTCAACTATAGTTTTAAACTTTGAATTCAAAATATTGAAATTGAATCTAAATTTTAAATATTAATTTAAATTTGAAATCAAATTTCAAATTTATATTTAAAATTTGAATTTAAATTTAAAAATCAAATCAGATTTTAAATTTAAATTTGAATTTAAATTTAAATTGAAGTAATAGAATTTTGAATTCAAATCTTGATTTAATTTTTGAATTCAAATCTTGATTTGATTTTTGAATTCAAATTTTAATTTAAAATATAGATTTTAATTTCAGTTATACGCTAACCATTTTCAAAAATAAAAATTTTATTATACGGAGAATATGAATAGGGAGAACCATTCCTGTGTTTAAACACAGGGAATGATTCCCCGTGTTCAACAAATTACACGTCTACCTCTTCCGTTAACGTGGTGGGCCCGCTCACGTGGTGATCACACGTGACGCACAGTTGACACTTATAGAATTATTTTTGCAAATACAAATTTTTTATAATCATTTTCAAAAATAAAAATTTTTAAAGAATCATTTGCAAAAAAAAAAAAAAAAATCCAAAAAAAAATTAACAAGGTCATGCACTAATTTCAAATACAAACAAAATGATCCTATATGTGACAAAGAAAAGAGAAAAGAGGGAACAAATTATTCCTATAGCAACAAAAGCCTCACATTCTCTAATACAGTTGTGTAAAGATTACAGCATTATACTTATGCAGGAGAACCACATGGAACTTTCTTAAAACATTAGTTCCATATATAGAAGCTCCCTTATAGCTTGTTATTTAATTAACTAAACATACAACTTAAAACATATTTTCTGAATTAGACCAATTCGGTCACGTATAGTTAATAATAACCATAATAAATAAATAAATATCAGCAAAAATTCCACAGGCGAATTTCTCCTTCCTCTTCCCACTCCTCCACTTGAGCGCAGGTATCAAACGTGTTGTTGCTGCTGCATTGATCGAGCATAAAATCGACGCACTTGGGCGAGAGAAAAAACTCATCGAAATCAACCGATGATTCATCCGGCTCATGACTCCCCGCTTCGACGGCGTTGTCATCCAAGCATGCCGAGCCCGGATGAGACGGCCGAGGAGCCGACTGCAGCGGCGCGGCCCCGCGGTCGGCCGCTGGCCCCGCATTGCCATTGGCGTTGACGTTGGCATTGGCGTTGGCGTTGGCGTTGGCGTTGGCGTTGGCGGCGGCAGCAGCAGCGAACCGCTGAATGGACTTGGGCGACATGAGGCCGGCCGGAGGAAACTGGCACGGCGGGGAAGTGTTGGGGAAGTTGAGATCGGCGGAGGGGCCTTTCAGGCAGAGGAGCGCGGCGTCGTATGCGCGGGCGGCGGCCTCGGCGGTCGAGTACGAGCCAAGCCATATTCGGGTCTTCTGGTTCGGCGCCCGGATCTCGGAGACCCACGAGCCCCAGCTCCTCATCCTAACGCCTTTATATTGTCTCCGCCGCTCGTCCCCGCTCTTCACCATGGAGAGAGTGATGAGAATATTGAATTAACAGTACTGTGCTTTTTTTGCTTCTACTACAAGCTGTTGATATATATATATCAATGTGTCAGGAGGAAATGAAAGGATGGGTGAGTTATTTATAGAGAAAACGTTTGGTAAATCCTTCAGTACTGTAGTAATAATACCTATCCAGAAGGTGAATTTTATAAGTATTTAAGAGCTACAAAATAATTTATTAGAGTACACTCACTTTTTATATAGAAGAATGGTTTACATACGTCAAAACAGTTTGTTTCGTACTAACTTTTTTTTTTTTTTTTTTTTTTTTTTTTCTTTACCCTTTTCTGACTCGATGCATGGTCATGCTGATTGATTAATACCACCAGATGTAGCATTAGTGAGCATGACATTTGGTATTAATAAATAAATAAAATAATTAGTTTAAAACAAAATTTTTTAAATATATATATATTTTTTTAAATTCACCCCGTCTCATTCTTTTTATTCCTACATTTTCCACCACTGTCTATATATATATATATATATATATATATATATATATATATATATATATATATATATTTTTTTTTTTTTTTTTTTTTTTGTTATTCCATCACTCCATCAACCGCGTTCTCCTCTACCCCCGGCATCCTCCACCGCCACCGCCTCACTTCCTACTTTTTTTTTTTCTTTTTTTCTATCTCTACTTACTTTTTCTTGACATTACAGCAATTTTTTTCGCCGTGGGCCGCCATCGTCACTTTCCATGAGAAATGAAATATTAATAATTTTTTCGTCTTGAATTGTCACAGTAAAAAAATATAATAAAAGATAAGAGAAATGCGAAGGTATTAGATTGGAACAGAGTGGAGAAGGTAGTAAGAATAAGTTTGAGGTAAAAGCGAGTTTGAGTCAGGAGATGATGATGGAATTTGTTTGAGTAAGAAGAATGTAGCGGCGTTAGATTTTTTTTTTTTTTTTTTTTTTTTTTTTTTTTTTTTTTTTTTTTTGCGAACTAAGTAAATATTAAAAAATAAAATAAAAATTATAGAGTTTTAGGGCCCGTTTGTTTCGGGGCTAGAATCAGGAATAAGGGGTTTATCCCCCTTATTCTACCAAACGCATCAAAAATTATCCGGTACAGCTAGTTCCAGTACAAGCAGAATAAGTAGAAACAACAATTCTTATTCATTATTTTATAATTTTTTTTTTTACCAAGTTATCCCTCCTCCCCTCCTTTCTCTCTTCCCAATACACTCTCATCATCACAAATCTCTCTCTCTCCTCTCTCTCTTTTCCTTCATCCCACCTCCTTTCTCTCTTCCCAATACACTCTCATCATCACAAATTAATATTATAAAATTTTAACAACTTTTATCACATATTAAATTTCGAGGGCAAAAAGGTAAATTACCCCAATCTAACCTCTTTATTCTTCTTATTCTCCATTCTCATACCAAACACAAAATCTCTTATCCCTGAAACCATTCCAAACGTTTTTTTACTCTAGTTCCGTACTTTATACTTATCCCAGAATTAGTTAGTTCTACCTTAACCCATTACCAAACGGGGCCTTAAAGTTTTGGTAGTGAACAAGCACGGCTAATGTGTACATTTGGTCCGCAAACTTTAAAATTTTGTAATATTTGATTCTTAAATTTTAATATATTTTATTTTTTGCTCAATTTTTAAAAATTTATATTATAATCAAGTGCAACAGTCCAATTTAATAGGTTAAATAATAATGTGCCACTAATATAGTAATTATTAAGATATATAGTACATTTCTACTATATTAGTTAAATATTAATAATTAGTCAACTAACTAAAGTGGACTGCAGGATTTAATTACAACAATTTAAAAATTTAAGTTAGAATTTATAGTAAACTAAAGTTTGAGTACCAAAGGTGTAATTTAGCCTAACAACAAATAATACATGACTATATGTGTACATAATAAGATAATCCAGAAACAATCTTAGTATTTGGAGTGTAAAGTACATTAAAATTAATAATTTTATTGCTCTTTCCAATAATATAGTATTAGAGTCTATTATAAATTTCTCTTCAATATTCAACAAATAGCTCTTCTACCAGGTATGTAAGTAGGATTCATGAGTAATTACGTAAAGTGATGCATTATATTCTTATTTCAGTCACATTAAACAAAGTATGATTTTATATGCGAAGATATATATATATATATATATATATATATATATATATATATATATATATATATATATATATATATATCCACAGTTTTAAATTTAAAATTTAATTATTTAATATTTTTAACTGAATTTATTTTTATTTAAAAAATAAATAAAATAGATAACTTAATTATTATCTTTCTAGCTCTAGTAAAATGAAAAACTTCATGTTCTACTGTTTATAAGTAAAAACAAAGAGAAAAACGGAGGAAGGAAAGAAAGAAAGAAAGAAGTGAGAACACACGTGATTGTTTTAGATGACCACATTTGTGTACGTGTTTGTTCTTTAATTTTTAATTAGGTTGGCCCGTCACCATGACATAATATAAGAACGCAGGGGTTATACTATGGGCGATGCTAGGTGTACATCTTTATAGGGTGATGCTAGATGTATATTTCTTTAGAGGTGTATATCTTACACCCTATCCTATTTTGGGATGGATATTATTTCACTCGTCATATCGAGTGATGAATAAAATTTACTCTACCTCAGAATAGGATGGGAGGTAAGATATACACTCCTAAAAGGATGTATACTTATATATATCCATATACTATACTATATAATAATACATGTCTTTATTAAAAGGTACTGTGAACCGTACACATTAATTCGAGGTCCCTGATTTATTCTGAGACTAGCTTTTCTGAAATTGCTGACCATTTTTCTTACAGAGATGGAATACTTTTTGGTTCTGCAGCAGCTTCTGGGATGCAGGGGTGAGAACGCACGAGTACCGGATCTAGCTGGCAATGTGGAGAGCAGAAAATTTGTCCCATTTTATCGCAGTTAAGGTCCACAGATAAATTTGTCATATTGCAGCATATATATCAGAGTGTATAATGATTACGGAATTCGGACAAGGACACAACATGTCTCGACTTGAGTAACTCGATAGCTTCAAAATAATATTAATTTTGTTGTGTAATATTGCTGAATTTTTTCTATGAATAAAAGTGTATAGAATTCTCATTAAAAGTTTATATATTTGAAAATAAAAAGTTTCACCTCATGTAATTTATTTATGTAGTACACAATATAATTATATGCATTCACCAAAAAATATATATTTATATAATTAAAATATAATATTTTTTATGGGATGCGATGTAGACACGTTTCGAATGCGCTTTTATGACGCATGTCACGAATGCCTGATACAAATAAGCGAGATCTACAATCATGTCTGTAATATATAGGTTAGAATAATATGATAATTTTTTTTTAAAAAAATATTATTAATAGATTTTGATCAAAAGTGGCAGGATTTAATTTGCTTGTTAATAATATTTAGAGAGCATCTAATCATATATAAAATAGGTCTGAAAATAGTTCTCACGTTTAATTTCATATTAAATATTTTTCGATGAAAAAAAATTGTTTTATATGTTTTATTAAAAGTAACTATTTTTATTATTTTAATTTTTTTTTGAAAAAGTGAAAATGAGAAACTAACTAAAAACTAAGGGCACCTCTCTTCCGTTGCACTCGCTTTTTTATATACACCTCTCTTCCATTGCACTCGCTTATATATATATATCTCTTCCATTGCACTCGCTTATATATATATATATATATATATATATATATATATATATATATATATATATATATATTACTTGTAATATTTTGATTTATATTTATATTTATTTAAATTAGAGTTAAATTCTAACTAAATTAAAATAATATAAATTTTAAATATATTAGATATAAATAAAATTTAATTAAAATTTTAATTAGACTATAAATCTTAATTAAATTCTAAATCAAAATTTTATACTATATAAAGCATATCTTGGCCACCTTAATTAGACCAGATTATACTATATAAAGCATATCCAGTCCACCAATGAGACCAAACCGGCCACTAATTACGAGGTTGTAGCTCTAATTAAAGTCCACCAAGGTGAGGGCATATGTTTTTACTCTGTCTTTTACTCGTAGATGTACATCGGTAGTCGAACCGTATAAATTTTAATGTGTTTTTTTTTTTTTTTTCTTTCTTGTATTTTTTTTTTTGAATTTATATTTTACCGTTTCGATCGAAACAAATTGATAATCGAAGCCTTTTATTCCCTTGAGAATTAAGATGACGACGAAGTTCAAGTTCTAGAAATTTCACGGCGGAGCAGAAAGAGGAGATCGATGACAAATCTCTTATAGAAATACAATTATATTTATTCGACGAAATATTGCGCGAGATCCTGAATGAAAAGACCGCTGTAGGTCTATGGCTTAAGTTGGAATTTCTCTATATGACAAAATCTCTCACCAATAAATTATATTTGAAGTAATGTTTCTTTATGTTGTGTATGATAGAAGATACCTCTATTAAATTGTATTTAAATGAATTTAATTCTATTAATATAGATCTTCGCTTGATAGATGTTAAAATCAAGGAGGAGGATAAGTCATTTTATTATTATGTTCTTTACCATCTTCTTATAAGAATTTTCGTAAAACCTTCTTATTTGGACGAAATACTCTATATCTCGATGATGTCAAATCATTTCTACTATCAAAAGAAGGTATTTGATATTACTGAATCAAATTACTACGGATGTTATATTACCGCGTTTGGATTAATGCAGCAATATAATATTAAATTACACTGTATATAAAATGATTATGTTTGGTTCATTTTATAAAAGTTAGTTTTTCTCAAAAAAATGAATAGTCTATTTCAAAATTATCCATATGGTCAAATTTAATATTATTTTTTATTAAACTATAACTTTAATATAATTTGTAATTGAATTTAGAATTTAAATTTAAATTTAAAATTTGAAATATTAAATTTAAAATTTTAATAAAAATATAAAATTTAATATTTTAATTTAAAAATAAAAAATAAAAAATAAAAATATAAGTATAAATATAAATTTTAAAATTTAAAATCTAAATTTAAAATTTGAAAATTTAAAATTTGAAATTTTAAAATTTAAAATTTGGAATTTTAAAATTTAAAATCTAAATTAAAATTTAAAATTTTAAATTTTAAAATTTAAAATTTTTTAAATTTTAAAATTTTTAAATTTAAAATCTAAAATCTAAATAGAAAATTTAAATAAAATTTTAAAATTTTAAATTTAAAATCTAAAATCTAAATTTAAAATTTAAAATTTGAAATTTTAAAATTTAAAATTTAAAATCTAAATTTTAAATATTAAATTTAAAATTTTAAATTTAAATTAAAATTTTAAAATTTAAAATCTAAATTTTAAATATAAAATTTAAAATTTTATAATTCAAAATTTTAATTTAAAATTTTATAATTTAAAATTTTAAATTAAAATTTTAAAAATATCGTATTGAAAGGGTTAAGGGGTTGGATAGTAAAATTATAATTTTACATGATATGCAATATTATCCACGTTCAGTAATGTAAAATACCCGCACCCCCCTCGGTAATATTTTTAGTGTAAGCTTGCACAATTTATAATGTTACATTATCGAACGGATTACTGACTAGATAAACCAAATATAGTAGTCCTGACACGATTGTCGATAATCTTAACAAGATAATCCGAACTAAATGCCCCTTGACACTTATCTCGAGTTTGGAAGGTGTAAGAATAGTATGGTTGGATATATTGATTCGAATTTTGCAGATGATTTAGACAGAAGGATATCACTTTCAGGTTATATATTCTCCATTAGTAGATGTGCAGTTAGTTGGAATGCTTCATTACAACCAATTGTCACATTGTCTACAACCGGGGCGGAGTATATTGCTATGACGAAGGGTGTGAAGGAAGTTATGTGGCTACAATATTTATTTGAAGAACTTACTTCTTGTTGGTATGCGACGGTTGTTTATTCGGATAGTCAAAGTGTATTTATTTACCTAAGAATCAAATATTTTATAAGAGGATAAAGCAAATCGATGTAAAATTTCATTTTATTTGAAATGTGATTGGAAAGCGCACAGTGATTGTTAGGAAGATTGATACTGAAGATATTTCAGCATATATGCTTACTAAGTCTCAAACTATTACCAAGTTCAAATAATATTTGAACTTGGTGTCGGTTTGCAGCACTTCTACAAAGCGTTTGGAGAAAACGGAGCACTAAGAAGCGTTAAAAAGAATTGAGAATAATTCAAGTCAAAGTGATTGTATCAATCTTGACATAGCGGCTAAAGACTACAAATCAAACTAATATAGAGATTATTATATTTTAGTTTAAATTTATATTTATTTAAATTATAACTAAATTCTAATTAAATTAAAATAATATGAAATTTAGATTTACAAGATATAAATAGAATTTAATTAAAAATCTAATTAGACTTTAAATTCGAATTTGACTCTAATTCGAAGCCTTATACTATATAAGGAATATCTTGGCCACCTTAATAAAACGACAACTAATTAAGAAGATGTAGTTCCAATTAAAGTTCACCAAAATGAGGGCGTCCTTATGTTGGCTCCTTGCACATTGGACGGCGAGTCGAGCCAAGTCGATTTGAAATTATTTGTACGGATGTGAATTATAGTGTTTCGGATGTAATTGAAGTTTCAATTCTTTTGAAAATTTAATTTTTTATTTTTATTTTTAATATTTATAAAAAAATTTTATTTTATTTTTGTCCGTAAACGTAAGTCGGTCCAATTATATAAATTTTGAGTTTTTTTTTTCTCGTGTTATTTTTTTTTTAATCTATTTTTCGTCGTTTTCATTTAACAGTATTTTTTACTATTTTATTCTTCATATAATTTATGACGAAACAAATGTTAATAAATCTATTTTTTTAATAATATTTAAAAAATTATTTTTAATAATTTTAGGTTCAACAAAACAACCATTTAATAATAGTTGAAAAGAATATTTTCTCGCGAGCGCCGACATGCAACTGCTCTGTACAGAAATATTGAGAAAGAGCATCATCATCAAGCTAGCTGGAGCTCCACTGGATAAGTAGCCAAAAACGCGTCGAGGATAAATCATGTCTAAGAAAATTTGAATTTTATTGGTGAATGGAAATTTCAAGTATCAACATCCATTGACATCATACGGAGAAAAAAAAAAAAAAAAAAAAAAAGTCTTATCAATAATAGTTATGCGTACTATTTAAAATAACTTTTATTTAAATTAATTCTGCATGAGACATAAGAAAAAAAATTCCGATCAATATCTAAATTATAATTTTATATTAAAATAATTTTTTTTTACTTTTCGATAAGAAAAAAACTAATATTTTTATCCAATTTAGTGCGAAACTGAAACTTAAGAAGAAAAAAAAACACTCTAGTAATAGAGGGAAAATAACTTTTTACAAAAGTCAACTTTTGTCTCTTCCAAAAGAGAAAGAAAATAAAAAATTTATATTTGCTATTTTTTTTTTTTCATCCAAATAATAAAAAAATTATATATATATATATATATATATATATATATATATATATATATATATATATATATATATATATATATATATATATATATTTTGTTCTCTGCTTTTTTCCAATAGAAAATTATTTTTGCTCTCAATTGTGTCGATATATATATGAAAATATATAATTCCGTATAATTATTTTTAGATTAAATAATTGTAATGTTATTTATTTTTTTATTTTTATTTTTTTGAATTTTGGTTTAGAGCTCGCTAATTATATGCACATTGGGGATCTTGATTAGAGAAGTAGCCGTTCTTGACAGAGAATAGGATGCCAACGGTCGGATTTTCAAAAAACTGAATTCCAATCCGAATCTAACTATCAAACTCGAATTCGAATTCAAATTTCGATGGATTTTAAAAATTTATATCTAAATTCGAATTCGATCAAAAATTTAAAATTCGAATTTAAAAATTCAAATCCAATTTTTTTTTTCTCTTTACAATATTTCAAAATATATTATATTAAATTTAAAATTTTAAAATATATATATATATATATATATATATATATATATATATATATATATATATATATATAACATAAAATCAATTCGAGTTTGGGTCGAATTCGGATTCGGATACGGATAGAATATAATCAAAATACATATTCAAATTTACATTTATGGAATTTTTTTTATATATTTATATTCAAATTTATATTTATTTAATATCAAATAAATTTATTTTTTTTAAATTTAAATTTAAATAAAATTTTGGGTATACGTATTTATTGACATCGGTGACTGAGAAGAACAATAAGTCCTTTTCTTAATTTGTACCTCTGAGCGTATGCAGGCTTAGTTGTTTCCTTTTGTTGGGGTTAAGGATGCTGTGGATTTAGAACTTCGAATAGTCACATCCCTTTCATGTGATTCGATTGCGTTCCTACGTACTTTTGCTCTTCCATACATCTATAGTAATTTTGCCTAGAGCAATATATTCTATTCATAATAAGGAAGTAAAATTTTTTTACTTGTTGCTTCAAAATAAATATAATGTATGAATAAAATTTACGATGCTGTATTACTGGTGTTAGATACTTCATAAATATTATCTAATTAATTATATTTAAATATAAATTTATTATAAATAAAAACTAATTTTATATAAAATAGGACTCTTGATATGATATATGGAGTCTGTCTATCATACTATCGATTATTAAATTTTTTATTATTAAATCTATTTTTTTTTAACTATTTTTATTTTTTAAATAATATTATTTTACCAGTCATCCGTTAAACTTTACGGGATCACTATCATACTACTAAACTAGATAGTTTAAGGCTATTCCAAAAAGTTCAATTACAAATTGGGCGATATCTTGTGGTGCTGCAATAAACATTGTGTTGAATAAAAAGCATTCAAACATTGTTTTCTCACAATCTAAATTTTTAAATAACAACAATTAGTTGCTTCAATAATATCAAAGAAGAAAATGGTTGGATTTTTAAAGAAAAAAAACAACAAGAATTTATTTATTCTTTTGACATAAGACTATTACATGAAAATTAAATCATAATAAAAGATACATTTTTTTATCAAAATAATATAAAATATATAATAACCGTTTACAATTCTAAGTCACGTTAGACTAATTATTATGATTCTTTTCTACTTCACCAGATCAAATCAAATAAAATGACAAACATCTCAAAAAAGAAGGAGAATGTTTGTTCTATATTACCACAAACTTTTACCAAGTTGCTAGGTTTGGTAAAAGCCAAGAACAATAAGTTGAAAGGTGAAAATATTTTACCATGGGTAGTTAAAATTCATTCTTTGCGTATAACTATAGTTAAAATTTGCACCTTATGAGGTGAAACATGGCATGTAAAATGAATTTAATGTGATCCTGGACCATACTGTTGCCCATGGCCTGTTTCCTCACATTGCAATCTGAACCATACTGTTGTCCATAGCCTGTTTCCTCATATCGCAACGTATCGACATACTGAATCTTCGTTTGATGGATAGCACACACTACAAAGAGCTCGTAGAGACGGTTTTTAGTTATCGTAAAAGATGAAAGAAGGAGAGCGAAAGTAGCAAAGAGTTTGATGATTGATGTTCGAGATCTCGAGTTCGCAACGTACATATACATTTTATTTAACCCTCAAAAAAATAAAAATAAAAAAGAAACGAAAAAAAAAAATGATAGTATTTGATATAAATTAAATCTCATATCCATTAAATTATATGTAGCAGCGACACCATATCACTAAGTCTTCAATCAATTAAATTGTGACTCTAGAGTTCACCCTTTTATCATAATTTTTTTAAACAAATTTTATTGTATATTTTTTTCTAAATAAAAAATTTAATTGACTTGAGACCAAAATGATGTAGTGCAATTTCTACATAGAAGACTACCTCAATTATATGATGCTGAGAAGGTAATTTTTTTTTTTATAAAATTAAATGTTTAAAGTCTTTTGTAAAAGCATATAAGTTTAATGAGATTTAGTACACTAAATGGTCCCAAAAAGAATAGAAGTTAATGAAAATTGTTTGGCTTGGGTAAAATGTGCAATCACTAATTACTTTTGACTGTGAAATATAGTTTCAAATAGTTTCAAATTACTTTCGGAGGGTAAAAATATAACTAGAAAGTGAGATGCACAATCACAATGAAATCTTTACGGAAGTAGTTTATTGAACTAGGTTACTATATTATCAATAGTATCAAGCATTTAGTATTATCAAGTTTTCAGTTCTTTGATGAAAAAATATGCAATTAGGATAATAATGGTTCTTTAGGGTTTAGTGGGTGGTTATATGATTCAAAAGGTAGAAATTATCAAAGGAATAGATCTAAGGACAAAAAATTTGATAGTACTAAGTGTTTGATATTATTGATGGTATAGTAGCCGGACTCGTAGTTTATTTGTGCGTCTTTCACTGAACTTTGACGCCCCCAATAGTCCCACATCGGATGTGGATGGAATTGTCATTGGGTTTATAGATGTGGATGGAATTGTGATTGGGTTAATAGAAGACATGGACACTAGTAATAATAACTGGGCTTAAGCATTTTGGGTTGTGGTTTGGGCCCAACGAGTTATTATTGCTAGTGGGCGGGGTCGTTACATTTGGTATACAATAACCAGCCGGAAGTGTTCGGCGAGTCTCGGCTGGGTCTGGGTCTAACGAGTTATTATTGCTAGTGGGCCGGGTCGTTACATTTGGTATCAGAGACAATAACCAGCCGGAAGTGTGCGGTGAGTCTCGGCTGAGTCTGGGTCTAGATGACAGGGCTAGCGAGTCGGCTGGGTCTGGGTCTAACGAGTTATTATTGCTAGTGGGCCGGGTCGTTACATTTGGTATCAGAGACAATAACCAGCCGGAAGTGTGCGGTGAGTCTCGGCTGAGTCTGGGTCTAGATGACAGGGCTAGCGAGACGAGTCTCACATCGCTTGGTGATTTTGGGCTGCTGTGTGTGTGTGTTTGGGCTGACGAGGACGTCAGGCCTAAACGGGGGGAGTCTGTGATGCTCCCAATAGTCCCACATTGAATGTGGATGGAAATGTGATGGGGTTTATATGAGACATGAACACTAGTAATAATAACTGGGCTTAAGCATTTTGGGTTGTGGTTTGGGCCCAACGAATTATTATTGCTAATGGGCCGGGTCGTTACATGAACTTCCAAGGGACTTCATTTGATGCAAGAAATTTTATGGGTAGCAATGTAAATGGGCCAGATATGGGCCAGGCCAAGGTGATCTTTCTCTATGTCTTGGACTATTCTAACCCAATAAGTTATTACCCTTCCAAATATGCATAAATGATGTTGCAATATGCTTTTTAATAACTAAAAATCATGATAAATATTCCCTTATTATATGTTTAAAATATTTAAAATTATTCCTAAAATATATATATACATGCACATTTGATTTCCATAAACACCCTCTCAAAAGAATATTTTTTGAATAATTTTGCATTTTAATGGTAGTATTTATGATATTTTACAATTTTAAAAACATAACATTTAAATTAATTGCACCATTGGTCCCAATACCAACCTGATTTTCCATTTAGATTCTCAATCTTTTAATTTTTACAATCAAATCTTTTTATCATAAAAATTCCTATTAACTCTAATAAAAGCTACAATATCAGCACCAAATAATTATGTCAATCAGTGTCAAATCCTGCTATGTTGAAAATTTTGTCTATTTGTAGAGGGTATTTGATGTTTTGAACTTAATTAAAATAAATAATAAAAATTATGTATTCAATTGTCAAAATTTAAAAATTTAAAATTTAGTAAAAAAAAACTAGATTAAGATAGGGACTGATGGTATAATTAATTTTATAAAATATTTTACTTTCACTATTTAGAATAATTGATTTGGTAGCTCGAAATGCCGATCAATAGGTATAAGTTGAATTCCTGGCCCATTTTAAAATAAGATAGTTCAAAAAAATTATAAAAATTTGGTTTAATTATACTATACTGTATTTTACAAATTTTTTTTATTTACTACACTATAATTTTTTTTTTTTTCTTTCCCAAGACACTACTTAACTATCATTATTTTTTCAATCCCTACATTATAAACAATAAACTTATAAAATTATATAAAAATTATTAAAAAAAATACTGGTTAAAAATGTCAGGGTATATGTTCAACTCATTTTGACATAAAAAATAATAAAATACATAAAAATAATAAAAAAATTAAAATACATTAGATAGAAATTTTCAATGAGTCAGTCTATTTTGAAATTTTATTTTATATTTTTTATATTATTTAACTAGTGCCTCAAAATAAATATGAGAAAAAAAGTAATTTAGTGAAGTAAATATAAAATGCAATATTTGAAATGAAAAATATAATAATATAATGATGTATAAAAAAATAAAAAAAAATGGCTAACATAGTAAATGAAAATTAAGCCTAAAAATTTTGATATTTTTAAGCAGTTATTAGTTGAAATTAGCCTAAGAGGGAATTTGTGCTACGTGGAGACTATTCATTGGTCCTCTATCGAGTTCCGCATTTTCGAGGCGCTCTCTCGTGCCCAATGAAATGAAGCTCACAAAAATGCATTGGGATTTGGGGATTACCTCCAATGGGAGAATCCAAAATCCGCCGTTCATCATTTGATTTGCGCGAATCTCCAAGCAAGATGAACGGCGAATGGATTTCGTGGTCTCAGAATGCGACGCACCCGCTCGATGAAATGGGTCGAATCCGCTTCTCGACCTCGCACCCGCGCACGGCTCCTCCGCTCCGCTTCGACACCGCGGTGGGAGGGGAGAAGCTCCAACAATGGCGTCGACCCCTCCCCTCCCGTGGTTCCGCGCTCCCGATTCCCACGGCGAAGCCTCGCCGGAGCGCCTCTTCGCCGCCGCCGCGGCCCCGCGCCTCCGTCGCCGCTGCGGCGATCACCTCCGCCTCCTCCTCGTCTGCTCCGCCTCCCTGGTACGAAACCCTACCCTCCGCCTCCGCTAGGGTTTCACAGGTTTCTCCCTTTTCCTCCTCCGATTCTTGAGCTGTTGGGGATTTTCGCCGAATCGAATGATTAATGCAAGGGAAATGTGTTGGATAGTACTAGAATTGGTAGTATTAGTGATTTATCTTACCATTTCATCGATCACAAACCAGATGATGGAGACTTAGTGCGGGTTTTGATAAGATTTGGTCTTCGGGGATTGCTCTGCGGCACTTACTTCAGAAATTACAGTTGTTGTTGAAGTAGTTTTTCGTTAAAAGAAGTCAATTTCCATGCATGAATTGAAGCTTCCTTAAGCAAAAATTGTAGAATTTTGATGACTAGTAGTAGTATTGAACTGGATGAGCTGCTGGAGATTGCAACTTCGATTTTTTTTTTAAGAATCGAAAGCAAGGCTCATTAGGTAGCATGTTTTTCTTGAGAATGCATTAGAGATCCCTATATGACTGCATGAGATTTGATTAGGTGTATTAGATGGTTGTACCATTTTAGCTCAATCATAACTCTTGACTATTGGAGATCATTGGGACCACATTGTGCTTGTCTTGTGATGGCAACAGTTTCTTACTAATGAAAAACCCCAGAATTTTTATCTTCTTTAGCTTCTACATCTCTTTCTGATCCAAATTTGCGTTAATACAATGAACAGGATGCGTATCATTTGGGCACCTTGCACAGAATCAGAGATATCTGGTTTACACGACCGAAATTGTTAAAGCGATATTCTCTTCTTGAAACGCTGGAGCATGCTTTCTCAGCACCACTTCCATCTTGCTTTTCTTTCTTTGGAGGGGAGGAATCTGAATTTCTGGATAAGGGCAAGTTGCAATCTAATACATCTCGAGGGAATCGCTTGAAAGGGAGGCTATGGACAAATGCTCTTCTCGTTGTTAACATTTTGTAAGACCAAGTTCTGAGTGTGTTGTCCGTATTTATCTACCTTGATGCTGCTTCTCATCTCTGAACTTCTTATTTTGTATTCCAAGTGGTTCCTTCCTGGCAATCTCGTCCTAATGCACAATTAGTAATACACGGTTGTCCTAGAGTTTCTTTTCTTTTTGAATAAAGAAAATGCTGGTTCTACAATACTATAAAGCCGGAAGAACTTGCAAGAGGCATTTTTTCCATTATTTTGACCATCATGTTGATGCGGTAAGACATCATCAAGTTGGATTGCAGTGGTAGCCCAACATGACAAGTTATCAATTTGAAGCAATACTTGGTCACGAAAATTAGTCCTAGTAAAGTTCGAGTCCACTTAGTTAGTCATTGAAACTAGACATAATTGGGTTTAAGAGTAAAGTTGCCAATGTAACAGTCATTTGGGATGTAAGTTTAGCGCTCTTGTTATTATTGCATGATGAGTGCTGCTACAGTATGTTGATAGTGCTCATGTAATAGTCATTTATATTGTAGCTTTATCTCGTATTTTCCTTTATTCTGTTCCCCCTTTTCTTCCTCCTCCATTAATCTATTCTCTGCATAAAATTGAACAGCAGCACAAATCTGCATAATCTTAACAAAGCTTCTGAAGATTAGTTTGGTTTTGGGTTAGCACCAACTATCATTGACCAATATAAACTTTCCGCATATGACAAATACTCGCTCAGAGTTTTTTTTCTCTCTTTGCAATCTGTCTGCTTCAAGTTACTAAGATGCCGTTGATCTGACCTCACAAATCTGAAATGCGCCATTATTTATCATTTGTGGTATCTCCTTTATAGTGAATATTTTACAAAGGTGAGAGTTTTTATTAACATTTTTAATGGTCGAAAAAGTGTATAAACCTTTTTTATTCCCTAGTTTTATAATACAAACAAATAAGTTTGTATTCTCTGCCCTTCTGTCAAATATATCACTGTTTCATTATGGTTTTCTAGTTGATGTTCTTTCTACTTCAGATTCGCTAAAACTCTGCATTTTGATCTATTGATTTTTTGGCTTTTTCTAGGGCTTATGTTGCTCAGGTTGCTACGCATGGAAGGCTGCTATTATGGGGAGCTAAGGTTAGAATTGTCTGATGAAATGTCCGACAGTTCTCCGGATTTGTTTTCAACTGTTCTAATGATAATTTAATTGTGTGAAAAGGTTAATAGCCTGATTGATAAAGGACAAATATGGAGATTGATTACATCATCAGTTCTGCATGCAAATGTTGCTCACCTCATGGTACGTCTTTAGAAATGCTGCTTCTTAATTAATTTTATAACTGTGATACAGATTTCTCAAACTTGCAGATCAACTGTTATTCTTTAAACTCCATTGGCCCTGTTGTAGAGAAACTCAGTGGTCCTAGAAGATTCCTTGCAGTTTATTTCACTTCTGCGCTAGCAAGTAATAACTCATCGCCCTAGTTACAGAAATTCTACTGCTGTTAGTATTCGTGTAATTAAGTCTTTCTTTTGAATATAAATCTGGATTTAAATGTCTGAGGAATTAGGTTCAGTAATGAGTTACCGGTTGTGCAAGTTACCTGCTGTTGGTGCATCAGGAGCTATTTTTGGGTTGGTATGTATGATTGGCAACTTATTCTCTTCTTTTGCAATTGATTAACAAAAATTTACTATAGCAGAATATTTAGACATCTTACTGGCAAAAGAACATTTAGTTTTTTGGAATAATGTTGCTGCACTTCCTTGCTGTTATTTATGAGTCTTGCTTAGCGATCGTGAAATTATACATGATAATCTCTTTGGAGACAATCGATATAACTATACATGGTAATCCTGGTATTTTAATGGATGAGAGGGAGCCACCATTCTTTTCTTCTTTCCTTATTATTGTATAATGATGCTTTCTCTATTTTATACCTTTTGATGCTAATCATATTTCCATAGAATTTTTTCTGTTTCTGAACTTTTACCCACCATCCCTGTCACATGTCCATCATCAACTGTCCACTATGTAATGGTTTGTTGCAAATGTTCTTTTTATAATAGGGATTGTATTCATATATAGAGTAGAGCTTATATATTTTTAAAAGCACAAGCCAAACTATGCTTGTGAATTTTTTACCATTGGATTTGTATTGGAATTCTTGCTATTGTAAAGTCAACTAAAGAGAGAGAGAGAAAGTACAACAGCACAGATCTCAATGCAAATCTAATGGTAAAAAATTCACAAGCATAGTTGGGCTTGTGCTTTTAAAAGTATATAAGTAGCTTATATACTTTTAAAAGCACAAGCCTATCCATACTTGTGAATTTTTTATTATATGATTTGTATTGGAATTCGTGTTGTTGTAAATGCAATTAAAGAGAAAGAGATAAAAAGTACAACTGCATGAATCTCAATACAAATCATATGGTAAAAAATTCACAAGCATAGATGGGTTTGTACTTTTGAAAGTATATAAACTCTATTATATATATATAATATAATATGCTTGTACAAGCACCAAGCAATTGGTGCTTGTAAGTTTTCTACCGTTAGATCTACCTCTTTGACTAATTTCATCACTTAAATCATTTTATTCCACCAACCACTCACTTAACTCAATGGGCCCACTATCATCCTAACCGCACATCTTTTCATTCAAGAGCTAAAAACCTATAAGCACCAATGGCTTGGTACTTTTAAAAGCATTGGAGCTCAATTAGAGAGAGAGAGAGAGAGAGAGAGAGAGAGAGAGAGAGAGAGAGAGTAATGCTCCTATACTATTGATAGTATTACGGCCTTACTATTATAGTCTCATTTTCGATTTTAGGATGTTCAAATCAACGATCCACACCGTCAAATATGATTTAGAGTATATGAAGTTTTTAGAAATTTTTTTTTATAACTTTTTGATATCGTTTATTCAGCAAGTAAATCATGTCAAAATAAATAGTGAAAATTAAATAATTTTTAAAATTTGAGGATAACACTTTTGAATTCAAGATCAAGAATGTTGATTTTGATTTAAATGGTTTAAAGTATTTTCTATCAAAATTTGATTAAATTTAGATTCTTCTACACAGTTAAATTACAAACTCGTCATAGTAGCTATTAAAAATTAATAATTTTGAAATGGTTTAATCATAAAGTAAACTACGTCGAAAAGTAATAAATTTTTTTTTCTAATAACTTTATATATATTAAATTATATTTAACGGTGTGGATCGTTAATTTGAACACCCTAAAATCGAAAATAGGACTATGATAGTAAGGCCTTAATGCTATCGATAGTATAGGAGCATTACTCTCTCTCTCTTTCTATATATATATATATATATATATATATTTATTTAGTTATTCACTTCATACATAACAGGTTGGTTCATATGCTGTTTTCGTGTTGAGGCATAGAAAGTTAGTAGGGGGTGGAAAGCAGGAGTTGCAGCATATTGCTCATGTTATTACCCTGAACATGGTAAGCAATTATCTCTCTCTGCAGTGCTTTTGTATTCATGGTTTTGTTCTTATATTATTGAGAATTTGTTCTAAAGGTTCTCGGGCTTCTCTCTAGGGGCATTGATAACTGGGGGCATGTAAGTCCAGCAAACTTTCTCTTCCTTTCTTTTAAGCTAACTGATTTCATTCAGATGCAAAGACATGATTTTAGATGGGAGGATTGCTCGGTGGGGCAGCTATGTCGTGGTTAATTGGTCCAGCTTGGCATTTAGAATACCGATCAGATGATGGTAGATCGGTTTTCGCAGATAGGGCTCCTATTTTCAAATTCTTTGGAAGGAAGAAGTTGCGGTAACTCCGTTCATTTGCAAGTAGATGACAGTGAAGTTTTTCATCAGCAGACTCAGAAAAGGATGTAATCAGATAAAAGAAAGATGGATTCATACAAAAGCAGAATTGATTATTAAAGGAACAAAAAATTAAGGTTGAAATATGTTTTGGAAAGACTTAGAAATCGCAGATTGGAGTACCTCAGTTCAAATATAAGAAAAGAGATTTGCTGCAGCCGTCGCCTGTGATCTGCTCACGTTCTGATGTATCCTGACAGAATGATGAACAAATTACCTGCATAGTTCAAAATCTTTGCTTTGCGGGTTTATCTTTTCACGTAATACCATAGTGTCATGATGAGCACTTTGAATATAAGTTTAGGGATTAATTTTGTTACTCTTGTATCCTAATCTTGTATATAATCATGTGATATCCCAAAACAGTGGAATACTCTGGTTGGCTTTTTTCTTGTTTGTGTGTTCTCATTGTTATTGCAATTTATACCTGATATTTGACCCTTTTTTCCATGTAATAAATAATAAATTTTTTTACACCATTGAATTTTCTGTTTATTTGATGATTGACTGAGTAATAGGTCTCTCTCTCACCCATTTTTTGGATGATGGAATTTATGGACAGGATTATAGGACCGTGTATCTGACGGATCTCCGTTGCTATCTTGTTAATAGGGCATAGTCTTGTCTTATTAAGTTGTCTTTTGATGTTGGAGAGTGCAAATTGATAATCAGCATTATTGAACTTGATTTAAAGTATTTGAAATATTTTGAAACCGAATTTGCTGAATTTTAAAAATTATATATGTAATAATTAAAAGGCCTTAGATTCGATAATTTTGACAGCTGCTTACTTGCTTCTAATGGTGTATAATGATTCCAATTGATTGAATTTTTTATAGATATCTTCATCACATTTGACAATCCCAATTTTGCATTGAGAAGTACTAACCTTTAATTTTACAAAGTTGTTCGTTTTAAGCCCTTCATTCTATGACTTTTAGAATACACTAGAAAATAATTTTTAAAATTTATAAAAGTCAATTTTTAGACACTTCAAATATTTTAAATTATATTTAAAATTTTGTTTGGATGCATAAATATTTTATTCATTATATCTTGATAATTTACTTGAGAAGCTTATTCATATTGATAAATGAAAAATGTGATTAAATATCTAAAATTGTATATTATAGTCAACCTACAAGTTATTTTTTTAAATAAAATAAATAAAATATATTAATCTATTAAATTATGAATATCAAAACCTTTCGAGGAGCAAAAATATAACTTATTTCAATCTTACGAAAAAAAATTATACCAAATAAATTATTCTTAGATAATTATTCTTAGATAATTTATTTCCGGCATCCAAAGAAGAGGCCACAAACGATAGTACAATACCCCCAGTTTAATATAACAAAAAGGCTTTTTTAACACCCCATTTGGGGTGTACAATTGCCACACAGCTGATTGGTTGTACTCCAAGAGCATTAGAGTTGTCACATGTGAAAACATGCCCTCCTAGTTCATATGTTAGCTACATGCACCTCAAAATATGCGGCATTATATTTTCAATGAGTCAGTACATAAGACTCGGCAAAATTAAATGCAAAAAGAAATCTAAGTGGGTGTATACCGGTGTGAAAATTACATAATTTTTGAGACACGGTTCACCGACTTACAGATTCGAGTCTGATATCAAAAAATCTGAAATCACCAGTGCGACCGTCTCGTCGAATTGATTGAAGATAGTGTAAACCGATTTTCGATCTGACGGTCGGATCGTCGAAAAAGTAGCAAAGAAACTGGTAAGGCCCACGACTTAAGTGAATAGTGAAATAAATAGTAACCCTGATTTAATTTTCCTGCCAGACCAACGTCAGCTCATCGACTGTCTGGAGTCTGACTCTGGCGGTTCGACTAGTCAATTTAAATCGTTTTGTCGGACCGCAGTGGCTCTGACGGAATTTGTATTTGATGATCCTAAGTTCTCGTAAAGCGTGCCAAATAGTAAATTTTATTGTATTAAAGGGATCGATAAATTATCGGAGTGTAAACTTGAGAAACCAACTACGCTACCTGAAAGGTTTCGTCGAGCTGGACGTCGTGGTGGCATTCGTTTTTCGGTTTGACGACTCGGTCATCTCGAAAAGCGTGAAATACAGCAAAAAAATACGTATTTTTAGAAAAAGCCTACTATTTTATGCATCGTTTTTCGTGCAACTTATTGGAGAGGGTCTGCTATGCAATTGTGAGCTGCTGTGAGGAGCTGAGTGTAAGCGGTACAGTGTGGAGGGACCAAAATGCAATTTTTGCAACAAAATGTCTCCAAACTCACTCCCTCACTTCACAGCCACCTCCACTTCCACCTCCACCTCCTGCGCCTGCTCCTGAGCCTTCTCCTACTCCTTCTCCTCCTCCCCAGCCGCAAATGAAACACAGCCAAGTCCCCAAAGCATTCAAATTCGAATTGGAGGCTATATATATATATATAGACCTTCTTGGACTGTGATGAAGCAGCAAGCACCCCAACTCCCCTGACACATCTCATCACCTCCCCGACCTTCTAAGAAACCTCCACGCTCAGCCCCGAGGCCTGCGAGGCTGCCAGTAGCCGCCGGGAGCGCCTGCTGCCGAACCATACAGGCTTGGCTGGAGCTTGGTGTTGGCCGCATCCGATCATCCAATCGCCGATCCGACTTGACCAGCTTCTTCTTCTCGATCCCAGGAGGTACTCCACGAAATTCTAGAGCTTTTGGTGCAGTAACGAGCTCGCGAGATGATGCCCTAGAAGCCAAGTTTCTTCCATCTCGGCCGAGCCGTCTCCTCCGGCGCTGCCGCTGCTCCGAGCCGCCGGCCAACCACCTGGGAAGCTCCACCGCATCAAGAGCAACCGACCTGTGCCCTTTCCTGGACCCGAGAGCCTCGGGTTGAAGATCCACCATTAGAGCTCCACCTTGCCCGAGATCTTCACCCAGCCGCCGCCGCGGCCCCGCGCCGCCGGCAGACCACCCAGCTTGCGCGGCTGATGATCCTTCCACCATTGGAGGTCTCCTGAAGCTCGTGCTCACCTTGGGTGGAAGCTGGACCGAGAGGAGAGTAGGTCCGGTCTCCTTGTTCTCCAACAATACAAGTGCAAGGTCCATTAGCTCCAGCAAGCTTTCCAGCAGGCTTGCAACCTCTCACAGGTGAGCCTACACTCTTCCTTGATGCTCTCTAGCTAATGCTCATTTTAGTTTAGGTCTGGAACCCCGGGTTAAAAATCCGCCATTAGAGCTCCACCTCGGCCGTGCTTCATCCCCAACCGCCGCTCGCCGCACCAGGCTGCCAGAGCTCGACCTGGTTGGGCTCCTGCCACCTTTGGAGATCTCCTTCGAGTGATGCTTTCCCTGGACTTCAGCTGGAACGCGTGCCAAGCAAGTTTCGGCCAACCCAAGCCTTAGCCAAGGTGCACTCCGGCCACCTTGCTCCGGCGTCGTCTCCGGCAGCTTCACAACTTTGCTGAGGTGAGCCCCTGAACAATTTCAGTGCCCTCTTGCTGCTGCTCCCTTCGGTTGCTGCCCAGAAACTCTTATCTTGGCAAATGCCAAGAACCAAGCTCTATTTGAGCTTGGTTTGGTTCTTTTTGTTCCAGCAGCTCTCCTAGCTGTTTGGCTCAAGCCCAAAGGTGAGCCCCTGAACCCTTGGACCATGCTGAGCATGATGCTCACCTCCAATCTGCAATTGGACAAGTAAATGTGCATGTTTAGCCATCTAGTGCTTTCAATGCATACTAATCATGGACCACCTCCTGTTTTTAAGTCTGGGCTTGCTCCCAAACTGTGAGCATGGTGTTTAGGGCATCAAGGCCCAGCTACTTGTGAAGTTTTTCAGTTTAAATGACTCTGAAAATTAAGTTACAGCTTAAACAGTGCTAAAATGAATATAAACATACAATTTTATTAAACCCTAAGGGTCTCTTTGCAATTGTAACATGGTGGGTGGGTGTAGACAATGTACACATGATTCCTGATGCTTTCGGTTCAGCTCGAACGCGCTCAGATTTTATAGCCAAGTGATAAGTTGATGAAAATACATGTAATAATGCAATTATGACCCCGACTTAGCACCAATAATTACAAAATAGTCGCTGGCTGTCCGGACATGCTAAATAGATCATTTCGGGACAGCATATGAAGTTTGGTCACATTTGGATACTTGTAGACACTATACGGGCCGTAGTCAATCATTCGGCGGAATTTTGAGATTTTCTAGTAAAACCCGAGACTTGGGAAAAGTCTGCTGTTTAGCTATTCTGGTTATATAGTGACAGTGGGATGGGTATGAGTGAGTCGTTTGCTGATTAAAGTTTATTGTTCAGGGCCCAGCTGTTCGGCGCCAGCACCCCTGTAGTTCTGTAGACTTCGAGACTGAGGTGGGTTTATCTTCGGTCCGGGCTTTATCATCTCGGCCCTCTGGGGTATCGTAATTGGTCGACCCCTGTGCTTGTGGTAGCCCAGATCCCATTCTTGAGCCCTCTCCTTTTGATTCATCATTATCAGCTTCTATTTTATATTACCGTGCTTGATTGGGTATCAGTATATTCTGTTTATATCTGGATAATCTCCATACCTGATTGGTCATTAGCTAGCTATCAGATATTTACTATGTTTCTCAGTATATCTTGGACATTTGCCATGCTTGATTGGTCATTAGCTAGCTATCGGATATTTACTATGTCTCGCAGTATATTTTGGACATTTATCATGCTTATCAATATATCTTGATTATATCTAGACATATACCATGTGTGATTGGACATTACTCTTGTACAGACAGCTATTGTTTCTTGCATTCAGTATTGCATGAGATGAGATCAGATTGGTCTTCAGTTACTGCATCCCTGTAGGGATTCCCGGCTTGTTGTCGATTACTCGGTCTGTGGACCGTGAGCTTGAGCATCAGCATTTTGATCGCCCCGCGCCGTTGTACTTCATGTACGCTGTGGGCATGATCCCCCACTTGCGTTATTTGCCGATAAAGTGGTCTTATGATGACCCGTGATCCCCAGGTTAGTGCCCAAGGGTGCCGGGGTTAAGTCCCCCAGGTTAGTGCTTGAGGGTGCCGGGATATGTCAGCTAAATTGGTGCCAGGTTCGGCGTTTTGCCTGAGGTCCTCGTGACCAAAATGGTAGCATTGATTGGGTACTTGGTTTCTACTATTGATGCATATTTATATTGTTCTATATCAGCATGATTAGCTCTTATATTCCTGTACCTATATCTGCTTAGTACTGTGTTGATTACCTGTAGTCATTTCTTTATCAGACTTGCCAGTTACCGTTTGATTAGCATTTGCTATCAGTACCATTGCTTTACCTTACTGATTGGGTACTTAGTTTCGCTTATCGATGCATAGTTCATTCTATAGTATTCCAACATGCTTTATTCTTGTATTTCAGTATCCATTTATGCTCAGTATCATGATTATGTTTTCTGCCAGTATTTACTCGTTTATATCAGCCTTTACCTACTGATCTCTTACTATCCGCTGATTATAGTATGCCAGTAGGTACGATTTGCTATTTCCAGTAGGTACGATTTGCTATTTCTCGACTCGTCGTGCTCACTGGGATACATTCATGTTGTATCTCACACCCCTAGGTGATCATTTTTCAGATTCTCCGAACAGTGGGATGTTAGGACGGTCTGGTGAGCCGATTACGATAGAACTGTCCTCCTAATGCTACTAATCAGTTTTCGATTATTGCTTTAAACTCCTTTTATTTGATTTGTTGTCTAATAAGTGAATAAATGTTTATTGTAATAACTTAACTAAATGTTGATTATTGAAGATTCAGTTATCTTGATGATATTATATAGATAGACTTTAGTGTGTATAGGGAAGACTCTGTCCCAGTGGACAGAGGATCTCTTATACACGTGGCGATCTGTTGCGCCTTGAGATGAAGATTAAATTCTGAAAAAAAAAAGAAAAAAAAATTAGACAGTTTCAAATCTGGGGCGTGACACAGTATTATATTTGTGACGGTTAACATATGATTTAACTTTCAAATTAAAGATATGGCACTCGGCATCAACACCAACTGTAAAAAAACTAAGACTCCTGCTTGTTGTCCAATTCACAACAGCAATTCCGCTCTTCCTTTTCAGCATGAAAGACAGGAATTCGAACTAGCGTTCTCTCTGTAGACTAATAGTAAATGATTTCGTGCAATCCATAGAGCAAGCTAAACAGAAGGAAAAAAAGAAGGGGAAGACAATTTTCCTACAAGTTCAAGAATGAAAGAATGAAAGCTCATACAAGCTCGTCTCACCGAAACTATCTACCAAGATAGCTACTACAGTCATAATGCAAATTTGAGGTCGTTGAAGTACTCATGTTCCAGCGCCTCTCGGGCAGAGATTCTTTCGCTTGGCGGCAACCGTAGCATTCTCTGTCGATTACAAAAAAATTTCAAGGAATCAACAGCAAAATCCTTTGTAATCAAACTAGCCCATGCATTGCACAGGCAAAATGCTAGTCCATATAGGAGAAAAATATGGAGGATATGAGGGAGCACATAGAGACCCTGCTAAGTTGGCATGAAAAGTAGTAGTAATATAGAACATATTAATGCATATAAAGTGAGAAGCAACAAGCCTTATATGCAAAAGAAGCTTCATAAAGAGCACAGATAGTGAAAATGTGTAGGAGACATTCAATCAGGAACATGAATTTTGACCTAATTTTGTCGCTGAACAATAATGGATGAATATGAAATTTATTTGCTTGAGAAAGCAAATCAAGTGGCCAAGAATAGTTTTAAAAGAAGGTGAAACTTGAGACTAGTCGAGCTTGATATTGTGATTACCAATTAGGTTGAAGACTAGGATGCCGAACATATTGTATGTCCACTATTTAGTGGAGCCTAAAAGGGAATATAGGCTAGTATCATTTCTTTTCTCCACATCGCATGCCAGGTCAAGGAAGTAGATATCTAATTAGCAACATAAGACCTGGGTAAGGTGCGACTCAACATTATCCAATATAGTATCTTATGCGTATCGACTGCTCGAGATATGCAAAATTGTGCAAATAAATCTGCAGAGTTGATGTTTGCATATGTCCCTGAAAAATCTGTTTATTTGCATTCATGCCCTTCTAGGCTGAATATGCAAAACCTTTTTGTGCATAGACACCTCTGCAGGGGCATATACACAAGTAATTACGGTTCTCAGAAGGATTTTGTCCATTTCGCATATTTTTTTGGATATATATGCTCAGTATTCAGCCAGAAAAACATCCTCTAATAGTCAGGATAAGAATTGCTAGCCACAGACTTCCCAGTGGCATAACACAATAGCTATCATATATAGTACTGGTATATAACTGATAGATTATTGTTTTCTCCATAACCAAGTTATATAGTATAGCTGGGAGTTACCATTTTCCCAGAATATATCAGTTTTAACATTTTATTGTATTAGAAGTCCAACAGGAAACTAATTTACCATCTGACAGACCAATAGAGCAAAAAATTGGTATTTCTTTCCTTTTTTTTTGAAACGAAGTAAGTAGTATGTTTTGCATACACAAATTTCATGGCAGTTCTATGATTTAGTTAATGTTTCTTTAGAAAAATACACCCTATTTGAGAAATAAGTGGTTCACTTACAGAAAGAAGGTCCACACCAGCTGGTTCAAGATTTGGGACTGCTGTTGCTAGATCCTGAAAAGAAGATGCTGCAATCAGCCTTTTGTTACAACAAATAAACTTTGACGAGGTATTTACATTATAACATACGCCACCCTGCAAAATAATCCATTTGCCTATAAATATCTGTGCAAAATCTGAAGTTTCATATATGCCCTTCAAAAACTTAATTGAATGAATACACGATCTTCTCGAAAAGCCTTTTCTCACATGGATTATGCTGACCACCTACCCCCATGAATTGGATGACTCCCCAGCTTTAGTATAGTTTTGTAGGCAAAGAAACTGCACCTTCAAGGGGTGTATATAAAAACTAAAAATTATATAAGGGCATGCATATGCGTATAGAAGATTTTTCTAGGATATAAATGTGAAACCCCGCTAATTTTCAAGTATGAATTCAATCATGCTAGAGTGCTGAAAGAAGAAATTTAATGTGTTAACTGAAATAACAACCTTAGGAGGCCACTGGGGGAACGAAACCGTGTAGTCAGGTAACAAACTAACCCCTTTCCAAGTATCTTCATTTGGAGTACCTAGCATCCTAAAAGAAAATATTTTAGGGAAAAGAAGGATATCAGGTATTCAGCCCAGTAGACATTCCTCTGACACATGGAAGTTGCAATATTCAGAGCATTGACCAGAAGATATAACTGGAAAATTTTAAACAGTAGACCAATCTCACAGCCTTCATCAAACAAAACTTGACGGTTCGCCATTTCAGCAAAAATACAACCCGCAGACCAAATATCAACTGCTGCGGTATGATGTAGGGATCCGAGAAGGATTTCTGGAGGTCTGTAATTAAGAGTTACCAGCTGGAAAATGATATTGAAATAGCATCAGTTGACATGAAATAAAGGTGGAACTCAAAAATTTTGAAAATTCCAGTCTACACGAATGTAAGCAAACTGTTCTTTTCATGGAGTGTTAGAACCATCAGGCGAGTGCCTTCACGATGTTTTTTTTCCTGACCTCCTTTGAACACTCATCATGCAAAAGCCAAAGTAATTGCATGAATCAACAGGATTTCTTTCATGAAAAAAGTGGTATGTGAAAGAATTTTGTGCATGTATTTTAGTACTAAGGGAAAGCATGACAAAGTAGCCATGCTACATACCTTGGTCAAATCTTTTGACATTAAACTTCATGGTGTGCAAAGGAGAGTCGAAGTGCACTGTGACACTACTGGATGGATGACTATAGCAAGCTAGCATCATCATAAAGTGTAGCTCCTATTAAATGCTGGAATATAGCTTCTATGTCATCTGATCAAACAATTTTTCTTCTTGTAAATAATGTTCTCTTTTGACATAGAAGTACAGGAATTGCCTAGCATCTACTTGACTAACAAATATTCCAAAATAGCGACACTGTCCAAAACAACAACATAAACAAGAGGCGCACAAACCTACCCTAGGAGTACATATACGGAAAGGATTATCAAAATCCCTGCCTAGTCCAAAGTCTGCAATCTTCAGAACATGACTTTGCTGACTTATGAGTAAATTTTCAGGTTTCAAATCACGATGAAGAATTCTACGAATATGGCAATAGAAAAGGCCACTAAGAATCTGATAGAGACATTTCTGCAAAAAATAAGGTGAATAAACAGGTTAGCTCTTTAAAATACAGCTACATAAGTGTATATGCATTTCCTAACTCCTCTGCGCTAGTGTAGTTGACACTAATAACTATATACAAAAGAATAAAAATAAACAAGTTAAAGCTTATTAATTACCAAAGCCTTTGATATTAATGAGGTTAGGCTCAGACAGCATTAACTTTTTTTAAAAAAATGTAAGAAGGCCCATGAATAGAATGAGTAGATCTCATGATAAGCGATCAAGTTGGCATCAACCCTCTAGAAATTGCTGCCTAATTCCTAGCATAAGCAATTTCAGGTAACTAAACAGCATATCATGCAAAATTAGAAGGCTAACCAATAAGCAAGAAAGTCTACTGAGCTGAAAACATTGTAAATTCAAAAATATTGGCAAGCAGCCCCACTGAATTTCCCTACTCAGTAAAAAGACATAAAGCAGAAAGAATTTTCAACTATCAAGTAGAGTGTTGTAATCATTTGTGAGATACAGATAGCCTGAAGAGCCAAGAGAACAGATATGCAATCTGCAGTTCTGTACCAAAAGAAGACAGTTGTATTAAAATATGCCAAAATTCCAAATGATTCAAGCATCATAGATTTCCAGCATATTGGCAGCAGGTGATCATGTTTCCAAAATAATTTAGCTTGAGCAGTTTCTGAGTAAGACGTAAGCATAATAGATGAGATAGATTTGCAGTGGACATGGTTAAAGTGACAGGCCAAGCCTACCAATAAAATGTCAACTCAGTTTGGTATCACTTCCATTTTCTATTTCTATAAATGCTAATCATAAATCCTTGCTCTAAGCATACAAACTTTGCAGGTTATAAGAAGATAACTGGTTGTTCAGAGATGGATGCACCAACAGCATCTCTGATCCCAATTCCTATTTTTAAAATTGGACACAAACAACAGATTAAAATTTTCTCACTTCTGAAAATTTCTGAAATTTTGGGAACAGAACATCAAAAGATAAAGAAACTCAAGTAGCCAAACATGTTGACAATGGAAAATCCTACCGGCATTTCTGTGAAGTGTAAACAACATATGAGGATCTGCAACAGTATTTGCTAGAACATCTCGCTTGATAGAGGAAAAGAATCTCACTTTAACAAAGCGTGGATCTTTAGCAGTCTCCCGGAAAGAAATCATGTACTTCTTCAAGTCCATGTCCATATGCTCAAATATTAACCACATCTCATTCTTATTATTATAGACTATTTCTTCCAACCTATCATCAAAACAGAATATTCATAAGCAGTAGGGTATGGACAGAAGAACCAAAGCTTAATTGACAGCACAAAGTGTGGCAAGAGGTTCCAAGAAACTTATCCTAGAATGCAGTTCCGGTACAAATTTTGCGTCCAAGATTTAAAAGTAAAAACAAACACAGGGAGAAACTCCTGTAAAGCCCACCATTCGGCTTTCACAAGATTAAATGCAAGGAAATTAGGAAAGGAAAATGAAAAATGCATGCTCATGGTAAGGTCAAGATTCTGATAAAACACATTCGATCATCCACACATGATATAAAAATTTCATTGACTACAATACCTAGATAATATTCAATAATCAATAATCAATAATCAATAATCAATAATAAACACTATCTGGTGGAAAGTTAAATCTCCCGAGAACATCAGAAAAAATGATGATTTTCATCTATAAATACATACGTATCTCATAAAATTTGAAACACAAGCTCCAAACAATTACTTACCATCCTCAAACACAGCTATTGAATTATCACATATAGCTATTTATTTATTTAAATCAAGAAACCACAAATGCATGCCAGAAAGGGGAAAGATTAGATGATTAAGATCTTAACTTGACTACATTTTCGTGGTTCAGTTCTTTCAAGTAGGAGATCTCTCTAACCGTGGTGCTGGGGACTCCGTCGTCTATCCCCCAGTCAAATTTGATCTTCTTCGCGGCCACGATCTCGTTCGTGCGCTTATCCCGCATCTTGAACACCACACTGTACATCCCCTCTCCAATCTTTCCCAATCTCTCGTACTGCAACACTCCCATATCTCATCAGAAGATCATAGCGAGGAACATCAAAGATCATATAGATCATATAGATCATATACTGCAAGAAGAATCAAACTAGGGCACTCACATTTTCCATTTGATCACGAGGAGTGCCGAACCCTAGAATTCGTGAAAAGCAGAGTAATTAGGGTTTGTAAGGCCAATATCTTTCCACATTGGATCAAAAAATCCGGAAAAAAAATTGAAGGAAAAGGAGAACAAAAGGGGAAAAAAAATCTACTAGAAATCCTCTAATCGATCGAATTCAACTTCAGGAAAAAGAAATTGAAAGATCACGACGAGGAGAAGAGAGAGAACCTCGATCGGGGATTCTAGAAGCTTCCGGGGGGATTGTTCGTGAAATGCGATTCCCACCTTCGCAGGCTCAAGATTTAAATGGAAAATGCTAGATTAGTCCCCGTACAAATCTGATATCGCAGCTTGGTACCTCAACTTTTACTTTTATTATACTGCTCTTTATTATATTGTAATCTACAAAGTTTTTTTTTTTTTTTTTTTTTTTTTTTTTTTTTTTTTTTTTAAGATAAAAATGTAGCATTCTTTTCGTTTACTTTTAAAAATTTCGATCCGATATATTGAATATCAATCACCAATTTTTTACAAAAAAAAGAGAGTTAATTTTGTATAACTTTCTATAAATATATTGAATATTAAATATATCTCTACAAAATTTAATTTTTTATATTTATTTTTTAAAAAAATTTAAATTGTTCATATATATTCCTCTGATTTGTTACGGTTAACTTATAATTTTTTTTTACAAAATATAAATAAAATATTAATTTTGTCTTCGCAAATATATCTCTTCAAAAATTTCAACTATTAAAAAATATACACATGTTTAAGTATAATATCCAAAAAACTAAAAAGATAAATTTACCTCAATCACTAACCAAAATTAAGTATTTAATCTATAGTTAACTATATTTTTCTAATGGACATTAACGATAGGAACATATATAAAAGGGCTTTTTTTGAAATTGGCCCTATCAAAATTTAAATTTTTGAAAATGGCCCTGCCAAATTTATATTTGCAAAAATGGCCCTCCTCCTGCCACGTCAGCACGCCACGTCAGCCGGGTCCGCCACGTCAGCGAGCCACAGCCGCTGGTGCGCTGCGGTTGTTTAAGTGAAACACGCAGGTAGAACCTGCGTGTTCTAAACACGCAGGCTCGGCCTGCGTGTTTAGAATACGCAGGCCGAGCCTGCGTGTTTAGAACACGCAGACTGAGCCTGCGTGTTCTAAACACGCAGGCTGAGCCTGCGTGTTTAGAACACGCAGGCTCAGCCTGCGTGTTCACTTGCCCTAACTCCCCGCCCGGCCCGACCCCGACCCTCACTGCATTCTATCTCCTCTCTATCTCTCTCTCTCTCTCTCTCTCTCTCTCTCTCTCTCTCGCTCCCGTGCCGAAGCCGCCGAAGCCGCCGCACCCGCCGCACCTGCCGCACCCGCCGCACCCGCCGTTCGTCGTCGTCGTCGGAGGTTCAACAACCGATCTCTCACTTTCCCGTGCAGCAGCCGCGTCGCCGTCTAAGGTAATTTTTGTGTATATAATAGGTCAAAATTTAGGGCTTTTTTCATAGTGATTATATGACTTGCATTTCATAGATCATATGATCCTCATGAATATATGACTTGTTTTTTTAGGGCTTTGTGTTTTTTTAGATCATATGACTTGCATTTCAAAATTTAGGGCTTTGTGTTTTTTTAGGGCATTTCATAGATCATATGATCCTCATTCATGTAATTTTTGTGTATATAATAGGTCAAAATTTAGGGCTTTTTTTTGTTCTTTTTTTTTTAAATCTGTAATTGTGCTTTGTGCATTATATGCATTTGTTTGTGCATATAGTAGATTTTAAAATACTAATGTAGAGAGAGAAAGGGCTTAATGTAGAGAGAGAAAGTCTTTAATATAGATTTTAAAATATATGCATAAAATGTAAATAAATTATATAAAATTAATGTGTAATATATATATAAAGAGAAAGGGCTTATATACTTTTAAAAGTATAAACTATATCTGAAGTTTGTATTAGAACATTCGAATTTTAAATGTTAAGCTTTTGGGCCCTAATTGCCAAAAGGTCTCGCAAGTTCCAAAACATGAATAATTTCATAATACCTTAGATGATTAATTTCATGAATAGCAAGTTCCAAAACATGAATAATTTCATAATACAACTAAATTTTCATCAAAAATAGTAAATAAAACTTGCAAGGACAATTTTGAAAAATAAACTTGTAAGGACAGATAGTGATTCACTATGATTATTATTAAAAATAACAAAGTTTATAAGTTTTTTTTTTTGTCAAGCTCAAAATAGTGATTTTAATTTGTCGAACTAGAGTAGTCATCAAACTGACGAATGTTATATTATTTATTGTTATTTTTAGTACGTCAGTATGTCTGGTGAATGTGTTCCGTTTTCTATTCATTGGGACGGAAATTTAGTCGTGAACAATAATATACCACAATACATTGGTGGCTATAAAGAACTGATCGGAATTCGCCGCGACATCACATTTCGGGATTTCGAAGCAGAAATATACAAGGTCACTAATTATGATCGAGCGGAGTTCCGTATACGCATAACAGTTCGATGTCCAATGGGACCTAATGAATGGGAATTATTTGACATATCAAGTGATCATGGCCTTGTAGGCGTGATGAGTTTTTTCCCATTTCATGGTTGCATCAAAGTATACGTAGAGAAGCAAGTGTTGACTACACGTCACCGTCCAACCTCTGTTTACCAAAGAGATTATGTCGATCTTGAACGAATTCGTACATCAAGGTATGAAAATTTAGTAATTTTCAATTTCAATCTTTGTCCTTTAATAGTGTAGATGCACATCCCGCAGTGATAGAGGCTACAGCCAGAGCGTATATTCTGTTTCAGATAGGTTGTAGCCTAATGCCAAACCCAAGCAGAACTAGAGTACATTTAAGGTGGTTGCCTCTATTAGAGGATTTTGATGCTTGTGGTGCCTTGGCATGGGATGCGGCGACGCTAGCTCATCTCTATCGAGCATTAGCAAATGCTTGCATGAGGGGGAAAGCGGTGTGTTGCTGTTTTGCCACATTACTTCAGGTACATTCCTTTACTAGTAATTTCATTTATGAAATTCATTTATTATTTCTAAGTAGCTTAATATGTAGATTTGGGCATGGGATCATCTGCACATTGGACGACCTGAGATAGTCGGACCGCAGTTTGATCTTATTGATCTGCCACTAGGTTGCAGGTATGTATTAAATTTTAAGGTTTCTGTGTTTTATATTATCATTACTAATATATTATATGTGAAACAGGTGGAATAATAGGTTGGCTTTTCGAGACAATGTCAGGACGGCCGACATTGAGTTTTATCGCGATCAGCTTGATTGCCAGTTGGAGTCTCAGGTACATGAGTTAATTATCATAAATTTTTATTCACATAATTTTTTTTTTATACAAGTTACTAATCATTTACTTTTCACAATAGATTATATGGAGACCATATACAGATGATATACTAGGGTCACTTCTGTCACGCCCCGGGGGTAACCAGAACCCGGGCCCGCCAACAGATCCACCGTGTACACAGAATTTTCCATGTACACGAAGCGCTGGTAACCTGCTCAGATAGATAATATACAATAGAAGAGCATAAACAGAGCTGAACTAATAGAACTAACAGTAATCTCAGACTGAAGTAAACTGTAAACTGAAATAAAAGTACAATATACTCCCAGCTCACCATAAATATACAACCAGCTGGCCACAGCCAGACCCAAAAGTAAACTACTATAGTCTGAGATACAAAAGGGGAGTACAGTAAAAGTCTAGCTAATCTCTCGCTCGGGGTAGACGATCTAGCTAGTCGGCAATCCTCTTACCTCGATCTGCCGCTGAAGGCCCAGCAGCTCCCACGGTCGACTCTGCAAAACAAAGGGGAGAAGGGGACAAGAAACAGCAGTAATGGGGGTGAGAACTACTAGATAAACCAGTAGCCTCCCCTAGTGGGTAAAACCTCTGATGCTGACGCACCCACTAGGAATAAAGAGGCAAAAAGGAAGGAACAGTGGTATGCAATAAAGACTGCTGAAAAGAAACTACCACTACTATGCCTCTCAATGCAGTGCCAAAAGATGACTGTATAGATGCAACTATAAAGCTGACTGCCCAAAGAAAACCCAATCAGAGGGCCAGGAAATACTGGCACTGCCTGCTCTGCATCGAACTCAACAACTCAAATGGTGCCCGGCACTCGGCACGGTGTAAAGCCTACTCCGGAGTGGCACTCGAGGGGAGCGACCCACACGAGTAAAGTATCTCTGTATCAAGCATCTCTGTAACCACTGTCACAAGTATCTCTGTCAAGTATCGCATATAGCAGGACTGGATCATGACCATGATCAAAGTGGGAATACTCCATCCACTAATGCAACCCCGATCCCCAATCTAATGTGATAATAACATCCGGTCAACCGCCCAAAATCCGCGGTCACCGCTGAACCCATAGACCCCAATCTGATAAGGTAAAAACATCTGGTCAACCGCCTAATATCCGCGGTTGCCACTATGCCCCACAATCCCCAACAAGAGTCTAAACTGTCCCAGACTCAAGATCCAACTACACTATCTCAAAATCCCGATCAGACTCGAGCATCATGCATCGATAGAGAAGAATAACAATAAAACATGTTTTCTCCTAAGTCAAATCCCATAATATAGTGCTGCAGTAAAATAGTGGCCTAACTAGTTGTCCAAATAAGCATGCAAGTGTTCTTTTTAAAAGCATTTGAAAAGAGACTAAGGTTTCATGTGAAGAATTATTTTTACAAAAATATTGTTGGTTACTTATTTGCATGCGGTTTACGATATAGCAATTGTCCAATTTTCTTGTCCCAGATTTATCACATAGAAGCTACTAAATTAATTTAGGGGCCAAATACAATAGGTTTATATACCACAAGTTATCTATCACATGTATAATTGGGAAACTCTTTTATTCCTAGTGTGCAGGTCAACAAAGAGGGAAACGCAACCACCCACCTCGAAAAGCGTGCACACAACACCCAGAAAATACCCGCTGTCCTCTAAACACACCGTCAGCTGCAACAATATCCTACAACATCACATAAGTGTACACGGTGTAAATATAACAATTCCCAAACAGCTTTTGCTGTTTTAAAAATCAGCACGCAAAACGAGGAATTTTCACCTCTGTCCCGAGCTCCTAAAATCCCAGAAAAATCACGGTTGCGTTCCTCGCGAAAAATAGCCCAAAATCGACTCTTGAATCACCTCAATCCGATATTCCTACGCTGAGAAACAATTCGTCGAAGTCGCCGCTGTCCAAAAATCCAAACAGCAAAATAGGGGGTCAAAACACCTCGGGAATCGTGCCAAGAAGTCGGAATCCAGAGAAACCATCAACACGGAAAACGAAGCCCTACCTCTTAGGAACACAGCGGCGAAGAAATCGTCGAAATCGGACTCCTGTACTGCGCAGGGCACTCCTCGGACTGAAATGCGACGATAACGGGCCGAAATGGGGGAAAACCGAGGCACACTGTAAAATCCGGAACGCCGCTGTCGATCTTCCCGAAAATCTGGGAACGCACCACGAGGTAGAAAAATCAGTGGGGAACAACTTCTCTTCAATGCACTTCCTCTCTTTCTCTCTCTATCTCTCGGAAAAGAGCAGGAAAGGAGAAGGGGGTGGGCTATTTATAGGCCCAATTGAACAATTGGGAAAATTCCCAATATGTCCCCACTTCCGGGCGCAGGGGCACTTTCGGGCTGCTACAGTGCGGCCCGGCCCACAAATTTTCGGGCGGCTACAGTGCGGCCCAGCCCAACCCGGGCCGCACACGGGATCCTGCCCCGTCCGACCATCTGTCCAACCCGGCCCAGGGCCCGCCACGCGTCCGCCAAACAGGCGGCAGCCGTGCGGGCCCAGCGGGGACGCGCCACGTGTCCCCCTGCGGGGCGGCGGGGTGGGTGGCGCCCGCCAATGGCGGGGCGCCACGTGGCGGGCGCTTCCCCGCCCGTCACGCCCGCCGGGCGCCGCCTGCGCACCTGCGCCGCGCGTGCGTACGGCCGCGTGCGTACGGCCGCAGGCGCGCGCCTGCGGGTGCACCGCGCGCACCTGCGCCGTCCAACCCGGGGCCGCCACGTGGCGCGCCCCGGTGCACCGTGCACCGCGCCCCACACCGCGCCTGCCCGGCCTGCCCGCGCTGCCCGCGCACCCTCCCGTGCGCCGCGCGCCCTGGACCGGACCAAACGGCGCCTGCCACGTGGCCCGCCGGTGCACCGTGCACCGGCGGCCCGTTCCGTGGACCGGGAGTGGCGCGCCGGCCCAATAAGAGGCCGCCACGTGTCCCTGGCCGGTCCACAGGTCCCCCCGTGCACCATTTTGCACAGAAAACTTCCGGGGGTCCGTTTTTGGGCATCCGGACTCCAAATTAAATAAGTAAATAGCCGTTTTCAAGCGTTTTTTCGCGCTGAATCCAAATACGGCCTCCGTTCAGCCTGATTCCACCCCTAAAATTCGGCAAAGGCAGCCGAAGGTCAGGCTTACCCCCAAATCCTCTCTGAGTCCAAACAACATATCACTTTGACATGTTGTGGCCCCACACACCACGAATAGGTGTTCCACGCCCCGAAACAGGGGAAAAGCCACAGGAAAACCTGGGACACTACATCCTCCCCCACTAACAAAAGTTTCGTCCTCGAAACGAAAATCATACCTCAATCCAGAGCCTCGAACAGGTAGGGGTAGGCGTCCATCATCTCTGACTCGAGCTCCCACGTCGCCTCGCGCTCATCATGATGGCTCCAGAGGATCTTCACATAGGGGATGGTTCGATTGCGCAATTCTTTCACCTCCCGATCTAGAATCCGTACTGGGCGCTCCTCATATCTCAAATCCTCGCTGATCTCGAGGGTGCAAAGTCGATGACGTGCGACGGGTCGAAGACGTACCTCCTCAGTGTGGAAACATGGAAAACATCGTGGACACCAGCCAGTCTCGGGGGAAGTGCAAGTCGATAAGCAACAGGCCCGATACGCTCCAACACCTCGAATGGTCCAATGTATCGGGGGCTGAGTTTCCCGCGAATGCCGAACCTCCTAATCCCCTTGGACGGCGAGACTTTCAGAAATACATGATCTCCAACCTGAAACTCTAAGTCTCGTCGCCGAACATCAGCATAGCTCCTCTGTCGACTCTGAGCGGTCTGAAGATGCTGTCGAATCACCCGGACCTTCTCCTCTGCCTCCAGCAGTATATCTGGCCCCAAGGTCCGTCTCTCGCCTACGTCACTCCAATAAAGTGGTGATCGGCACTTGCGTCCATACAACGCTTCAAACGGAGCCATCTGTATGCTCGCTTGAAAGCTGTTGTTGTACGCAAACTCAACCAAGGATAAGTGCCGAATCCAACCTCCGCCAAAATCCAAGACGCAAGCCCTCAGCATGTCCTCCAAGATCTGTATAGTCCGCTCTGACTGCCCATCAGTCTGGGGATGGACTGAAGCTCTAGCACGCATGTGGATCTGCTACCATCCTGAGCAGAGGTCCTGACTGAATCAGAGCCGAGTCCCCATCGCGGCCTGCAAACTCCCCCAAAAACGCGAGGCAAACCTCGGATCTCTATCTGACACAATGGAGGCGGGTACTCCATGCAACCTCACAATCTCATCAAGGTATAACTGGGCTAGCCGATCGAGTGGCCACGTAGTCTGCATAGGCAAAAAGTGTGCTGACTTAGTAAGTCGATCCACAACTACCCAGATAGCATCTGCTCCGCCCTGTGCCCTCGGCAATCCGACCACAAAATCCATCGTGATGTGGTCCCATTTCCACTCAGGAATTGGGAGACTTTGTAACTTGCCAGCTGGCACCCGATGCTCAGCTTTTACTTGCTGACAAGTCAAACACTGGGCCACAAATCTCCCGACATCCCTCTTCATGCCATTCCACCAGAAATGTGCCTTGAGGTCCTTATACATCTTAGTCCCCCCAGGATGAAGGGTATAAGGTGTATAATGGGCCTCCTTCAAAATCTGCTCTCTGATCTCAGCATCCACTGGCACACATGCTCGGTCCCTGTACCTCAGTACTCCCGAAGCATCCACTGTAAAGTCCCCTGACTGATCACTCGGAAGCTGATCTCGAATCCTGGTCAAGTGGGGGTCCTTACTCTGTTTTTCCCTGATCCTGTCTAGCAGAGTGGGCTGCACGACTAATGACGTCAGTCTAGCAGAGACCCCAGGGGACACAACCTCTATCTCGAGCCGTCTCATCTCCTCCAATAGGGGCGCCTGCTCTGTGGTCAACATAGACAAACTCTGTACTGCTCTTCGGCTCAATGCATCAGCGACCACGTTAGCCTTACCTGGGTGGTAAAGGATGTCCACATCATAATCCTTTAATAGCTCTAACCACCTGCGCTGCCTCAAGTTCAGCTCCTTCTGGGTGAACAGATACTTTAAACTCTTGTGGTCGGTGTAGATCTCACAATGCTCCCCGTACAAGTAATGGCGCCAAAGCTTCAGTGCAAACACCACGGTAGCGAGCTCTAAGTCGTGGGTAGGGTAATTCTTCTCGTAATCCTTGAGCTGTCTCGATGCATAAGCAATTACCCTCCCATCCTGCATCAACACGCAACCGAGTCCACTGTGTGATGCGTCACTGTAGATCACATATCCTTTCCCCATAACAGGGAGGGAAAGGATAGGAGCAGTCATCAGTCTGTCCTTCAGCTCCTCGAAGCTCTTCTGGCAGTCCTCACTCCAGATAAACTTAACCCCTTTACGCGTCAACCGAGTGAGGGGTGTGGAAAGCTTCGCAAAGCCTTCCACAAACCGACGATAATAACCAGCTAATCCCATGAAGCTGCGCACCTCTGATACAGTCGTCGGTCGGGGCCAATCACGAACTGCCTCAATCTTCGCCGGGTCTACAGCTACACCGGCGGCGGAAATCACATGGCCCAAGAAAGCTACCTCCCGAAGCCAAAACTCACACTTTGTCAGCTTGGCGTACAACTTCTTCTCCCGTAGAAGTTGTAGCACAGTCCTCAAGTGCTCCATATGCTCGGCCTCGCTTCGGGAGTAAATCAGGATATCATCAATGAACACCACCACAAAGCGATCCAGAAATGGCCGAAATATCCTGTTCATCAAGTCCATAAAGGCGGCAGGGGCATTAGTCAATCCAAACGGCATAACTGTAAACTCATAATGCCCGTACCGTGATCTGAAAGCAGTCTTAGGAATATCCTCGGCCTTCACCTTCAGTTGGTGGTAACCAGACTGCAGATCAATCTTGGAAAATACACAAGACCCTTGCAGCTGATCAAAGAGATCATCGATGCGCGGCAGAGGGTACTTGTTCTTGATGGTCACTTTATTCAGCTCCCTATAGTCCACACACAGTCTAAGTGACCCATCTTTCTTTTTCACGAATAGCACCGGCGCTCCCCAGGGCGACACACTGGGTCTAATAAAACCCTTGTCCATCAAATCTTGCAACTGTGCTTTAAGCTCTCTCAGCTCAGCTGGTGCCATCCGATAAGGAGCCTTAGAGATTGGCGCAGTTCCTGGAACTACGTCAATCACAAACTCGATCTCTCTGTCGGGCGGCATACAAGTCAGCTCAGGTGGAAACACATCCGAAACTCGCGGACGATAGGAATATCCCCGAGTCCCGGTGCCGCCGTAGGCCCCTCAACAACACTAGCCAAAAAGGCTACACATCCTCGGTGAATCATCCGCCTCGCTCGGGAAGTCGAAACCATAGAGGCAAAGAAAGCACTCTGACATCCCCGGTACATCCACACCTCCTGGCCTGGCTCTCTAAAAGTGACAGTCCTCTCGGCACAGTTAATTGTCGCAAAATATCGAGCCAGCCAGTCCATCCCGAGAACCACATCAAAGTCCCGCAGCTGTCTCAAGACCAACAGGTCTACTGGCATAATCCAGGACTCGATCCGTATCGGGCAGGACCAACAACACTCCTCCACGTGCAAAGTGTGATCGGAAATCTGAACCTCTCGTGTACGTGGTAAAAGTCCTACCCCTAACCCATGTGATAATGCAACTGATCTACTAATGAAAGAATGCGATGCTCGTATAACAAATAAGATATGAATCCAAATGCCAGAAATAGACCATACCTGCCATCACACAGTCAGCTGTAGCAGAATCCCCCGCCTGTGCTAAGCCATCATGACCGCTCAACAACGGCTGTCTCTCACCAGAAGGGTGTGGAGGCGAAACTCGGTCTGCCCGGAGACCTGTCGGAGAAACTCCCGGTTGCAGCTGGGAAGTAGTAGGAACGGACACTAAAGTAGGTGCCGCAGCCGTCCCCGAGGGGCACGCAACTCGCTTGTGCCCGGGCTGTCCACACCCATAGCAGCGACCCCACCGCTGGTTGCAGGTACCGGGAAAATGCTGACCTCCACAGAAAATACAACTGTAGGGAGCCCGCAATTGTCGTGACTGCTGCTGCTGCTGTCGAGACCTCTGCTGGGATACGAGAGAGGCCAACGCCGAAGAAGGTGCTACTAAGGTCGGAAGGGGGCATCTAGCTCGGATGTGGCCAGACTGTCCACATCGGAAGCATCGACCCCGCCTCAAGTCACAGGTACCTGATGGATGCTGTCCCCTACAGAAAACACACCTGCCGCGAAGCCGTGGCCGTCTACGAGAACTGGCCTGTCCAACAACATCCAGGGCTGGGCGTTTCCTCTCTAAACGCTGCTCTGAAGCCCTAGCCCTCTCTCCAACTGCCGAATCACCTCTCTGCGCCAGTAGCTGCTCCAGGCGCTGGTCCTGTCGAAAGCTCCTCGCCACTAAATGGGTCACCAAGGCCCGCAGTTCCCCCAGCTCTGTAGATACCGCCTGCTCGGGCTCCTCAGAAGGGGTGGGGATACCCCCGGCGGAACAACGACGACGGGGCGACATACTGTCACAAAAAAAAAACCACAAATCAGCAATAAAACCCCACACGACCCAATCTAGCGAAAGTCAAAGACATCCCCCTATTTCTGTGACTTTATGTTGTCTGCAGCCAACATAATTGTCCACCAGAAATAGGCCATGTCGATCTCTCTTCACTCACTGGAAGAGCCAAATAAATAAATCAACGACTTTCGTGAAATGTCAAGTCTCTCACGCCCTATCATCCTAGGGTCTGCCAAAAGCCTAGGGTTTCCTAAGTCCCAACTGACCTATCCCTAAGCTCTGATACCAACTTAATCTGTCACGCCCCGGGGGTAACCAGAACCCGGGCCCGCCAACAGATCCGCCGTGTACACAGAATTTTCCATGTACACGAAGCGCTGGTAACCTGCTCAGATAGATAATATACAATAGAAGAGCATAAACAGAGCTGAACTAATAGAACTAACAGTAATCTCAGACTGAAGTAAACTGTAAACTGAAATAAAAGTACAATATACTCCCAGCTCACCATAAATATACAACCAGCTGGCCACAGCCAGACCCAAAAGTAAACTACTATAGTCTGAGATACAAAAGGGGAGTACAGTAAAAGTCTAGCTAATCTCTCGCTCGGGGTAGACGATCTAGCTAGTCGGCAATCCTCTTACCTCGATCTGCCGCTGAAGGCCCAGCAGCTCCCACGGTCGACTCTGCAAAACAAAGGGGAGAAGGGGACAAGAAACAGCAGTAATGGGGGTGAGAACTACTAGATAAACCAGTAGCCTCCCCTAGTGGGTAAAACCTCTGATGCTGACGCACCCACTAGGAATAAAGAGGCAAAAAGGAAGGAACAGTGGTATGCAATAAAGACTGCTGAAAAGAAACTACCACTACTATGCCTCTCAATGCAGTGCCAAAAGATGACTGTATAGATGCAACTATAAAGCTGACTGCCCAAAGAAAACCCAATCAGAGGGCCAGGAAATACTGGCACTGCCTGCTCTGCTGTCGAACTCAAGAACTCAGAATGGTGCCCGGCGCTCGGCACCGTGTAAAGCCTACTCCGGAGTGGCACTCGAGGGGAGCGACCCACACGAGTAAAGTATCACTGTATCAAGCATCTCTGTAACCACTGTCACAAGTATCTCTGTCAAGTATCGCAATATAGCAGGACTGGATCATGACCATGATCAAAGTGGGAATACTCCATCCACTAATGCAACCCCGATCCCCAATCTAATGTGATAATAACATCCGGTCAACCGCCCAAAATCCGCGGTCACCGCTGAACCCATAGACCCCAATCTGATAAGGTAAAAATATCTGGTCAACCGCCTAATATCCGCGGTTGCCACTATACCCCACAATCCCCAACAAGAGTCTAAACTGTCCCAGACTCAAGATCCAACTACACTATCTCAAGATCCCGATCCGACTCGATCATCATGCATCGATAGAGAAGAATAACAGTAAAACATGTTTTCTCCTAAGTCAAATCCCATAATATAGTGCTGCAGTAAAATAGTGGCCTAACTAGATGTCCAAATAAGCATGCAAGTGTTCTTTTTCAAAAGCGTTTGAAAAGAGACTAAGGTTTCACGTGAAGAATTATTTTTACAAAAATATTGTTGGTTACTTATTTGCATGCGGTTTACGATATAGCAATTGTCCAATTTTCTTGTCCCAGATATATCACATAGAAGCTACTAAATTAATTCAGGGCCAAATACAATAGGTTTATATACCACAAGTTATCTATCACATGTATAATTGGGAAACTCTTTTATTCCTAGTGTGCAGGTCAACAAAGAGGGAAACGCAACCACCCACATCGAAAAGCGTGCACACAACACCCAGAAAATATCCGCTGTCCTCTAAACACACCGTCAGCTGCAACAATATCCTACAACATCACATAAGTGTACACGGTGTAAATATAACAATTCCCAAACAGCTTTTGCTGTTTTAAAAATCAGCACGCAAAACGAGGAATTTTCACCTCTGTCCCGAGCTCCTAAAATCCAAGAAAAATCACGGTTGCGTTCCTCGCGAAAAATAGCCCAAAATCGACTCTTGAATCACCTCGATCCGATATTCCTACGCTGAGAAACAATTCGTCGAAGTCGCCGCTGTCCAAAAATCCAAACAGCAAAATAGGGGGTCAAAACACCTCGGGAATCGTGCCAAGAAGTCGGAATCCAGAGAAACCATCAACACGGAAAACGAAGCCCTACCTCTTAGGAACACAGCGGCGAAGAAATCGTCGAAATCGGACTCCTGTACTGCGCAGGGGACTCCTCGGACTGAAATGCGACGATAACGGGCCGAAATGGGGGAAAACCGAGGCACACTGTAAAATCCGGAACGCCGCTGTCGATCTTTCCGAAAATCTGGGAACGCACCACGAGGTAGAAAAATCAGTGGGGAACAACTTCTCTTCAATGCACTTCCTCTCTTTCTCTCTCTATCTCTCGGAAAAGAGCAGGAAAGGAGAAGGGGGTGGGCTATTTATAGGCCCAATTGAACAATTGGGAAAATTCCCAATATGTCCCCACTTCCGGGCGCAGGGGCACTTTCGGGCTGCTACAGTGCGGCCCGGCCCACAAATTTCCGGGCGGCTACAGTGCGGCCCAGCCCAACCCGGGCCGCACACGGGATCCTGCCCCGTCCGACCATCTGTCCAACCCGGCCCAGGGCCCGCCACGCGTCCGCCAAACAGGCGGCAGCCGTGCGGGCCCAGCGGGGACGCGCCACGTGTCCCCCTGCGGGGCGGCGGGGTGGGTGGCGCCCGCCAATGGCGGGGCGCCACGTGGCGGGCGCTTCCCCGCCCGTCACGCCCGCCGGGCGCCGCCTGCGCACCTGCGCCGCGCGTGCGTACGGCCGCGTGCGTACGGCCGCAGGCGCGCGCCTGCGGGTGCACCGCGCGCACCTGCGCCGTCCAACCCGGGGCCGCCACGTGGCGCGCCCCGGTGCACCGTGCACCGCGCCCCACACCGCGCCTGCCCGGCCTGCCCGCGCTGCCAGCGCACCCTCCCGTGCGCCGCGCGCCCTGGACCGGACCAAACGGCGCCTGCCACGTGGCCCGCCGGTGCACCATGCACCGGCGGCCCGTTCCGTGGACCGGGAGTGGCGCGCCGGCCCAATAAGAGGCCGCCACGTGTCCCTGGCCGGTCCACAGGTCCCCCCGTGCACCATTTTGCACAGAAAACTTTCGGGGGTCCGTTTTTGGGCATCCGGACTCCAAATTAAATAAGTAAATAGCCGTTTTCAAGCGTTTTTCCGCGCTGAATCCAAATACGGCCTCCGTTCAGCCTGATTCCACCCCTAAAATTCGGCAAAGGCAGCCGAAGGTCAGGCTTACCCCCAAATCCTCTCTGAGTCCAAACAACATATCACTTTGACATGTTGTGGCCCCACACACCACGAACAGGTGTTCCACGCCCCGAAACAGGGGAAAAGCCACAGGAAAACCTGGGACACTACAACTTCCACCTTTTTGTCTACTGGGGTCTCCGGTATGGCGATCACGGACGACCCTAGTATGCTTTCATATTATTGAGCTACATCTTCCGGATCGGGTACTTCGTCATTTTGGATTTCGACAGCATATACCCGACGCAGTACATGCTCTACCTCGCATCACTTCACAAGGTAGACCGGATGAGAACTGGGCGGCATTTCATGCCATACATATTCAGGATTGGGACAATCGACTGCAGCATATAGTAGAGGTGGACCCCCATGTAGATCCCGATTATATACGCGTCGCTTCTATCTACATGCAGTGGTATTGGAGTATCACCAGGCGGTGGATATCTACTCCAGCACAGCGTCCCCCCTTGCATATGAGCCCCATGGACATCGCGAGAGATTTTTGGTATGATATACTAATTAATTTCATTTTCAATATATAATTATTGTGATACTGTTTTCATTTTAGGTCGATCTCCTTCAACAAACAGAATATACGATCAGAAGTGTACTACCCCAGCTTTCACATATTGGAGCACCTTTCGACATTCTGACACGTGGTGCTGCTAAGGTGGAGGAAGGTTTACTGACTTTACAGACATTACCATATACTACACCACGCCCAGCGGATCATGGTGGAGCATCGACGTCGGGGCATGCACCATCACCTAGTCCATCGGGGACACAGCCAGCATACCATGGTGGAGCATCGACGTCGGGGCATGAACCATCAGATATTACGCCACCATCGGGGTACGTACCACTTGGTCATCGTCAACGAGGAACTGATCTTTTTTATTTTAGGCGAGCACTGCACCGACAGTCCTCCCAGACTGATCAGCCATCATCTTCAGGTCCTTCACAGCCAGAGGGCACGGCTATTTCACAGTTGGACCAATTGGACCGTATAGAGCCTTTTGATTAGTTTATATTGTTATATATTATTACATTTCTATTATTTTGTTGTGATGAGCTGTGTTGTTGTGTTGTTGTGTTGTGCGATGTGATGTGATATGATGTGTTGTTGTGATGCTGTGTTGTGCGATGTTCTACGATGTGATGTGATGTGATGTGATGTGATGTGATGTGATGAAAGGTGTTGTGATGTGATGTGAAGTGCTATTGTGTTGTTGTGATGTTGTGTTGTGTTGTTGTGATGTTGTGCGATGTTCTGCGATGTGATGTAATGTGTTGTGATTGGGTTGTGCTTTGTTATGCTTTATTGTATTGTTGTGATGTGATGAAACGTGTTGTGATGTGATGTGAAGTGCTATTGTGTTGTTGTGATGTTGTGTTGTGTTGTTGTGATGTTGTGCGATGTTCTGCGATGTGATGTAATGTGTTGTGATTGGGTTGTGCTTTGTTATGCTTTATTGTATTGTTGTGTTGTTGTGTTGTGTTCGTAATCATGTATTTTGCTTTTTCTTTGAAATGTTGAAACTTACTGTAATAATTGTTCAATGTAATATTTATAATTCCTCTTATTCATTCCTTTCTTTTTTAAAAAAAAATGCTCACTATGTATATGCTTTGCATTTATTATTTGTTTAAAGCTTTGGTGATTGTGAAGAGATTGTTTACTTAATTTTCTGATGAGCTCTTGAATGATTGTCCACCTTTTAGCATAATTACTGTTCTTGTTTTCAAAATTGTTGCTTTTAAATTTTCAAGATCCTGATGAAATAGAATATTAGACACTGCATTTGATCTTCGTTTTGCACTAGTTAAACACAAAGATTCATTGTTAGCTTTTAAAAGAAAAAAAATCCACTAGTACAGGTTCTACATCGAGCATTGACTCCCCAGATATTTACAGAAAAAATTAAAAATTCTTGCATCATGTGTATTTTATATTTACAGTGTGGTTCGGGTGGTTTCAGACTGTGGCGGAAGCTCCCGGGGCGAAAAGTGAGTTCGCGGCGCAAGAATTGAGCACCCTGGTGGGGGAGTGAAGAACACGCAGGGTCAACCTGCGTGTTTAGAACACGCAGGTTGGGCCTGCGTGTTTAGAACACGCAGGCCCAGCCTGCGTGTTTAGAACACGCAGGTAGAGCCTGCGTGTTCTAAACACGCAGGCCCAACCTGCGTGTTCTAAACACGCAGGTTGACCCGGCGTGTTTAGAACACGCAGGTAGAGCCTGCGTGTTTCACTAAATCACGCCAGGCGCACCGCGGCTGTGGCTCGCTGACGTGGCGGACCGGGCTGACGTGGCGCGCTGACGTGGCAAGAAGAGGGCCATTTTTGCAAATTTAAATTTTGCAGAGTCATTTTTAAAAATTTAAATTTTGATAGGGTCATTTTCAAAAAAAGCCCTATATAAAAAGGAAAATGCTACATCTTACACCCACTCCATCCTGGGATAGGATGAATTTCACTCGTCACATCGATGTGACGAGTAAATGAATACCCACTCCAGGATAGGGTGGATGTAGGATGTACACCCCATTTAGGGTGTACACCTAGCATTGCTCATATAAAAAATTTAATTTTTTTAATAAATAAATATAAAAAATTAAATTTTGTATATTTATAAGAATCTCTATAAAATTAACCTAAAAAATTATTACTCAGCTATCCTATTTTATAAAAAAAAATTATAATAAAATAAAAGTATTATTATAAAATAGTTTATTGTAATTTTTTGAATAATGATGTGATAAAGCTAAAATGCAGTAAAGTACAGTGGGTTGAGCTTACCACCCTTAAAATTATGATTGAAAGATTATTTTACATTGATTTATTAATGCTCAAGTCCTTTGGAGCCCCAAAAAAAATTATTTTGTATATAAAAAAAAAATTAACAGGTAATAGATCTAAACAATGGAAAATTAATGAGTTGAAGATAAAACCTAGATGGAAAATACTATACTTACAGATAAATCTTGTAATCATTTACAAAATCTAAAATACAACTGTGTACTCGTAGGAGTTATTATCGTATAGTTCGAAGTATAGCATTTTACTGCTATGTGATTTACTGGAAGAAATAAATACCAATCTTATTAAACCACGTCAGATAATGAAGATTTATATATATATATATACGTACATTTATATATAAATACATTTATATATATATATATATATATATATATATATATATATATATATATATATATATATATATATATGTACTAATGTATACATATATATATATATATACATTTGTATATGTATACATTTGTATATGTATATATATACATATACAAATGTATATATATACAAATGTATACATATATATATATATTGTCACGCCCCGGGGTCGAAACTGCGACCCGGGCTCGCCAATAGATCCGCCGCTTATGCAAAACCCCGCACAGGCGAAGCGTCCAACCTACAATTAAGAAAAAGGTACGTACTACAACTAACAGATATCAGAGCTATAAATAAAAATCTGCTGGAAAACTGAAATCAACCACTGTACAACTGGAAATAATACAATAATGTCCATCTCCCCAAAGGTGATAAATAATACAATATCATCAGATACAAAACCCAGTACTCAACAGGGAGGTATCTCCAATAAATACATCAGTGTACGGGCTCTCAATACATATCATATCCTCACTACATCAGTCTCTCAAAAGAGGAAAATAAATAATTAATCTACTGAAGATCTCCTCTGAAGGGGTACCGCTACTCTCCAACGACGGGTAGGGATCTAGCTCGCGACTCCCTCGCCTCGATCGACAACCGCATAATCAACAACACCCGCTAAGACTCTACAAAACAAAGGAGAGAAGAAAGGGAGGGGAAAACCCTAAAGGGTGTGAGAACTACACCAAAAAGGGAGTTCTCAGTGGGTACCACCGCCAGGCCCGACGATCTGCCCACTAAGTCCACTAGAGGCATAAGATAACGAAAGCAGTGAAAACTGAAGAAGAAAGCTGGAGACACTCAACAGCTACCATGCCTCTGTCTAAATGCTCAAAAGGGGAAACTCTGATAAAGATATGCAACACCCGCACACGAGGTGCTCAATCGACCCAATCGAGATGACTGCCACATCGGGTCCAGTCAAGCCTGCGCCTACCTACAACTACCTCCCACTGCCGGGCAGGAATTACATAGGGTGTCCATACGGACTAACTCGCTATCGAATAGTGACACATGCAGGCTATAGTCGAAATCCACGCTCTCTCTCGGAACAGATGGACTCAAGATGCTCTACCTCTCACACAAAGGTCAAAGTACTCACAATGATACGGGACCACCGTCAAACCAAACGGCTCCCAACAACACTAGCACTGGTCTAAACACAGCTACTAGACTCCACTCAGTCCCCCTGACACGAGTGCAACAATAAAGTAAATGCCTGTAATAAACCCAATCAGACCACCAGTCAACACTGGCACTGCCTGCTCTGCCTGCCGCATCGGGTATGCCAGCCTACGCATATCCCTGATGCAAAGAATGAGTCCCGAGGACTCAAAACCTGTCTGTCGCACACTCCGGAGTGGCACTCGAGGGGAGCGACCCACACGAGCAAAGTATCTCTGTCACAAGTATCAAAAACTAGAAGGACTGGATCATAACTCTAATCAAAGTGGGAAATCCCATCCACTAAAGAAAGACCCGATCTCAATCTGATGCGAAGTAAACAATAAGTGGGAAACTCCATCCACTAAAGGAAACAGATGCCCAATCTGATGCATAAATAAATATCCGGTCAACCGCCCAATATCCGCGGTTGCCGCAATACCCTGCCGTCTATAATCAAGTCCTATAACCGACCTCCGGTCAACCGCCCAAAGTCCGCGGTCACCGCAAAACCCTGCCAACCGCAATCCAGCACAACCCGTCCCTGACACCAATGTCCCGGCTACACTACCTCAGACCCCTGCTCGCACCCGAGCAACACAGACTGCCAGACTAACAAAGAAGGTGTAAAAACTTGAATTTTTATTGTGAATAAATAAAAGGAAAAGAATGGAATGTCAAGTTGAGTTTGAAATGTAAATGGCATAAGAGTGCAGTTGACCTTTTTGCCACTGTGTAAATTGCACAGTTTATGAGGCTGAAATGTCGCTTTTCAATCCAAGCCAAATCTCGAAAATCCGAGATCACCAGTGCGACCGTCTCGTTGAACTGATCGAAAATGATATTAAGCAAGTTCAGATCCAACGGTCGGATCTTCCAGAAATCAGCAAAGAAGCGGGCGGGACCCGCGACTTAAGTGAATAGTGCTGTGAACCGTAGATGAATAGTAACCCATATTTTCAAATCCCCTTAGTGCCAAACGTTAGCCAATTCTGGACTCCGAGCATAGCAATCCAGGTAGTCGATTTGATCGGTTTTATTATTCTGAACGCAATGGCACTGACGGAATTTCCGTTTGACGACCCTAGAGTCTCGAAAAGCGCGATAAACTATATTTTGGTACAGTATTTATGGACCGAGAATTTATCCGGGCATTTTCTCGAAAAAAAAAATCGCTACCTGATAGGATTCGTCGAGCCGGACGTCGTGACGAAGTCCGTTTTTCGATTCGACGACGAAAATGCCTCGAAAAGCGTGAAATACAGTGAAAAATGTGGCATTTTGCACAATATACCCGATATTTTATGCTCCGTTTTGCGTGCTGCTCTTTGGAGAGGGACCTAAATGTGATAGCTAGCTACTGTGAGGGACTGGGCTAAAAATAATGAAGTTTGAGGGACTAAAGAGCAATTGTGCTATATGCACTATTAATACACTATCTCGGGCTAGGGTTCCTTTAAACCCTAACCCCGTAGCCTTTCCCCCCAGCCGCCAGCTCCAACAACTCCACCCTCTCTGCCGCACTCCACGGAGGTAGCGGACCGGCCGCCGCCTCGTCGCCGGAGAAGAAGGTGAATCGAGAAGACCTCATTCACTTCGGTTGGGAAAGAGAGGAGTCTTTCCCAGAGGCCTTGGAGGGTTCCAAATAGCATCTGGGAGTGCCTCTGCATTGTGGATGCCGAGCTGAGGTGAACCCGACGTCAGCCGCCGCCGTGCGCCGCCACGGGAGCATCCCTTCCTTCCTCGGTTCTCCGGCGAGGTAAGCTTATGGAATTTATTATTTCTAATTGGCCTTTGAACCCTTCTAGTTTATTCCTGACTTCGAGAGGAACTTCTCTGTGAAGTTGAGCCGTCGCCGTCGTCCCGGCTGCCGGCGGGAGCGATTTCTTGCCGGAAGTCCATCTTCGGCAAGATCTGCGGCTGAGCTTCATCCGGCCGTTGAACTCGAGATCAGAGACGTTGGGATTGTTCTTCTCGTTGACTTAGGCCTCCTCCCACAGTTTGATGAAGATCGGTTGAGAATCCACGCCGCACGAGCCAACCCTAGAATCGGGTTTTTTAAGCATTTCGGCCAAGCTTCGCCGTCCGGCTCCGCCGCTCACTCCCGACGCCGGCCACCACTGCAGGAAGCTTCCTGGCGCCGAGGAGATCAACTTGGCCCAAGTTGCGCCGGGCCGAACACTGCCGACCGGATTCCACCATTAGAGGGTGCAACTCCGGTGATCTTGCACTCCGGCGATCGTCGGGGCTTCGCGCGGTGGGAAAGCTACTCAGGTAGGTTCCTTAGACATAAATTAGACCTTCTGTGGAGTTGCATGTAGATTCTAACGCAAGGATTGTGCTCACTGTAGTTGCACCATCCCTTACATCCGACCTCGACCTCCGGCCACCTCCGGCACCCCGGGCTCCGGCCACTTGCCCAGGTAGGGTCTAAATACTTGTTATAGTTTTCCCAGCAAATTACTTTGGGTCGAGGAGACTCCTGTTACTAGGTTCCAACAGTTGCACCGAATTATCTAAACTTAGGTTTGTCTCCGGCCGCCGCCGCCTCCGGTCGCCAGAGCTCGACCCAGCATGGACCATCATGTCTCTGGGGCATGCCTTTAACCTGTGCTCACCCCTGTTTGCAATTTGACTAGGAGTGGATCTGATCTTGGCCAAAACCGAGCTTGAGTATTTTGGTGGTGTTGCTCCGGCGACTCCTCCGGCCACCCTCCGGCGCGCCACAAGTGAGCATCACTGTCCTTGATCATCCCTCAGTGCCATGCTCCAGTTATTTCCTTAATTGGTCAAGTAGATCTTAAGATGTAACATAATTGCAATTTGAGCCTAGATGTTATGGGCCAACTTGGTCTTCGGGATCCGTGTCAGTCCAAGCTTGTGAGCACGAGCTTCGTCTCGTCGAAACGGACGCGACAGAATTTACGGTACAGCTTTTGGATCCCCGGATTGTGAGAACGGGTCAAAACAGATAGCCAACTTAATATTATTATGCAAAAAATTAAGATGTACCATGGACCTAGATGTAGTCGGGACACGCTGGCTGTCTTTAGACAGTGTTTTCATACCTACTGAGCATTTTGTTAGGGTTCCGTGGATTCTTGTTGAACGGGAATCGGACCTTGTTCCGTAAATCGGCTTTATTGTCCCGTGTTGACGTTGCGTTGCTATAGTGTTGTCGGGATGGGTATGTGTGAGTCTGTTACTGACTACGGTTTCTATTCAGGGCACAGTTGTTCAGCACCAGCCTCCCAGTAGCCGAGCAGGAGTACGAGGATCTGCCTACATTCAGGTGGGTTATCTTCGGTCCGGGCTTTATCTTTTCGGCCCTCTGGTTGCTTTAGTCCAGTCGGACACCTGTTCTTGATTTAGTCCTGATGATTTTACCTGTTCTTGATTTAGTCCTGATGATTTTATCTGTTCTTGATTTAGTCTTGATGATTTTACCTGTTCTTGATTTAGTTCTGATGATTTTGCCTGTTCTTGATTTAGTCCTGATGATTTTGCCTATATGCCATATAATCTTTCTTGATGGACATTGATCTCCTTAGACATATCCTGTATATCTGCTTGTCAGTTTCATATCTGAGTACAGTAGATTCTCATGGTCTGATCATGCTTGTTGATTCCTGCCATTGGTTATATTCTGTATTTATATCCAGAGATATTTGCCTTTATATTCAGATATGCATGATAGACCCTTGATCGATATATATACAGGTAGTTGATTCCCTGTTGGGATCTCGGCTTGTTGCCGACTACCCGGTCACTAGACCGTGAGCTTGAGCATAGCATGATGATTGCCACGCACTGTTGTACTTCACATACACTGACGGTTTGGCCACCGTCGTTGTGTTCTTTACCGGTAAAGTGGTCTGGAGATAGGACCCGTGAGCCCCGATTGCATCTGTGAGTGCCGGGTTATTGTCAGCGGATGGGGTGCGGATCAGTGGTATTGCCTGAGGTTCTGTGAGACCAATAATGGCATATGATTGGATACTTGGATTTCTATCTTTGACGCATCATTCTTAGCTTGCACTGTCATTTGTAGCTATTTACCTTGTACCATCGCTGCTCAGTTTATGCTTGATTATTTCAGTTACATCATGATTTCCAGTATTACTTATCTGCAGTTCCTTTATGCTGGATTATTACAGTTATATCATGATTATCAGCACTTATTGATTATCAGTAGACATTGTCTGCTTATTTCAGCTTATCCATTGACTTATTGATTGTCAGTAGACATTATCTGCTTATTCCAGCTTTAGCCATTGATTATTGATTATCAGTAGACATTGTCTGCTTATTTCAGCTTATCCATTGACTTATTTGTCACGCCCCGAGTTTTAAAAGTCAGGTCTGAATTTTTTTTTTTTTTTGGAATAAATCAGAGTTTGCAAAACGGGCGTAACAGACCGCCACACATATAGGAAATTTCCTATCCCAATGGATAGAGTCTCTCCTATACATGCACGGCTAGGCGAATCCAATCATCAATCAGAGAACAATGAGTATCTCAACTAAACAATAACTAAACACCTCGAATAATCCAAATAACCATACTAACATCAATCTGAAATATCTCAATAACTTGAAGCTGAAATGCTATAAATAAAAGTCATCTGCAAATCATCGAGGATCTCAATCATCAATATCTATCATCAGGGGGGCAGCTCTATCGTGACGGACTCACTCGAACGTCCTGACATCGCAGCACCCGACCGACGTGAAAAATGGTCACCCAGGGGGTGTGAGATACACTGTACATGTATCCCAGTGGGCACGACGAGCCGAAAAATAGCTAATCGTACCTACCGGATACTAAAATCGGCGGATAGTAATAATCGATGGGTAAAGCTGAAATAAACAGGTAGTGTCTACTGATAATCAATAAGTCAATGGATAAGCTGAAATAAGCAGACAATGTCTACTGATAATGTCACGCCCCCGGGGGTTTTCGAGTCAATCAAAGCGGAAAATTGCGTGTCTATTTTTTTTTTCTTAATAAGGTAATATAAACCTCATCCCCGGTGCGTGCCAGACCGCCACATACACAAACTCTCTCTGCCCACGGACAGAGTCTCCTTTGTATATGCACGGCGTCTCATTTACAACATCAAACATTAAACTCCAACCAACAGCCATACAATAGACATACAACACCAAACAACACAAGTTTATAAAGCGGCGTCATCGTTTGGAAAGGATAAAACCCAGCGTTTGTAAAATCAGTGCCCACACGGCACTTCGTTTTGAGAAAACATTTCCGCAATCAAGCAGTTTATCAGGAAAACGTGCCGCGTAAGGAAGCACCACTAGAAATATCAAAAAGTCACCAAAGAACGTCTCATCCACAGTACTATCTAATACATGTCCACAACTAAGGTAATCCACAACTAAAGTAGTCCACAAGCAAATTAACTATTTAAAGCATAAAAGGAAATGAGATATAAAACCAAGTATCCTGACTATGGTCCTCGCGACGCAGTCTCACCGCCATCCCGGCTAACGCACCTAGTAATACCTGTCACGGAGTGGGTAAAGTCAGTGACAAACAAAGTAGATGTTTAAATAACAACAAGGAAGGAAAAGCAAACCGAATACACCAGGACCTTTCGCTAAAACCTGAAACTCACATTACTCGTTTTGTTTACTTTAGTGCCACCGTCCCGTCGGGGTTGTCAACGTCTCCCCTCGCAGGACAATTGATGCCCTCTTCACGGGCTAGTGCGGTACCTTTAGCCGCCGTGAAGAGGTCCCCACCTTACGTGGGGAGCACGAGTCACATAGACCGCTTCTCCGGAAAAGTACACCCATGCGGAGGCCAATCCGCCTGTGTACGTGCAACATCCGAAAACGGATTTGCCGAGATCGGCGTGTAGTGAGCACCGCGACCGCAGCCGCATCAGTTGTTAGACAAAAACATTTATGCGAAAGGCTAAACTGTCCATCTACTTTGTTAGGCAAATTGAGAGCAATTTAATGATGATAGATGCACTTACTGCACTTGTTGCACTTATAGCAACTGTACCCACCTTGTTGGAGAGCAAACGGAACACCTGTATCCTTCGCACTCTCCCACTGCACCCCTGGACCTAAAGAAAGTCCGTACGGATAACTATGATTAGAAACATACACTAACATATTAAATCGGAATAGACCCCACTATAATCTTTTTGACGGACCAAGACCCGGCACCGTCCGGTTTGCCGTAACCGGAACCCCCGCACCGCCATCGCCGTCCGTCGGAGTCCCGCGCGGGTGCGGGCCCGCGCGGCGCCCGCGCGGTGTTGCCCGCGCGGCACCCCGCCCCGCGCGGCGCCCGCGCGGGTGCGGGCCCGCGCGGCGCCCGCGCGGGTGCCCCGCGCGGCGCCCGCGCGGTCCCGTCGCCGCTTGCGGCGGCGTCCGTCCGTCCGCGGCTCTCCTCCGCGCGATGCCCTAGCGGCACCGCGCGCCTCCGCCGCCCGTTCCGTGCCCTTGCATGATGACGATGATGGCGACGGTAACGGGGTTGACGGAGAAACCCAAGAACTTGACGAAAGAGACGACGGAAAAAAATCCGGTAAAATTACTAAAAATTATTTTACTAACCGGAGATCGTCGGGAAGGTCGCCCGGTCGTGATTTTGCCTTCGGATCGGTGTTCGGGACGATCGGGCTCCTTCTCTTTTTCCTTCTCCTTCCTTCGGCTAGGGTTTCGTCTTTCTCCTTTTCCCTTTTCTTTCTCTCCTCACCGGTTAGGGTTTTTAATTTCTTTTCTTTCCTTTCCGATAATCGGGATCCCTTATATAATCCGTACTTTATCTTTAATTAATTTCTCTTTAATTCGTACGTAAGAGAATTATTATTTTTCGTCTTGGATAATTAATTAACTAATTAATTATCCCCTACGAGATAACCCACCTTATCTCTAACGGGTGCAAGATATTTTGCACGGATTCCGATGCACGACTAATCACCGTATCACTTTGAATCCCGTTCTGGGGGATCCCGGTATCGGATTTCAGATCCGATCGCACCGTCGGCTTTCTTTTTCCGCGCTCTATCGCAGAAAAATACTAGCACCTCACAATGGCCAACTTTTAAGAATTGAATAATTTTATTTCACTTAAAGGCTTAAATGACTACATGTAAGTCAAAAATACCCCGAAAGGCCGGATCACTACACCACTCACACTTTATAAAAAGTTTCGTCCCGAAACTTAAATACAACCCTCACGTAAACAATTCGGGAAAACATTCCCTCATCTTCGTTTCCAGTTCCCACGTCGCCTCGCGATCTTCGTGGTTGCTCCACTGGACCTTTACATAGGGAATAGTTCGATTGCGCAACTTCTTGTCCTCTCTTGCCAAAATCCGCACCGGTGTCTCCTCGACACTCAAATCTTCTCGCAACTCGATGGTGGTAGCATCCAGGGCATGAGAGGGGTCAGCCAGGTACTTCCGAAGCATTGAGACATGGAACACGTTGTGGACTCGTTCGAGGTTCGGTGGCAGGGCTAATCGGTACGCCACCGGTCCTACGCGTTCCAGGATTTCAAACGGTCCCACGTACCTCGGGCTTAGCTTTTCCTTTATGCCGAAACGTCGGTTTCCCTTGGAGGGTGAAACCCGGAGTAGCACATGCTCACCCACCATGAACTCTAAGTCTCGGCGTCTGTTGTCCGCGTAGCTCTTTTGTCTGCTTTGGGCGGTCAGTAGTCTTTGTCTAATCAATCGCACCTTTGCTTCGGTCTCCTCCACCAAATCCGGACCTAGAAACTTACGCTCACCCAAGTCGTCCCAGCATATTGGGGACCGACAGCGGCGCCCATACAGGGCCTCGTACGGTGCCATCTGAATGCTGGCCTGGTAACTGTTATTATAGGCAAATTCTACCAGGGGCAAACACCGTGCCCACCCTTCGCCCAAGTCCAAAACGCATGCTCGTAGCATGTCCTCCACAATCTGTATCACTCGCTCTGATTGTCCATCGGTCTGCGGGTGAAATGCCGTACTAAAGTGCAACTTGGTACCCATTGCTTGTTGCAGGCTTCGCCAAAAGTTTGACACGAATCGCGTGTCCCTATCCGATGTGATAGACGTCGGGACCCCATGCAACCTTACTATCTCGTTGATGTAAGTTTGTGCTAGTCGTTCCCGCGTCCACGTCGTATGTATGGGTAGAAAGTGGGCCGATTTCGTCAAACGGTCCACAATCACCCATATTGCATCGTGTCCCTGTGGCGACTTCGGGAATCCGGTCACAAAATCCATGGTAATCATGTCCCACTTCCACACGGGCACCGGTAAGGGTTGCAGTTTTCCTGCCGGACGCTGGTGCTCAGCCTTCACTCGTTGGCACACCAGGCAGTGTGCCACAAACCGAGTCACGTCTCCCTTCATTTTGGGCCACCAGAAGGTCTGTTTGACGTCCTTGTACATCTTCGTTCCCCCGGGATGCGCTGCATACGGGGCAGTATGCGCCTCCCGCAGGATCTCCTCCTTGAGCTCCGGTAGATCCGGCACGCAGATTCGTCCCCGAAATCGTATCGTGCCGTCGGAGTTTATTGCGAAATCACCTTCCTGGTCGGCGGTTATTCTACTTCGCACCAGCTGGAGTTGGTCATCAGTCGATTGCCCTTCGAGAATCCTGTCCAGCAAGGTAGGTCTGACCACCAGTGTCAGAAGTTGTGCGACCGTCCTGCCGGTACTACTTCTAGTCTCAATCGCGAGAATTCCGCAATTAGACTATCTTGCTGGGTGATGGCACTTACACCTGCCTCCTCGGCCTGCCCCTTGCGACTCAGGGCGTCGGCCACCACGTTTGCTTTCCCGGGTGATAGTGGATCGTTAAATCGTAGTCCTTCAGTAGCTCGAGCCACCGTCTTTGTCGCAAATTTAACTCCTTTTGGGTGAAAAGGTACTTAAGACTCTTATGGTCTGAGTACACGTTGCAGTGTGCCCCATACAGGTAGTGCCTCCAAAGCTTGAGGACGAACACCACCGCTGCGAGTTCCAAATCGTGCACGGGGTAATTCCGCTCGTACTCCTCGAGCTGCCTTGACGCATAGGCTATAACCTTTCCCCGTTGCATGAGTACTCCACCCAGTCCATTTCGCGACGCATCGCAATACACTTCATAATCCTCCCCTGGCTCTGGCAGGGCGAGGATCGGGGCTCGTGTCAATCTATCCTTGAGCTCCTCGAAGCTTCTCTGACATTTGTCCGTCCAGATAAACTTTTCCCCCTTTCTAGTCAATCGGGTCAAAGGGGTGGCTATCTTGGAGAATCCCTCCACGAAGCGCCGGTAATACCCGGCTAATCCCAGGAAGCTTCGAATTTCCGTCACCGTTGTCGGTTGGGGCCAGTCCGTCACCGAATCTATCTTCTTCGGATCCACTGCGACTCCAGCCGCCGAGATTACGTGCCCCAAGAAACCGACCTCACGGAGCCAAAACTCACACTTTTTGAGTTTGGCATAGAGTTTCTGTTCCCGAAGGGTCTGGAGGACTGTGCGCAGATGTTCTTCATGTTCCTCGTCTGTACGGGAGTAGATGAGGATATCGTCGATGAAGACCACCACGAATAAGTCCAGGAAGGGTTTGAATACCCTGTTCATCATATCCATAAACACTGCCGGGGCATTTGTGAGCCCGAATGGCATTACAGTAAATTCGTAATGGCCATAGCGTGTACGGAAAGCCGTTTTGGGAATATCTCCCCCCTTAACTCTGACCTGATGATAGCCCGACTGCAGGTCGATCTTTGAAAACACCGTCGCCCCCTGTAGTTGGTCGAAGAGGTCGTCGATCCTTGGCAGGGGGTACTTGTTCGTAACGGTGACCTTATTTATCTCCCGGTAGTCAATGCACAACCGGAGACTTCCGTCCTTCTTCCTCACGAACAGGACGGGCGCGCCCCAAGGTGACGCGCTAGGTCTGATAAAACCCTTATCCAAAAGGTCCTCCAACTGCGCCTTGAGTTCCTTCAACTCCGCGAAGGCCATCCTGTACGGTGCCTTGGTGATAGGTTTGGTACCGGGGAGTAGCTCAATTGGGAAGTCAACCTCCCGCTCCGGTGGCATTCCGGGGAGCTCCGCCGGAAATACATCCGGAAATTCCCTTGCCACGGGGCCGCTGAACCTTATCAGGGGAGCGGCCCTGAACTACCTAACCACCCATTGGGTTCTCGACCGCAAGGCATAGGGTAGAGCCTATTTATTCCTTGCGTGGCCCTTAACGGGTCCGAGTACACAGGGTTCCCCTAAGCTTCGGAGCCCGCCCGCGTACATTGGCCGGGGAAGGCTTCGCTTAATACTTAAGGATTCTAGAGTGAGAAAGGGAGAGAGAGAGAGTCTAACTGGGGTAGTAGGCTAAGGTGCAGCCGGTGCTCCTAATCTAGGAAAGAAGAGGGAAGACAGAACAGTAGTCACCTGCCGTCACTAGGTCTGGGACGTCGCGTCCTCCACTGTGGTATCCCGGGGAATCCGTCCGCAGCCCTTGGGCCAGCGTCGTACGGCGTGCTGGGGAAGGGACTTGACGTCTGAGGAGTTTGAGGATTTTTGGTCGTCGGGCGGATCCCTCGGCTGAACGGGGGCCGCGGCACTGTCTGGTACTCTTTGCGGTGGTGGCACAGGGGCGGCGGTGGCGGCGGCGGCGGCGGGCCCCTGGGGGCAAAAGGCCCGAGAGTGGTCCGGCAAGCCGCACTGGCTGCAGTAATGGTACCTCCATGTACATTCTGCCACCGGGTGAGCACCCTTGCAGATCACGCACGGTCCCTGGGGTGGTCTCGCGCTCCTCGCTGGCGTCGGTTCGTCCTTCCGTGCTCTCTCCGGTCGTCGTCCTCCTCGGCCCTCCTGGGCGGGGTCCCCTCGCGGGACGGGTGTAGCAGTCCTCTCTGTCCCCTCCGGTCGCGGTGCCGGGGGCCTGGTAATGCCCGGTTTCCGGGGGCACTCATAACGCGTGTGGCCTGGTCTGCCACACCGATAGCAATGGTTGTGCCTCCACGGGCAATCTGTCACCTGGTGCGCCCCGATGCATATGGAGCAAGGCCTCCTGAGCGGTCTGGGTCCTCCTCTCGCCATCCTCGCAAAGTCCCCCTCTGTCCTCGGGCGCTTGTGTACCGGGCCCTGCTGGTAGGGGCCCCCCGTCGGACCCGGATAGGTGAATCTCTGTCGTGCGCGCGCCTCGGCCAGTTCCTGCTCTGCCCGCAAGGCTAACATAACCGCCTCATTAAACGTGGGGAATCCAGCTGGTGGCATTTCCCGATGGGCGTCGTCTCTGGCGTCCCGCTGGGTGTGGTCGACGCCCTCGAAGTCTCGAATCAGTAGGCCCAGGCGCTCGGTAAGAGTTAGCATTTGCCCTGCTATGTCGCGTAGCTGATTTAGGAGTAAGCGGTTGGCTGCAGCTGCGGGATCCATCCTGTCTGTCGAAAAAAGATTAGCGCTCGGTGGCCAACCTTGGCCGTTGGCTGCTGTAAACAAAGAAACCATGTCAACTCTATGGTTATAACCCTAGCGCCCCGTCTCACGATTACACCTATATTACGTTCCCGTTTCCCCGTACTCTCACATACTACGCACCTATACCTTGGTTATCTCATGTCCAATTTGCTTGTGGTACCTTACACTGTGGATGTGGGTCACGTCTACTATGGTTGTGGTTGCATTTCTCTGATACCATTTAATCTGTCACGCCCCCGGGGGTTTTCGAGTCAATCAAAGCGGAAAATTGCGTGTCTATTTTTTTTTTTCTTAATAAGGTAATATAAACCTCATCCCCGGTGCGTGCCAGACCGCCACATACACAAACTCTCTCTGCCCACGGACAGAGTCTCCTTTGTATATGCACGGCGTCTCATTTACAACATCAAACATTAAACTCCAACCAACAGCCATACAATAGACATACAACACCAAACAACACAAGTTTATAAAGCGGCGTCATCGTTTGGAAAGGATAAAACCCAGCGTTTGTAAAATCAGTGCCCACACGGCACTTCGTTTTGAGAAAACATTTCCGCAATCAAGTAGTTTATCAGGAAAACGTGCCGCGTAAGGAAGCACCACTAGAAATATCAAAAAGTCACCAAAGAACGTCTCATCCACAGTACTATCTAATACATGTCCACAACTAAGGTAATCCACAACTAAAGTAGTCCACAAGCAAATTAACTATTTAAAGCATAAAAGGAAATGAGATATAAAACCAAGTATCCTGACTACGGTCCTCGCGACGCAGTCTCACCGCCATCCCGGCTAACGCACCTAGTAATACCTGTCACGGAGTGGGTAAAGTCAGTGACAAACAAAGTAGATGTTTAAATAACAACAAGGAAGGAAAAGCAAACCGAATACACCAGGACCTTTCGCTAAAACGTGAAACTCACATTACTCGTTTTGTTTACTTTAGTGCCACCGTCCCGTCGGGGTTGTCAACGTCTCCCCTCGCAGGACAATTGATGCCCTCTTCACGGGCTAGTGCGGTACCTTTAGCCGCCGTGAAGAGGTCCCCACCTTACGTGGGGAGCACGAGTCACATAGACCGCTTCTCCGGAAAAGTACACCCATGCGGAGGCCAATCCGCCTGTGTACGTGCAACATCCGAAAACGGATTTGCCGAGATCGGCGTGTAGTGAGCACCGCGACCGCAGCCGCATCAGTTGTTAGACAAAAATATTTATGCGAAAGGCTAAACTGTCCATCTACTTTGTTAGGCAAATTGAGAGCAATTTAATGATGATAGATGCACTTACTGCACTTGTTGCACTTATAGCAACTGTACCCACCTTGTTGGAGAGCAAACGGAACACCTGTATCCTTCGCACTCTCCCACTGCACCCCTGGACCTAAAGAAAGTCCGTACGGATAACTATGATTAGAAACATACACTAACATATTAAATCGGAATAGACCCCACTATAATCTTTTTGACGGACCAAGACCCGGCACCGTCCGGTTTGTCGTAACCGGAACCCCCGCACCGCCATCGCCGTCCGTCGGAGCCCCGCGCGGGTGCGGGCCCGCGCGGCGCCCGCGCGGGTGCCCCGCGCGGCGCCCGCGCGGGTCCCGTCGCCGCTTGCGGCGGCGTCCGCCGTCCGCGGCTCTCCTCCGCGCGATCTCCTAGCGATGCCCTAGCCGCGCGCCTCCGCCGCCCGTTCCGTGCCCTTGCATGATGACGATGATGGCGACGGTAACGGGGTTGACGGAGAAACCCAAGAACTTGACGAAAGAGACGACGGAAAAAAATCCGGTAAAATTACTAAAAATTATTTTACTAACCGGAGATCGTCGGGAAGGTCGCCCGGTCGTGATTTTGCCTTCGGATCGGTGTTCGGGACGATCGGGCTCCTTCTCTTTTTCCTTCTCCTTCCTTCGGCTAGGGTTCCGTCTTTCTCCTTTTCCCTTTTCTTTCTCTCCTCACCGGTTAGGGTTTTTAATTTCTTTTCTTTCCTTTCCGATAATCGGGATCCCTTATATAATCCGTACTTTATCTTTAATTAATTTCTCTTTAATTCGTACGTAAGAGAATTATTATTTTTCGTCTTGGATAATTAATTAACTAATTAATTATCCCCTACGAGATAACCCACCTTATCTCTAACGGGTGCAAGATATTTTGCACGGATTCCGATGCACGACTAATCACCGTATCACTTTGAATCCCGTTCTGGGGGATCCCGGTATCGGATTTCAGATCCGATCGCACCGTCGGCTTTCTTTTTCCGCGCTCTATCGCAGAAAAATACTAGCACCTCACAATGGCCAACTTTTAAGAATTGAATAATTTTATTTCACTTAAAGGCTTAAATGACTACATGTAAGTCAAAAATACCCCGAAAGGCCGGATCACTACAGATAATCAATAATCCACACATAAGACTGAATAGGCAGATAATCAAGCATAAGGAAACTGCACGTAATAAATGCTGGAATCAGGGTATAACTGTAATAATCAAGCATAAGGAATCTGCAGGTAATAAATGCTGGAATCAGGGTATAACTGTAATAATCAAGCATAAGGAAACTGCAGATAAATAATGCTGGTAATGTGACGCCCCACTTCTCAGGGGGTCACCCATCCTAGAACTACTCTAGCTCTAGCACGCTTAACTCTCATGTTCCTCTTGGATCTTGCTACCATCCAAAATGCTATAGCCGGGTTTGAGATTTAGTCCTATTATATCATTTATATAGAGGACTAATCCAAATTCCGGGGGTGTCACATTCTTCCCCGCTTTAAGCCCTGACGTCCACGTCAGGCTCAAGCACACTCACAAGCACCAGGCGATGTGAGGCTCGTCTCGCTAGCCTTAGCCGACCTTGTGAGGAGCTGCACTCCACTTACAACGGTCATTAGCCGGGGAGCCTCGCTCTACCCACTATATAACCCTCGCTCAGCCGAGACTCATCTCACATTTCCGGCTGGTGAATGGCTCTGATACCAACTGTGACGCCCCACTTCTCAGGGGGTCACCCATCCTAGAACTACTCTAGCTCTAGCACGCTTAACTCTCATGTTCCTCTTGGATCTTGCTACCATCCAAAATGCTATAGCCGGGTTTGAGATTTAGTCCTATTATATCATTTATATAGAGGACTAATCCAAATTCCGGGGGTGTCACAGGTAATCATGACATAACTGAAAAATCAAGCATAACTGAGCAGCGAAGGTACAAGGTAAATAGCTATAAGTGACAGTGCAAGCTGAGAATGATGCGTCAAAAATAGAAACCCAACTACCCAATCATGTGCCAATATTGGTCTCACAGAACCTCAGGCGAAAACCACCGATCCGCACCCCATCCGCTGACAATAACCCGGCACTCACAGATGCAATTGGGCTCACGGGTCTCATCTCTAGACCACTTTACCGGTAAAGAACATCTATATGGGTCATGACTCCGCTGATGTTCGTGAAGTACAACAGTGCGTGGCAATCATAATGCTATGCTCAAGCTCACGGTCTAATGACCGGGTAGTCGGCAAACCTGCCGAGATCCCCTCAGGGAAGCAACTATCTGTCTGTATATCAATCATGGGTCGATCATGCATATCTGAATATATAAGCAAGTATCTCTGGATATAAATGCAGTATAACAAGTGGCCGATATGATAGAAATCAACAGGCATGATCAGACCATGAAAATCTACTGTACTGGGATATAAAAGCTGACGAGCAGGTATACATGATATGTCTAAGGAGATCAATGTCTATCAGGAAAGAATATAGGGCATATAGGCAAAATCATCAGGGCTAAATCAAGAATAGGCAAAATCATCAGGACTAAATCAAGAACAGGCAAAATCATCAGGACTAAATCAAGAACAGGTAAAATCATCAGGACTAAATCAAGAACAGGCAAAATCATCAGGACTAAATCAAGAACAGGCAAAATCATCAGGACTAAATCAAGAACAGGCAAAATCATCAGGACTAAATCAAGAACAGGCAAAATAATCAGGACTAAATCAAGAACAGGTAAAATCATCCGGACTAAATCAAGAACAGGTGTCCGACTGGACTAAAGCAACCAGAGGGCCGAAAAGATAAAGTCCGGACCGAAGATAACCCACCTGAATGTAGGCAGATCCTCGTACTCCCGCTCGGCTGCTGGGAGGCTGGTGCTGAACAACTAGGCCCTGAATAGAAACTGTAGTCAGTAACAGACTCGCACATACCCATCCCGACAACACTACAGTAACGCAATGCCAACACGGGACCATAAAGCCGATTTACGGAACAAGATCCGATTCCCGCTCAACAAGAACCCCCGGAACTCTAACAAAATGCCCAGTAGGCATGAAAACACTGTCTAAAGACAGCCCGTGTGTCCAAATTGCATTTAGGTCCATAATATATCTTAATTTGCATAAAAACACTAACATTATCGCTTGTTTCAACTCGTTCTTGAAATCCGGGAATCCAAAAACAGCGCCGTAAGTTTCAGCGCGTTTGTTTCGACAAGGCGAAGGCCGTGCTCACAGGTTTGGGCTGGCACGGGGCCCGAGGGCAAAGTTGGCCCATAAAAACTAAAGTCCACAATATCGTACTTGGCTATTTCTATCAAACTATGCATGCAACTCAAGATTTAATGTGAGCACCATGATCTTGATACAATACTGGGTCGAGGGCTCACCTTTGGCACGTCGGAGGCTGGCCGGAACAGTGGCCGGAGCAACCCCACAAATGGCTAGAGGCTCGGTTTGATCAACTCCAGTGCAACCCCTGATCCAATTGCAAACCAGAGTGAGCCTCGGTTAGATATGAGTCTCAGCAGCAGGCTGATCCATGCTGGGTCGAGCGCCGGCGGCCGGAGGCGGCGGCGGCCGGAGACAAACCCGGAATAGATAATTCGGGTGCAACAGTTGGAACTCAGTTCAGAGGGTTCCCTGGCCCAAACAAAAATGATGGGAGTCACAATATGGGTGTTTAGGTCTCACCTGGGCAGATGGACGGAGCCCGAGGCGCCGGAGGCGGCCGGAGGTCGAGGTCAAGTGCAACTCGGGTGCAACTGCAGAGGTCATCATCCCAACGTCAAAACCCCATGCAACACCACGAGGCATCCTAAAAAGGATCACGGAGCTTATCTGCACCGTTGGCCGACGTCTGGAGGCGACGGCGACGCGCGGCGGCGGAGCTCGGTCGAGCTTGATGGTCGTTAATGGCGGATTCCGGCCGAGTGCCTCTGGGCCGGCGCAACTTGGACCAAAAGCTCCCACTCGGTGCCAGGAAGCTTCTGGTGGCGATGGCCGGCGGCGCGGGTGAGCGGCGGCGCCGGGCGGCCAAGATCGGCCAAGGTAGAAGAAGGCCGGATCTAGGGCTGGCTTGCGCGGCTTGGATTCTGCACCGATCTCCACCAAATCTTGAAGGTAGGTTTCAGTCGGTGAGGTGAGGAGGATCGGCGGCCCTGATCGTGGTTCCAACGGTTGGATGGAGGCGGCACCCGAGATCGGCAAGAAATGATAATTCCGGCGACAGGGAGCTTTCGCCGGCGATCGGGACGACAGCGACCACCCCCACTTCACAGACAATGCCTGTGCCATGTCAGGAACTCAATGGAGTGGTCCTTGGGCCATTTGAAAACAAAATCCTCCATGAACTCACCTTCGCCGGAAGAATGAAGGAGGAAGGAGGCTCCCGCGGCGGCGCACGGCGCAGCTAGGCGTCGGGTTCACCTCAGCTCGGCGTCCACCACGCAGAGGCACTCCCAGAAGGTGTTTGGAACCACTCAAGGTCTCTGGGAGCTGACCACCTACCTTCCTAACCGAGATGAAGGAGTTTTCTTGATTCACCTTATTCTCCGGCGACGAGGCGGCGACGGCCGGTGCGCTAGCACCGAGGAGTGCGGCAGAGAGGGTGGAGTTGTTGGAGCTGGCGGCTGGGAGGGAGGAGCTACGGGGTTTAGGGTTTCAAAAACCCTAACCTAGTTAGTGTATAAGTAGTGTGTCACGCCCCGAGTCCGCCAATTTGTACGGTTCGGGCACGCCAACAGACCCGCCAATCGGGTATGACCTTTTACTACCCGAAAGGAACGGTAACATCCATAATCATACAACAAGTATATGCGGAAGCTCAATATCAGAGTACTAAAAATCACTACTAATTTAAACTTTCATTCAATAACAAACAGTTAATGCGGAAATGAAAGCATACAAGAGTGAACCATGCATTAAATTTATTACACTTTACATCTCTGAACTTGCAAATAAGATTATTGCAATTATTTTACATAATTTCCTCACCATACAAGGTTCACTCAAGAAATGTATATAAAGGGATACCTCTGCTAGACCATCTAGGTCACTATGCTGCTGGGCTCTTGCCCCTGTCGTATGCCTCGCTGACTGCATCTGATCCGTCTCGACCGCTGCATCCACACCTGAACCTGTGGGGGGGGGTCACCCAAGGGGTGTGAGAACTACAACTGAGTTCCCAGTGGGTTCAACCACCGAGAAAAAGTGTCCTACACCACTTGGTCCAATAGAAGCAATAATAATAGTGCTAGGAAACTAAAATCCTCAATATCAAAATGCAGCTATGCATTATAATATATCACTACACTATCTGTGTATACTCATCCACCTAGCACTACTCTGTCTAGCCATACCAGGCTGCTAAGCACCAACTCGGCCACTATGCCGCTGTATACAGGGTCAACTAACCCGGCCATCTTGGCCACTCAAATTTCTCTTTCTTCTTTAAATTCTGGTGCTTTAGTTCAATTTAACCCTCAGAAATTCTTATCCAACGGGCCCTTGCCCGGTAGTCCTGCTACCATAAGATAAGATTTCTAAGGTTGCTGATAACACCCGCAAGTGTTACCCCGTCCTACGGAAGAAACGTCCCGAACGGGTCACTGCCCGGGAGAGGGATACTACCCGTACCTCCAACATGGGCTGGTTTCACCGTAGAATCTTTATATTTTCTTTCTTTTCTTTTCTTTTTCTTTTCTTTTCTTTCTCTTTTTACTTTAGTTCTTAGCCTCTTTGCTTTTAAACACTTTTCTTTTCTTTTCGAGCTTATAGCTCCCATTTTGCCACTGGCAAATCTCTTTCTCTTTCCCTTGAGCATTTAGCTCTTTACTTTCACTTTAAGCCTTTCGAAAGTACCTCGTCTGACGGGTCGCTGCCCAGGGAGTCCTGCTCCACTTGACGAGTCTCAAATTCGAAGGCGCCATTTACATTCTCTTTATGCTTTTTAGCCACTTTTAGCTTACTTTTAACTTTGCCTTTTTACAACAAATTATCTCTTATCCTAGGTCTCGCCATAAGGATAACTAGGAGTCACTTGGACTCATATCATTTCTCTTTCTGTTCTCTTTGTCTTAAGCAATTTGCTTGTCTTGCTTATTAATCACTTATAGCTCTATCTTGAGCAATTTGCTTGTCTTACTTATTAATCACTTTTGCTCTACCTTGAGCTCCATTTCTTTTCACTAATTCCTCTTTTACCCTAGGTCTTGCCACACGGGTAACTAGAGAGTCTCCTGGACTCTTAAACATTTCTCTTTTATTTATTTAACTCAAATTGAAGTTAAAGTTATTGTCCCCTTTTTGCCCAGACACCCTATGACTTGCTAGGGTTATATTTATTAATTCTTTAACTTTGGGATCTCATCCCACTTTTCTGATTCCTCACTGAATCCTAGAGTTAACTTAACTCTATTTTCCTGTTCCGCTTTTAACTTAGAGTTGCACTGACTCTAATTTCCTGTCTGTGAGTTTAAACTCCTCTAGATCACCTTAGGTTTTCTTTACCTAAGTTCAATGTCATACTCATCCTAGAGTCCTTGACTCTATGTTGATCACTGGTTCACCTTAGGTTCCTTTTACCTAAGTTCCATGTCATACTCATCCTAGAGTCCTTGACTCTATGTTGATCACTAGCTCACCTTAAGGTTTCTTTTACCTAAGTTCCATGTCATACTCATCCTAGAGTCCTTGACTCTATGTTGATCACTAGTTCCCCTTAGGTTCCTTTTACCTAAGTTCCATGTCATACTCATCCTAGAGTCCTTGACTCTATATTGATCACTCTATCCAGTGTCCTTAGGTTATCACCTAAGACAATGCCACTCGTTAAATCCTAGGATAAGCTCCTAAGTTTGATGACACTCAGTAAACCCTGAATCTAGATTTTCTCCTAGTCTTACTACCAACATGTCCTTTTCCCTTATGTCACATGATTCCTAGGGTTGTACCCTAACATGATCATAATCATCAATGGCTAATCACTTTCATGCATGCAATTATTTTCATCTTATTCATAAATAGTAATTACTTCTACGCATGCATATTCATCATATATCTTTGGCAACCAACAGTTGCACTTTTCCTCTGTGTCCATTTGCACATGCACATTTATTCCTCTATCTCTGGCAACCAACAGTTGCACTTTTTCATCTTAATCCATCTACACAGGCAATCTTAATCATAATTACCTAACGCCCCTAACAGGCTACTATCATGCTTCGAAATCGAAAAGCAAAGGAGCAAGGGGAGAGGTCACCCAATTTCGGCAGAATTTCCCACCTTATAGTGTCCCCAATTGCTTGTAGACACTTGCAATTGGTCTCCGCGCGATTCCACTTGCTTCCTCGAGCTTGCACGCAAAACGGTGCACATCCCTCGAGTCCGCACGCAAAACGATGCACGTCCTCTAAACCTGCACACAAAATGGTGCGCGTCAGTAAAAACCCGCACGCAAAACGATGCGCGCCATTTCAACCTGCACGCAAAATGGTGCGCGACAACACAACCTGCACGCAAAACGGTGCACGTACCTCGAGTTTGCACGCAAAACGGTGCACACTTGTCTGTAGGGTTGCACGCAAAATGGTGCATGTTTTTCTAGCCCTGCACGAAAAACGATGCATAACATTAGAGTCTGCACGCAAAACGGTGCGCGACAACACGACCTGCACGCGAAACGGTGCACGTATCTCGAAACTGCACGCAAAACGGTGCACGCTTCACTGTAGGGTTGCACGCAAAACGGTGCACACTTTTCTAATCCTGCACGCAAAATGATGCAAAATATTAGACTTGCACGTAAAACGGTGCACAACAACGCAATCTGCGCGTAAAACGGAGCACGTACCTCATGTTGGCACGCAAAACGGTGCATGTTCCTTTTCCTACGTTGCACGCAAAACGGTGCACGCAAAACGGTGCACGCAAAACGGTGCACGTTTCCTAAGTTTGGGCCCAAAACGGGGCATATTCGTCGAGTCCGCACGCAAAACGGTGCACGTCTTCCTCAAGTTGGCACGCAAAACGAGGCGCGCCAAAAATGCCCGCGACACTCGCGCAGCAAAACGGCACAGTGAAACTTGGTCCCTATCACGCACAACGGCATGGGGTCAAATCCAACGTCTAAAAGGGGAAATCAAAAACTGCGACAAAAATACCGCAAAATGACATACGGGACCTACCTCGACATCATCGTGCCGTCCAACGCGTACGCACGTGTCCATTCGGCTCTTTGGAACACCTTGCGCGCTCCACGGGGTCCACGGCGCGCTCGTGCGCCCTCGAAAACCCCACCCCGAATCGCCCTCCTCCCCTCCCCGTGCGCTCGGGTGAAGCCAAAAAGGAGAAAATGAGGAAAAAGGAGCCGTTTCGGGCCCATATAGGCCGAAATCCGGATTTCGGGCGCACTTTTCGGGCGCCCGGAAATTTCCGGGCGGCTACAGTAACCGCCCCCAACGCGGTCCACGGTCCACGCCACGCTAGCTGGGCGCCACGTCATCATCGCTCGGCCAACCAGGGGCCGACACGTGTCCCTGGACCCGTGCACCACGACCACCGAACTGCGGCGGCCAATCGGAGGCCGCCACGTGGACCGCACCCAGCCCGCGGTGGTTGCGTCTTGTCCCGTCAGCGCGTCACATCGCGCTGACCGTCCAATGGGAGGCCGACACGTGGCCCTGCCCGCTGACACCGCGCCAGGCCCGCCGCGCCTTCCCCGCGCGCACCTGCCGCCTCGGCTGCTGCGACCAATGGGGAGACGCCACGTGGCGTTCCCCCACCTACCCCGCGCGCCTCGGGCCGCGCGCCACAGCGCGCCGCGCGCGAAAAGCTTACCTCGGGATTCACGCTCACTGCCTCAGGATTCGCGCCCGCCGCCTCGGGATTCGCGCCCGTCGCCTCGGGATTCGCGCCCGCCGCCTCGGGATCCGTGCCACTGCCTCGGGATCCGTGCCAACAGTAACTTTCTGGCGCGCTACAGTAACTTTCGGGCGCATCGAAGTCCGGACCGGACTGCTACAGTAACCGGTTCGCTACAGTGCAAAAAAACCCGGTTTGCTACAGTATTTTCCGGGCGCCCGGAACCCACTTTCGGGCGCCCGAAACTTGGGCCCAAGCCCAGTTTCGCCCGTTTTCGTCCGTTCTTGCCCGTTTCTCGCCCGTTTTCGCTCAAATTTGACGGGCAGCCACAGTTTAACTTGATTTACCTCACGGCACTCTTAATTTTCGATTTGGACCATTCTGGGTCGCCAAATGCCTCACTGTATTTGAATTCGCTGGCGGAGCCCGTTCTCACTATCCGGGTATCCGATCAACGCGAAACTTTTACCGTGGCCCTAAAACATATTTACGGAGCTCCCGTAATTTTCTCAGAATTTTTTCGAGACTGTGAATTTTCCACTTACAATCTGGGCCCACTTTCTCACATATAATTCTAGATCTCTTATTTTATTCCCGATTTGGGCCCAATTCGTTTCCAGGTCATCCCTTACCTCAATAAATTCAATAAAATAGCATTTCATACCATTTTATTTACATTTATTTATATACCAAAATTCCGGTTCACTACATAGTGCCTTGTGCACAATTGCTCTTTAGTCCCTCAAATTTCATTATTTCAAGCCCAATCCCTCACAGCACACTCTTCTCACATTCAGGTCCCTCTTCAAGGGGCGGCACGCAAAACGGAGCATAAAATATAGGGCATATTGCGCAAAATGCCGCATTTTTCACTGTATTTCACCCTTTTCGAGGCATTTTCGTCGTCGAATCGAAAAACGGACTTCGCCACGACGTCCGGCTCGACGAAACCTATCAGGTAGCGATTTTTGTTTTTCGAGAAAACGCCCGAATAAATTCTCGGTCTATAAACACTGTACCAAAATACAGTTTATCGCGCTTTTCGAGACTCTAGGGTCGTCAAACAGAAATTCAGTCAGCACCATTGCGTTCCGAACGACGAAACCGATCAAATCGACTACCTGGATTGCTATGATCGGAGTCCAGACAGCGAGTTGGCTAACGTTGGCACTAAGGGAATTTCGAAATAGGGGTTACTATTCATCTACTGTTCACAGCCCTATTCACTTAAGTCGCGGGTCCCGCCCGCTTCTTCGCTGATTTCTGGAAGATCCGACCGTTGAATCTGAACTTGCTCAATATCATTTTCGATCGGTTCGACGAGACGGTCGCACTGGCGATCTTGGATTTTCGAGATTAGGCTCGGATTGAAAGGCGACATTTCAGCCTCGTAACTGTGCAATTTACATAGTGGCAAAAAGGTCAACTGCACTCTTAAAGGGAATAGTGGATGAACAGTGATGAACAGTAAACCCTAAATTCAAATACCCCTAAGTGCTAACGTTCGCCAAATCGCCGTCTGGAAACCGATCATAGCACTTCAGGTAGTCGATTTAAACGGTTTCGTCGATCTGAACGCAATGGCGCTGACAGAATTTCCGTTTGACGACCCTAGAGTCTCGAAAAGCGTGATAAACTGTATTTCTGTACAGTGTTTGTGGACCGAGAATTTATCCGGGCGTTTTCTCGAAAAACAAAAATCACTACCTGATAGGTTTCGTCGAGCCGGACGTCGTGACGAAGTCCGTTTTTCGATTCGACGACGAAAATGCTTCGAAAAGTGTGAAGTACAGTAAAAAATGCGGCATTTTGCACAATATACCCTATATTTTATGCTCCGTTTTGCGTGCCACTCCTTGGGGAGGGACCTGAATGTGAGAAAAGTGTGCTGTGAAGGACTGGGCTTAAGATAGTGAAGTTTGAAGGGGTTAAAAGCAATTGTGCTATTTGCACCATATATACACATTTCGGGCTAGGGTTTTCTTTTGAAACCCTAAACCCCGTAGCTCTGCCTAGCAGCCGCCAGCTCCAACTGCATCCCCTCCCTCTGCCGCACTCATCGGAGGTTGCGCACCGGCCGCCGCCGCCTCGTCGCCGGAGAAGAAGGAACCAAGAGAAATCCCCTTCATCTCGGTTGAGAAGGAGAAGAAGTTCTCCCAGAGGCCCTGGGATGTTCCAAATAGCATCTGGGAGAGCCTCTGCGTGGTTGACGCCGAGCTGAGATGCACCCGACGCCTAGCTCCGCCGTGCGCCGCCGCGGGAGCTTCATCTTCTTCCTTTTTCCCGACGAGGTAAGATCATCTCCTTCCTTGGTTTTTGTTGGGTCTTGAACCCATGCAAGCGTATCCTGACACGAGGGGACCCTTCTTGTGAAGTCTGAGCTGACGCCGTCGTCCTGGTTGCCGGCGGGAGCATCCCGTCGTCAGAAAACCTTGTTTTGGCCGATCTTGGGCGCGGGCGTCATCCAACCGTTGGAAGCAAGATCAAGACCGTTGGATCTTGTCTTCTCGACGACTGTAACCTCTCAACCAAGTTTGGGGAAGATCGGTTGAGGATCCGCGCCGCCCGAGCCAACCCTAGAATCAGGTTGTGAGCATTTCGGCCGAGCTCCGCCGTCCGGCGCCGTCGCTCACTCCCGACGCCGGCCACCGACTCAGGTAAGCCCTAAATACCATTTAAAGCATTCTGGTCATTTTATTTTAGCCCGAGAACTCGGTTAAAAATAAGTGTTCCAACCTTGTTAATTAAAAGATAATTATGGTAATTCCCGGCCGCCGCCGTTGCCGGCCGCCGCCGCCGGACCTGGCTTGGTCCGGGCTTCTTCTGGGAGCACATGGGAGCTGATGCTTACCTCAGTTGGCAGTGGGATGTAGGGTTGGTAAAAATTGGTGCAGCCCGAGAATTGGTTCATTCATGGGTTTGCTCCGGCAGCTTTTTCGGCCACTCTCCGGCAAGCCGCTGGTGAGCAGCACTCCCCTCTGTCACCACTGAGTGCCATGCTCACAGTAGTTCTCAGGTTGATCCAGGGTATTAATGGGTTATAGCTTAGTGTGGTTTTGGACTAAAAGTTTATGGGCCAACTTTGCCCTCGGGCCTCGTGTAAGCCCAAGCCTGCGAGCACGAGCTTCGTCTCGTCGTTTCGGACATGCTGAAACTTACGGCGTTGTCTTTGGCTTCCTGGTTTGGAAGATCGAGTCGCTTTAGTGTTCAAGATAGGGTAATTATGCAATTTTAGAAAAGTTTAGGGGTCAAGTTGCAAATGTAACACCCTGGCTGTCTTTAGACAGTATTTACATGCCTTCTAGGCATTTTGTTAGAGTTCCGTAGGCTCTTGTTGAGCGGGAATCGGATACCGTTCCGTAAATTGGCAAAATTGCCGGTTTTACGGGTTACGGCGCGAGTTTCGCATTTCGGTTTAGATTTCTGGTCGTCAGTTGTGAGGTCCCGGAATCCCCGGCGTAGGAGTTGCTGGTTGTTTGGCAGCTTTTAGTGGCCGTTGGGAGTGTGGTGCGCGTGTCGGGCCCAAGAAATGGTTTAGTGATGCAATTTGGGATTTAGATGCATCACTGGAGGCCTGCGGGATGTGTCGTTGGTGTTTGCGCGCAATTGGGACACACGTGGTGGACTTCGGACTTAATTTGAGACCCCGTGGGAAATTGGGGGACCCGTCGGGTGTTTAGAAGTGATTTCGCGCGATTCAGATGTCAGAATTGGACTCCGGGTGAAGTCCGGATAAAGGTTTACCTCTCCGGTCGCCTTCGGGAATTTTTAGAGTTGGAATTTGGCAAATCGGACTTTAAAAATGGACCCGGCGCGGAAAACCGGATCGAGTGGGCTATCGACAAATTTTCGGGTGAGAATTTGGAGAAACGGACATCGTTTTTGGATTCAGCGCGCGAAATCGCTAGGAATGGACTATTTATTTGTTGGTTTTGGAGTCCGGTAGGCGTGCGCGTTTTTCGAGGCGTTTCGGCACGGATCTCGAGGCGTGGCGCGTGGCACGGATCCCGAGGTGATCGCGGCGCGCGGGTCAAGGCATGCGGATCGAGGCGCGTGCGGACAGGACGGAGGCGCAGGCGCCTTCGGCGCGGGACGCGCGGGGGCCGCCACGTGGCGGGCCCCCGTTGGCGCCCGCGCGGGCGCGGGGACACGCGCGCCCGTGTAACGGGCGCGTGTCCCGCGCCTGCGCGTGGTGCGGTGCAACGCGCCCGTGTGGCGGGCGCGTTGCATCGCGCCACGTGGCGCCCGGGCGCGTGCGTGAGCCCGGCGCACGCGCCCGGCTGTGGACCCCTCCGGTTTGGGGCTCCCTGGTTGGCCCGTGCCGTGGACCGGGGCCGTGGACCGGCCCCGTGGACCACCTTCTCTCTCTCCCTCCTTTTCTTCTTCTTCTTCCTCCCCGCACCGCCATTCTCGCCCTTTCTTTCTTTCTTCTGCACCCGAGAGCGAGCGGGAGTGAGGAAGGGGGGTTGCGTGAGGTGCGGCGGCGCGGCGAGGACCTCGTTTTGCGTGCGAGGTCGCCCGGCGGAGCAGTTCGGCGACGGCGGCGCAAACATGTAGGTCCCGTGTGTTGGTTTTTCTGTATTTTTGTACAGTTTTTGGAGCGTCCTTTTAGACTGTAATTACCCCCGCTGTGCACCGTTTTGCGTGCGGACCCCATTTTGCGGGTGGATCCTGGCACCGTGCACCGTTTTGCGTGCGGACTCCGGCACTGTGCACCGTTTTGCGTGCGGACCCCGTTTTGCGAGTGGATCCTGTCACCGTGCACCGTTTTGCGTGCGGACTCCGGCACTGTGCACCGCTTTGCGTGCGGACCCCGTTTTGCGTGTGGATCCTGGCACCGTGCACCGTTTTGCGTGCGGACTCCGGCACTGTGCACCGTTTTGCGTGCGGACCCCGTTTTGCGGGTGGATCCTGGCACCGTGCACCGTTTTGCGTGCGGACTCCGGCACTGTGCACCGCTTTGCGTGCGGACCCCGTTTTGCGTGTGGATCCTGGCACCGTGCACCGTTTTGCGTGCGGACTCCGGCACTGTGCACCGTTTTGCGTGCGGACCCCGTTTTGCGGGTGGATCCTGGCACCGTGCACCGTTTTGCGTGCGGATCCTGACACCGTGCACCGTGTTACGTGCAGACTCCGTTTCTGGTGCGGACTCCGGCGGCGTGCTCCGTTTTGCGTGCGGACTCCGGCGGCGTGCTCCGTTTTGCGTGCGGACTCCGGCGGCGTGCCCCGTTTGCGCAGCGGATCGCGTGGAGGCCAATTGCAAGTGTCTACGAGCAATTGGTGGCAAATCGAGGTGGGTGGCCTTATCTCCAAGCTTTATGGACTGTACAGTATTTCTACTGATGTAGGACTATGCATGATAGTTATTTCATTGTGTAGCATGCTAGATTATAGGAATTGTTATTCCTTTTAGTATCTGTTAATATAGCTATCTTGGAACTTGACCTAGCACCCCCGTCATATGTTGCATGTGTAACCAGACCAGTAGAAAACCCTCACTTGGGCTAGGGTTATTTATGCTTAGACATCCACACTGTTCTTTCATCCCTGGACATAGTGTTTTCTCGCCCGGGTAGTGGGCCGAGAGGTCGGGACTTGCTTTTAGTGTGGGATGCTTTTGCACTCTTGCTTGGGAGCAGAGTGGAGTCTGGTAGTTGTAGCGGGTTGCTTATCTGTGCGGGGAGCCGTTTGGGTAAACGGTAGTCCCGAGAGGTCTTGTTTCCCTTTTATGCTGTCGTGGGAGGGAGCCGTTGAGTCGACGGTAGTCCCGGGCCGTCGAGTATCTTCCGGCCCGTCTTGTTGGGAACCGTTGGGGTTGACGGTGGTCCCAGGTCGTTGAGTGTTGTCCGACCTGTTTTGTTACCCTGAGTTGTGGGTCGTTCCTGGCTGTGGAGTATCTCCAGCCAGTGAGCTTTGTGCTGCGAGCTGTTGGAGAGGCTAGTGTCTCGTGTTTCGAGTTAGCCGATCAGCTGAGTCGTCGAGAGTGCTCCGACTGTTATGCGAGATATTTGGGGATCTTGAGTCCTACCGTTCTGAGAGTGAGCGTGGATTTTGACTAGCCTGCATATGCCAATGTTTGATTACTCTATGCCGCGCCGTTTTCCTCAGTTGGAGCCGCGCCCCCTGAGATGCCGCTGTGGATGCGATGGTTGGCCTGTTGAGGCAGTTTTGCGCGAGGGATGAGTTAGTCGGACAGGACGCCCCACGTAAATCCCGTCCTCATGTGGATGTGTGGTAGTGGGCAGGAGCGTTCCTAGTCGACAGGCGCGGGCTTGACTGAACCTTTGAGGTAGTCAGTTCGATTGGGACGATTGAGCACCTTGGGTGCGAGTGGTCTCATTTACTTTCATCTGTTCCACTTTTGAGTGTCTAGATAGAGGCATGGTAGCTGTAGAGTAGATTCCAGCTTTTCTGTTCAGATTTCTTTGCCTGTTATCTTTTACCTCTGGTAGACTTGGTGGGCAGACCGTTGGACTTGTTGACGGCACCCACTGAGAACTACTGTGGGAAGTAGTTCTCACACCCGTCGTGGTGTCTTTTCCCCAGGGACTTCTTCTTCTGTTCCTGTGTTCCTGTTGCTGATCCTTCTGACCGAGGCGAGGGAGTCGCGAGCTAGTTCCCTACCTTCGTTGGAGTGTAGCGGTACCCCCCTTCAGAGGAGAGCTTCGGTTGATGGTTACTTCTTCTTCCTCTGTTGAGAGACCTTTGTAGAGAGGTATAGAGTTGTATTTTACTTTTACAGTTTGAGAGACTGTTGTAGTGAGGATATTCTTGTATCGAGAGTTTGTACACTGATGTATTTATTGGAGATACCTCCCTTTTGAGTTTTGTATCAGAGGACTTTGTATACGATCGTATTTGGGAGATGGATATTGTATTATTTTCAGTTGTACAGTGATTGGATTTCAGTTTTTAGTAGTTTTCTTTCAGCTCTGATATCTGTATACTGTAGTTGATTCTTTCTGCAGGTTAGACGCTTCGTCTGTACGGCAGTTTCCGTACAGATGGCGGATCTGTTAGCGAGCCCGGGTCGCAGTTTCGACCCGCGGGGCGTGACAGATTAGAGTGGTATCAGAGCCTAGGTTGTAGGTCGTGGTGGACTTAGAAACCCTAGGCTTGTGGTTGGATATTAGGATGACTACGTGAGAGTCGTGACTTTTAGCGAGAGTCCTGATTGAGTTTTTACCTCTCCCAAGAGACGGGATGAGAGTTTGGCATGTTTATTTTCCTAAGCGATTATGTTGGCTGCCGAACGGCACGATGCTATGGAATGGATGACATGCCTTAGACTTTCGCTGGATTGGGTCGCATGGTGGTTGTGTCCTGACGTTTGTTGTTGTGCAGTAGGTTGCGATACCCCTGAGACGTCGTGTTGTGAAGAGGACACACCCCGCCCTGATGAGTACCCGAGCAGCGGGAGGTAGAGCTATCAGGGCAGAGCGAGACCCAGGAGTTTTTGTGTTGAGATAGCTTTTCCCACTGGCCGAGCTACCAGATGGATGCCCTGGCCGAGTTACCAGGAGGATACTTCCCACTGGCCGAGCTACCAGTGGATGCCCTGGCCGAGTTACCAGGAGGATACTTCCCACTGGCCGAGCTACCAGGTGGATGCCCTGGCCGAGTTACCAGGAGGATACTTCCCACTGGCCGAGCTACCAGGTGGATGCCCTGGCCGAGTTACCAGGAGGATACTTCCCACTGGCTGAGCTACCAGTGGATGCCCTGGCCGAGTTACCAGGAGGATACTTCCCACTGGCTGAGCTACCAGATGGATGCCCTGGCCGAGTTACCAGGAGGATACTTCCCACTGGCCGAGCTACCAGGTGGATGCCCTGGCCGAGTTACCAGGAGGATACTTCCCACTGGCCGAGCTACCAGGTGGATGCCCTGGCCGAGTTACCAGGAGGATACTTCCCACTGGCCGAGCTACCAGATGGACGCCCTGGCCGAGTTACCAGGAGGATACTTCCCACTGGCCGAGCTACCAGATGGACGCCCTGGCCGAGTTACCAGGAGGATACTTCCCACTGGCCGAGCTACCAGATGGACGCCCTGGCCGAGTTACCAGGAGGATACTTCCCACTGGCCGAGCTACCAGGGCATACCAGGAGGATACTTCCCACTGGCCGAGCTACCAGATGGACGCCCTGGCCGAGTTACCAGGAGGATACTTCCCACTGGCCGAGCTACCAGATGGATGCCCTGGCCGAGTTACCAGGAGGATACTTCCCACTGGCCGAGCTACCAGGTGGATGCCCTGGCCGAGTTACCAGGAGGATACTTCCCACTGGCCGAGCTACCAGGTGGATGCCCTGGCCGAGTTACCAGGAGGATACTTCCCACTGGCCGAGCTACCAGGTGGATGCCCTGGCCGAGTTACCAGGAGGATACTTCCCACTGGCCGAGCTACCAGATGGATGCATTGCCCCTGGCCGAGCTACCAGGTGGGCACTTTTCCCTGGCCGAGTTACCGGGAGGATACTTCCCACTGGCCGAGCTACCAGATGGATGCATTGCCCCTGGCCGAGTTACCAGGTGGTTGCTTTAGTGAGATTGAGATGGTCTGACAGGACGCCAAAATTTGGTGGCGTTGAGTTCATCCTGTTGGACTACTGGGAGCGCAGTTGTTGACTTGGAACCAGTTTCATGCTTTGCGGCTCAGGGCCTTCTTACCCGCCAGTGTAAGCAGAAACTGGACAGGGGATCTTAGACTCCTGCAGCAGGGGAGTCGACCTCTTTTGGGAGTACGTTCGCGAGTTTTGCGATTTGTTGAGCGGTGTACCCCATGTCGCCTGGTTGAGGCCCAAGAGGTTGAGCTAGTTGAGAAAGGACTGCATCGGAATATCTATCACTTGGTGTATTCCCGGCGGGTGCCAACGTTTGATGCAGCGATTGAGCATGCTTAGCGGGTTGACCGAGGATTAGTGATCATGTCAGAGAGAGACGGAGCGCCAGGGACCAGCTCCGGGGAGAGGCATTCTGTGCCGCCTGTGTTTGGACAGTCGAATAGATCGAGACCCCCGGGGCCGCCACGATCCCAGTCTGAGGGTCGTGAGTCTCAAAGGAGACAGAGACCAGGAGGTTCTCCACAGCCGGTGTATCAGCAGCAGCGGGATGACTGTGTCTTCTTGCGTGGGGACACAGGTTTTGGTCTCCCGGGGTTTTCGGACCCTTCGCGGATCCGGCTGTGGAGCGTCTCCAGCCGTGAGTTGCATGTTGAGATAGATTCCCACTGTAAACGGGAGGGACCGAATTCCTGGACGGTAAAGGAGCGAAAACTTCGATAGACTGAGCCTAGAGTCTGTTCTTGTTTGATTGGGGTTCTAGGCACCGGTCTATCGGGATTTTCGGATCCTTGCCGCGTCAGTCGGTTCTTCTCGCCTATGAGTGGGGTGTTGTTGTGAGTTGAGTCGTTGAGAGTTCTCCGACATAGCTGTGAGAGTGCTAGGGCATTTGCATTGTTATATGGGCTGGAGATAGGACCCTTAGCTTGTGCTCGTGAGGTTCAGATACCTGATCACGTGTTGCACATAGATGAGTGTTGTTGGTCCTGCCCTGTGCAGTTGGGGCCCTGGTTTTTGCCTATTGATCCTTTGGCCTTTCCTCAGCTCCGGAGTTTCGAGGGTATAGGACTGCGAGGATCTGAGGCCTTGATGCTTGAGTGATGCCACACCGTTGATACACGGTGGTGATGCCACACCGTTGATACACGGTGATGATGCCACGCCGTTGGTGCACGGCAGTGAGGCCACGCCGTGGGTGCACGGCAGTGATGCCACACCGTTGATACACGGTGGTGATGCCACACCGTTGATACACGGTGGTGATGCCACGCCGTTGGTGCACGGCAGTGAGGCCACGCCGTTGGTGCACGGCAGTGATGCCACGCCGTGGGTGCACGGCAGTGATGCCACGTTGTAGGTACGCAACGGTGAGAGTTTTTGGGGATGTTTCGGACTTTTGATCGCGAGTTGGGGCATCAGCTTTATGATCGCCTTGTGAGCCAGTTTTTAGTCCCGTTCACCGACGGTTTGGATCCCGTCAGGGTGTTCTCTTGTAGTTGAGGGCTCGACTTCGACCCGCGGGTCTGTTGGGGTTATGATAGCTTGTTGAGCGACCAACTGTGGCACGAGATTGTGCCTTTTTGAGGATCCCTTTTGAGGGTAGCCTGCAGTTGTGTAGTCCACTCGGGTGATTTCGGATCGGAAGTAACCGAGTGAAGACCCCAACTTATTGGTTTCCCTTCCTTATTGGATGGATGTGCGGGTATGCTTCGGGTCGCCTTGTTGAGGTTGGCACCATGATGTAGTTTGGTGCGTGTTGAATTAGTGGGTTTTTCCCGTTTCCCCCAGCCTTTTTGGGGAGCCCTTTGGTTTTTCACGTCTCAGCTCAGTAGTGATGTGTTTTTCCTCGCCCGTGATTTACTTGCCCCTTCGAGATCCGTGATTGTTGGAGTACGAGAGACGCCCGTTGCAAATTCTGGCTCGAGAGATGAGAGAATTGCACAACGGGTCATACCGTACTTGTTGTTGTTGCGGTGTAATCACGAGGAGCGAGTGGAGTTTGGGGAGCTGGAGGCGTATTGTTAAATACCTAGCCGTGGTATTCTTGACTCCTGATGGGCTTGATCTAGTTTCGAGGACGAAACTTTCTTTTAGTGGGGGAGGATGTGAGGTCCCGGAATCCCCGGCGTAGGAGTTGCTGGTTGTTGGGCAGCTTTTAGTGGCCGTTGGGAGTGTGTGCGCGTGTCGGGCCCAAGAAATGGTTTAGTGATGCAATTTGGGATTTAGATGCATCACTGGAGGCCTGCGGGATGTGTCGTTGGTGTTTGCGCGCAATTGGGACACACGTGGTGGACTTCGGACTTAATTTGAGACCCCGTGGGAAATTGGGGGACCCGTCGGGTGTTTAGAAGTGATTTCGCGCGATTCAGATGTCAGAATTGGACTCCGGGTGAAGTCCGGATAAAGGTTTACCTCTCCGGTCGCCTTCGGGAATTTTTAGAGTTGGAATTTGGCAAATCGGACTTTAAAAATGGACCCGGCGCGGAAAACCGGATCGAGTGGGCTATCGACAAATTTTCGGGTGAGAATTTGGAGAAACGGACATCGTTTTTGGATTCAGCGCGCGAAATCGCTAGGAATGGACTATTTATTTGTTGGTTTTGGAGTCCGATAGGCGTGCGCGTTTTTCGAGGCGTTTCGGCACGGATCTCGAGGCGTGGCGCGTGGCACGGATCCCGAGGTGATCGCGGTGCGCGGGTCAAGGCACGCGGATCGAGGCGCGTGCGGACAGGACGGGGGCGCAGGCGCCTTCGGCGCGGGACGCGCGGGGGCCGCCACGTGGCGGGCCCCCGTTGGCGCCCGCGCGGGCGCGGGGACACTCGCGCCCGTGTAACGGGCGCGTGTCCCGCGCCTGCGCGTGGTGCGGTGCAACGCGCCCGTGTGGCGGGCGCGTTGCATCGCGCCACGTGGCGCCCGGGCGCGTGCGTGAGCCCGGCGCACGCGCCCGGCTGTGGACCCCTCCGGTTTGGGGCTCCCTGGTTGGCCCGTGCCGTGGACCGGGGCCGTGGACCGGCCCCGTGGACCACCTTCTCTCTCTCCCTCCTTTTCTTCTTCTTCTTCCTCCCCGCACCGCCATTCTCGCCCTTTCTTTCTTTCTTCTGCACCCGAGAGCGAGCAGGAGTGAGGGAGGGGGGTTGCGTGAGGTGCGGCGGCGCGGCGAGGACCTCGTTTTGCGTGCGAGGTCGCCCGGCGGAGCAGTTCGGCGACGGCGGCGCAAACATGTAGGTCCCGTGTGTTGGTTTTTCTGTATTTTTGTACAATTTTTGGAGCGTCCTTTTAGACTGTAATTACCCCTGCTGTGCACCGTTTTGCGTGCGGACCCCGTTTTGCGGGTGGATCCTGGCACCGTGCACCGTTTTGCGTGCGGACTCCGGCACTGTGCACCGCTTTGCGTGCGGACCCCGTTTTGCATGTGGATCCTGGCACCGTGCACCGTTTTGCGTGCGGACTCCGGCACTGTGCACCGTTTTGCGTGCGGACCCCGTTTTGCGGGTGGATCCTGGCACCGTGCACCGTTTTGCGTGCGGATCCTGACACCGTGCACCGTGTTACGTGCAGACTCCGTTTCTGGTGCGGACTCCGGCGGCGTGCTCCGTTTTGCGTGCGGACTCCGGCGGCGTGCTCCGTTTTGCGTGCGGACTCCGGCGGCGTGCCCCGTTTGCGCAGCGGATCGCGTGGAGGCCAATTGCAAGTGTCTACGAGCAATTGGTGGCAAATCGAGGTGGGTGGCCTTATCTCCAAGTTTTATGGACTGTACAGTATTTCTACTGATGTAGGACTATGCATGATAGTTATTTCATGGTGTAGCATGCTAGATTATAGGAATTGTTATTCCTTTTATTATCTGTTAATATTGTTATCTTGGAACTTGACCTAGCACCCCCGTCATATGTTGCATGTGTAACCAGACCAGTAGAAAACCCTCACTTGGGCTAGGGTTATTTATGCTTAGACATCCACACTGTTCTTTCATCCCTGGACATAGTGTTTCTCGCCCGGGTAGTGGGCCGAGAGGTCGGGACTTGCTTTTAGTGTGGGATGCTTTTGCACTCTTGCTTGGGAGCAGAGTGGAGTCTGGTAGTTGTAGCGGGTTGCTTATCTGTGCGGGGAGCCGTTTGGGTAAACGGTAGTCCCGAGAGGTCTTGTTTCCCTTTTATGCTGTCGTGGGAGGGAGCCGTTGAGTAGACGGTAGTCCCGGGCCGTCGAGTATCTTCCGGTCCGTCTTGTTGGGAACCGTTGGGGTTGACGGTGGTCCCAGGTCGTTGAGTGTTGTCCGACCTGTTTTGTTACCCTGAGTTGTGGGTCGTTCCTGGCTGTGGAGTATCTCCAGCCAGTGAGCTTTGTGCTGCGAGCTGTTGGAGAGGCTAGTGTCTCGTGTTTCGAGTTAGCCGATCAGCTGAGTCGTCGAGAGTGCTCCGACTGCTATGCGAGATATTTGGGGATCTTGAGTCCTACCGTTCTGAGAGTGAGCGTGGATTTTGACTAGCCTGCATGTGCCAATATTTGATTACTCTATGCCGCGCCGTTTTCCTCAGTTGGAGCCGCGCCCCCTGAGATGCCGCTGTGGATGCGATGGTTGGCCTGTTGAGGCAGTTTTGCGCGAGGGATGAGTTAGTCGGACAGGACGCCCCACGTAAATCCCGTCCTCATGTGGATGTGTGGTAGTGGGCAGGAGCGTTCCTAGTCGACAGGCGCGGGCTTGACTGAACCTTTGAGGTAGTCAGTTCGATTGGGACGATTGAGCACCTTGGGTGCGAGTGGTCTCATTTACTTTCATCTGTTCCACTTTTGAGTGTCTAGATAGAGGCATGGTAGCTGTAGAGTAGATTCCAGCTTTTCTGTTCAGATTTCTTTGCCTGTTATCTTTTACCTCTGGTAGACTTGGTGGGCAGACCGTTGGACTTGTTGACGGCACCCACTGAGAACTACTGTGGGAAGTAGTTCTCACACCCGTCGTGGTGTCTTTTTCCCAGGGACTTCTTCTTCTGTTCCTGTGTTCCTGTTGCTGATCCTTCTGACCGAGGCGAGGGAGTCGCGAGCTAGTTCCCTACCATCGTTGGAGTGTAGCGGTACCCCCCTTCAGAGGAGAGCTTCAGTTGATGGTTACTTCTTCTTCCTCTGTTGAGAGACCTTTGTAGAGAGGTATAGAGTTGTATTTTACTTTTACAGTTTGAGAGACTGTTGTAGTGAGGATATTCTTGTATCGAGAGTTTGTACACTGATGTATTTATTGGAGATACCTCCCTTTTGAGTTTTGTATCAGAGGACTTTGTATACGATCGTATTTGGGGAGATGGATATTGTTTTATTTTCAGTTGTACAGTGATTGGATTTCAGTTTTTAGTAGTTTTCTTTCAGCTCTGATATCTGTATACTGTAGTTGATTCTTTCTGCAGGTTAGACGCTTCGTCTGTACGGCAGTTTCCGTACAGATGGCGGATCTGTTAGCGAGCCCGGGTCGCAGTTTCGACCCGCGGGGCGTGACATCAGTTGTCGCCTCTGGTTATCCCCGACACTGTCCTGGCTGGTCCAGTATTTTTGGTATTTCGTCGGGAGACTCCGAAGCTGAATTGGGCTTTTCGGGAGTTGTGCGAGTGGTTATGGCAACATCTGGACACCGAAAATTACGGTTTAGCCCCTGTCTTCCCGAACATCGAAGTGATGATGTTTAGAGTCAGTAGGTGTAGTTTGGTAGTGTTTGGATGTTTATAGACTGTCAGCGGGTCAGTTCAGTGTTTCGGTAATTTTCCGAAAATTCTGGTAAAAGCCTAGTTTCGGCTAAGTTCCCCGTGTTAGCGACGGGATGTTATAGTATTGTCGGGATGGGTATGTGTGAGTCTATTACTGATTATAGCTTCTTATTCAGGGCCCAGTTGTTCAGCACCAGCCTCCCAGTAGCTGTGCGGGAGTTCGAGGATCTGCCTACATTCAGGTGGGTTATCTTCGGTCCGGGCTTTAGCTATTCGGCCCTCTGGTTGCTTTAGTCCAGTCGGACACCTGTTTTTGGTTAGCCCTGTTGATTGGATCATGTACTCCTATTCTCGGTTATATCTGATGAGTTCATCTATATGCCATATGACTTTCCTGATAGACAGTGATTCTTTAGATATAGCCTGTACACCTGCTCATCAGCTTTTATATTCCAGTACATAGATGTCATGATCGGATTTTACCTGCTATTTCCTTTCATCTGTGATGTTTGCTTGATATTCAGATATGCATGATAGATCTTGAACGATATGATAGATGATTTCCCTGTTGGGATCTCGGCTTATTGCCGACTACCCGGTCATTAGACCGTGAGCTTGAGCATAGCATGATGACTACCACGCACGCTGTACGTCACGTACACTGACGGTTTGGCCACCGTCACAGTGTTCTTTACCGGTAAAGTGGTCTAGAGGAGGGACCCGTGAGCCCCCAGATCAGCACCAGTGGGTGCGGGGTTATGTCAGCCAGATAGGTGCCAGATAGGTGGTATGAGCCTGAGGTCCTCGTGACCAATAATGGCATTGATTGGGTACTTGAGTTTCTTTTGTTGACGCATTATTCTTATCTTGCACTGTTATTGATAGATATCTTACCCTGTACCCTTACTGCTCAGTTTATGATTGATTATCTCATTTATATCCAGATTTCTTGTATTACTTACATGCAGTCCTTATGCTTGATTTTTATAGCTGTACATTGATTTCCAGCTTTTATTACCTGCAGTTTCATTACCCTTGATTATCTGCCTATTCAGTTATCTGTGGATTTTTGTTGATTATCAGTAGATCTTAATTGTATTTCAGCTGTACCTATCGATCTTTACTATCCGCAGATTTTAGTACCCAGTAGGTACGATTAGCTATTTCTCGGCTCGTCGTGCCCACTGGGATACATGTACAGTGTATCTCACACCCCCTGGGTGACCATTTTTCAGGTCGTTCGGGTAGTGGGGTGTCGGGACGATCGCGTGAGGCCGTCACGATAGAGCCGTCCCCCTGATGATAGATATTGATGATTGAGATCCTCGATGATTTGCAGATGACTTTTATTTATAGCATTCCAGCTTCCAGTTTATTTCGATATTTCAGATTGATGATAGTATGATATTTCGGACTATTCCTGATGATTAGTATTGTTTAGTGAGATATTTATTGCTCTCTAATTGATGATTTGATTCGCCTAGCCGTGCATGTATCGGAGAGACTCTATCCATTGGGATAGGGAGTTTCCTATATGTGTGGCGGTCTGTTACGCCCGTTTTTGCAAACTCTGATTTATTTCAAAAAAAAAAAAAAAAAAAAATTTTAGACTGGATTTTAAGCTCGGGGCGTGACAGATTTTATGGTATCAGAGCAATAGGTACACGGTACCTAGGAAAATTGATTAGGATCTGGTTAGGATGAACCCTAGGATGACTTATGACGTGAGAGCGCGGGGTATTTGTCTAGCGGTTAGGAGCTCAGGTGTATTTTCACACTTATGAGACGTTTTCCTAACTTGTTGTTGTGACTACGAGCGGTGTTCGCACGCGCTCTGGGCTTAGTGGTCATAGTGGGTGCAGTGTTAGCTACGGTTGTGGTATGAGCCATGGGTTTGATATATCAGTGGAGCCTGAGGGCTCGGATTTTTGACAGCTGTTAGAGGATCAGTTCACCGCATTTTGCTGGGTTCGTCCAGCAGATGGCTCAGCATCAGATAGTTGCTATTGTTACACTGGCCCCACCACTAGTCCAGGTATTTGAAGAAGTCAGTGATCCTCCAGTTGTCCTCGCGTCACTGGATATAGTACTTTTGTCGCAGTCGTGGTTATCAAAACTATGTTGTGGCTACTATTACTGGAGATTCCCCGATTATAGCTATTGGGATGCCTATGAGGTTAGCAATTATGTTGCTTTGGACGGAATGATTCTGACGACACTTAACAAATATTAGTCTTTATTGAGTTGTGTCCCAACCCTGAACAGTGTAAATAGTTTGAGATTCATGATTATTTCGTTAGAAATGGTAGCAGTGAGCGCTTTGGCGCAGACATGGTTGGTAGACAGGCTAAATTCGGTGATCTTTGGGCCCGATTGTAACCCTGACTTGGGATGGATCCAGATTTAGACCCTACCTTTTTGCACGAAATTAATGAAGACTCAGTTTCTTCTATGAGTATACAACAATTGTAATTGTTGTGGCTGTTATTAGGGTAAGATACGACTGGAGAGTCTGATATACAGAGTAATGATGATAACTTGAGGATTTGATTCTAAACGAATTCGATTTGTAGTTATTTCGCACATTGTGTGTGAACTGATTATAGGGTCGTGATCGTCCCTGACGATATTTGAGTGCGACTGGCATTGCTAGAGTAGTGTTAGCAAGTGGTGATGCATTTAAGGTAATGGTGATGTGATGACCTGGATCTCTGTAGAGCTGTGGTAGAGTCATTGGTGACATCTGGGGAGCCTGTACTGTGTGTTGGAGGTGTTAGTGCACCAATTGGACACAAGTGGCGGACTTCGGGCTTAAATGGATCACGTGGGTGATCGGTTGACTCCGTCGGATCTTTAGAAGTGGTTTCGCGCGAAGCGGATATTAAAAATGGACTCAGCGCGAAGTTTGGACCAAAGGACACCTTTCCGGATGCCTTCGGCAATTTTTTGAATTAGAATTTGGCAAATCGGACACCGGATTTAGATTCAGTGCGCGAAAACGGTGAAAATAGACTACCTACTTGTATTTTTCGGAGTCTGGATGCAAAAGCACGTTTTTCGAGGCTTGGGGTTACTGTTCCGGCCGGCGGGCTGCGGCGGAGCGCGGCGGCGCAGCCGCGGGCAGCGCGGCGGGCTGAGGCGCGGGCCGCCCGGTCCACGCGGTGGGCGTGCACCGGGGGCTGGACGCATGGCAGCTCGGTAGTGGGCCGGTCCGCGGGGCGCGGTTCACGGAGTGGCTCGGGGTGTACGGTGGACCGGGAGGGGCCACGTGGCGACCGTTGGTTGGCCGGTCCACGTGTGCCTGGTCCACGGACCTGGTGAGGCGGCCTCGGGATGCGGGCCTGGCAGGTGCCGCAGGCGGCGGGCGCGGCGCGCATGTGGGCTGTCGGCACGCTGTCCCGCGGTTTCCCGCGCGTTGGCTTGCCACGCGTCGGCTTCCGCGGTGGGCCACGCGTCGTGCTGTGAGCGGTGGGTTTTGCTGTTCGGTGTTCGGCGATGACGTGGCAGCACGAGAGAGATTCGGGCGTTCCGCGTTCGGCTCAGCGCAGCGGATCCGGGCGCCCGGATCTACTGTAAGCGCCCGAAACCTGGGATACATTGGGGATTAATGGAATTGTTTTCCCAGCCTATAAATAGGCTGAGAACAACTGCAGAGAGCTCCTTTCCTGCCCATTTTCTCACAGTGCGGTCTTCATGAGATTTCTTCCTCTCCCAGAGCCGGATCCATCTGCAGATTCCATGATTTTTCTGCGGCACGCATCCCGAGGTTTTCATTTTTACGGCGCGGCGCGACGCTCGTTCGTTTGTGATCTTCTTGGTCGCATTTTGGTGCGAGGACTCCCCCGGCTTACTCCGACCTCCGATTGAGGCGATTCTTGCGCCGTTGGACTCACGACAGGTAGGGCTTCGATCTTTGTGTTTTGAGCTTCCTCTCTTTTCGAGTTTATCTTAGAGTTTCCCGAGCTTTCTTTTGACCTATTTTCGTGGGCGGAGTTTTGGACAGCACCACAGTGTTTCAGTGATAACTTTGCGCATATGCGTCGGATTGAGGCGTGCCAAGAGGCGTTTTTCATCTACACAGCGCAAGGAACACCCTTGAATTTTCTGGGAATTTTCTGAATATTTTTCGAAGGTGAAAAATATCTGTTTACAGAATATAGTGCTACAGTTTTTGAGATCGGTTTATTTCGGGGTGGTTCCTTTGTCGGATTTGTTTCTCAGTGTAGGAAACTCGGATTTGGGCGTGCGAGTACTCATTTCGATTGTCTCGACGCGAGGATCGCAGCGGCAATTTGTTGGGAATTTTTGGTCTCCATCTCGCAGGTAAAAACAGGGCAACTCTGGACTGATGTGTTTTGGACAGATTTTGTGGAGCATTGTATGTTTAAATTATGTATGTTCTTTTGGGGTATGTTGTGCAGTGTTGTGGTGACTGTTTGGACCGAACGTGGATTTCACCTTTGGAGCAGGAATTAGCGCTCCAGGTGGGTGGTTGCTATACTCCTCATTTTCTGACATACCCCTAGGAATATTGGAGAGATCCTCTCACTGGTTACATTGAATGATCAACTATGGACATGCATGCTTAAAGTAAATAATTGTGAGCCTATCAAATGAAAATTACTATTGTGGAACTCTGATAGTGGTTGGGGGTTATACATGTTTGTATGGATATAGTTTTGGCACTTAACCTTGCATGTGGAATTTACTTTTATGTTGGGATAAATGAAATGTCTTGTGGAAGGGTACCACTTGAGGATCTTTTGGGACATGCATAGGTGGATGATTTAGGTGAGGGAAAATTGTGGATTTTAAACATGTGTGGTTGGATAATGATTTAGCATGATGGGTATATCTATGCGGAGCTATTAATTGATACACATGTGGAGCCATTATTTGTCACACTATCTTTATCTTTCATGAGGATATATGCATGCTTGTTTGGACATCTAGGTAGGCCATCTTCTATCGCTACACTTTCATGCTGGAACTTGACTTAGGAGAAACCTTGTTTGTTTCTTTTCTCCTTTCGTTAGTCAGGTGGTATTTGTTGCTCGGGTTTGAGCAGGGGTTTGGGATAGTGTAGCCGGGGCCTGGATTATGGATTATGGGTTTTGGCGGCGACCGCGGATATTGGGCGGTTGACCGGATGTCGGTTATAGGACATCGGTGATAGGGCTTGATTATGGACTAGAGGGTTTTGTGACAACCGCGGATAGTAGGCGGTTGACCAGATGTCGGATGTGGGACATGATTGTGATTGTGGGTTATTCCGGCGACCGCGGATATTGGGCGGTTGACCGGAGGTCGGTGGTGAGACCTGGTTGTGGATTTTGGGGTATTGCGGCAATCGCGGATATTGGGCGATTGACCGGATGGTTACTTTTGCATCTGATTGGGAATCAGTTTTCTTTTAGTGGAGGGTTGTGTTCCACTAGGGCTTTATAGTTGTGATCCAGTCCTGCTTTTGTTACTTATCACACCGGCGCGGTTATTGCCCGGTGATGCTTTCCTCGTGTGGGTCGCTCTCCTCGAGTTCCCCTCCGGAGGCCGGGGCCAGACAGTTATTGACAGTTTTGCTATCACATCGGCACGGCTTATTTGCCCGATGATGAGGGCGGCAGCAGGAGTTTTGCTATCACATCGGCGCGGCTACTAGCCCGATGATGAGGGCGGTACAGATTGGGTTCATCTGGGACGGTTGGTTACTGTTGCATACGGTTATTCCAGTCTAGGACTGCATTTTAGAGGCATAGTAGTGGTAGTTTCTTTTCTTCAGCAGTCAGTATTGCTTACCACACTTCTTTCCTCTTTTTGCCTCTGGTAGACCTAGTGGGTGTGTCAGAGTTTGAGGTTTTACCCACTAGGGGAGGCTACTGGTTTACTAGTAGTTCTCACCCCCATTCTTCTTTCCTTTTTTTCTTCTCCCTTGTTTTGCAGTGTCTTCTGCGGGTGCTGCTGGGCTTTCAGCGGCGGGTCGAGGAGAGAGGACGGCTGAGTAGATAGATCTCGAGGCAGGATGAGCGAGTTAGCTGGACTGTTGGTGTACCCATGTTTCCTCAGACGGTTGTACTTTTACTTTTGGGACTGGCTATTGCCAGCAGGTTGTATTTATTTTTGGTGAGCTGGAAGAGACAGATGTATTATTTATACGGATGTATTGTATTTTATTTCCAGCTTCAGTCTGAGATGTATTAGTTTTAGTTCAGCTCTGTTTTTATTGCTCTTTTATTATTATCTCTTATATCTGAGCAGGTTTGGCGCTTCGTGTACGCGGGAAATACCGTGTGCACGGCGGATCTGTAGACTGGCCCGGGTTCTGGTTTACACCCGGGGCGTGACAGGTGAACAGTGAAATATGGTTCTAGATTCCTGTGAGTAGCCAGGGTCACACTCATGACCACGAGGTGGTAGAGACAGTTGATATAGGTTATAGTATCGGCATAGAGATTTGTGTCATGAGGTATGAGTTATACCTTAAGTTGGATTCCGGTGGGAGTCGTGTCCCCAACTTGAGGTTGGCGACAGATCTACAGTATTTCACTTTCCTTTTGATAAGTATGTTGGCTGCAGACAATGTACTGTCGAAAGAGTGGTTTGAAGTACTCTACCTCGTAAGGGGTAATATCGTGATTGGGTCTACTCGTTTGCTTATCTATATTTATAGTCTCCAGGGTTACGCTCTGGACAACGATGTTATAGTTTCAGTGATGATACCCCAGACCGTATTAGACCTTAGGTAGGTCTCAGACAGATCGCGTACATAGTGGATTATCTTTGTCATCATTGTGGACACTTGTCCCAACTTGTGGTCACTAGCCACGTGGATGTTGCCAGATGTTGCAACTGAATTGATAATAGAAATATATGGTTTAAGCCCAAAAAGTTGGACAATATGTCCAAATCGGATATTTTAAGCTTTATGAATGGTGACCTTGGGTTGCCATGTTTTATGATGCTAAGAGACTGATCGTGTGATATTTAACCGGCAGTTGTGCGTCCTTAGTAGTCTGAGGTTTAGTTCTAGCAACTGGTGGTGAAAATTTTGCCACAAACGATTATAAAGTGTAAGAAGAGATTCTCTACCTTATATGATTCCATTTAAGAAAATGAATCTAGTGACCTTTGTCAGTGTTCGGCCTCGATAGTCAGCCTAAACGGGTAAGACCGTTGAGTTCTGCTTGCACAAACTGTAAGTTATGTGAAACCAGAAAAGAGTATGAGAGCTGGTTGCCACATCGGATGCGATCACATCAATCCTTAAGCATCGGATCTTATCCGAACTCCGAGGTTAAGCGTGCTTGTGCGGTGTAGCCTTGGCTGGGCGTGTAGCATCTCTACGAGAACCCGAGTCAATGGAACTTGAAATATAAAGCAGTTAAGCCTTAAAATTTGGCAACATGTCAAAATCAAGTCTGTTAAGTCCTTGTGTGTGACGCCCCACTTCCCAGGGGGTCACCCATCCTAGAACTACTCTAGCTCTAGCACGCTTAACTCTCATGTTCCTCTTGGATCTTGCTACCATCCAAAATGCTATAGCCGGGTTAGAGATTTAGTCCTATTATATCATTTATATATAGGACTAATCCAAATTCCGGGGGTGTCACATTCTTCCCCCCTTTAAGCCCTGACGTCCACGTCAGGCTCAAGCACACTCACAAGCACCAGGCGATGTGAGACTCGTCTCGCTAGCCTTAGCCGACCTTGTGAGGAGCTGCACTCCACTCACAACTGTCATTAGCCGGGGAGCCTCGCTCTACCCGCTATATAACCCTGGCTCAGCCGAGACTCATCTCACATTTCCGGCTGGTGAATGGCTCTGATACCAACTGTGACGCCCCACTTCCCAGGGGGTCACCCATCCTAGAACTACTCTAGCTCTAGCACGCTTAACTCTCATGTTCCTCTTGGATCTTGCTACCATCCAAAATGCTATAGCCGGGTTAGAGATTTAGTCATATTATATCATTTATATATAGGACTAATCCAAATTCCGGGGGTGTCACATTGTGGATGGCTCGAACTGCTAAAGGACTATGATCTCACTATCCAGTACCACCCAGGTCGGGCCAATGTGGTAGCGGATGCCTGGAGCCGAAAGCACGTGTCGCCAGAGCTGCTAATGATCACGGATCAGGACCGCTTGATTTCTGAGTTTCAGCGTCTAGACTTGGAGATCGTCCCTTCGGGGTCTACCGCTCAACTTTTAGCGATGGTAGTGCAGCCTACCCTGCTTGATCGCATAAAGGAGGGACAGCAGTCCGACCCCTCCTTCCAGAAGATTCGAGAGCTGATATCACTGGGACAGACTGACGATTATCAGCTGCACGCCGACGGCTCTATCCGATTCAGGGGCCGTTGGTGTGTTCCAGATGACGTTGAATTAAAGAAGGACATCCTTATGAGGCATTGTACGGGCGCCGATGTCGTTCCCCCATCTGTTGGGATGATGTCGGTGAGCGCCGTGTTATCGGGCCAGAGCTACTTGAGGATGCAGAGGCCAGAGTGCGGGTAGCAAGACAGCAGATCCTGACCGCGCAGAGCAGACAGAAGAGCTATGCGGACCAACGACGACGAGACTTGGAGTTCCAAGTAGGTGATCATGTTCTGCTGAAGGTATCGCCAACTCGGGGAATCAAGCGATTTGGGATTCGCAACAAGCTCAGTCCTCGATTTGTCGGTCCCTTCGAGATCTTGGAGCGCATTTGTCCTGTAGCATATCGATTGGCTCTTCCTCCTAGCCTCGCCAGGGTGCATAATGTTTTCCACGTGTGATGACCTGGATCTCCGCAGAGCTGTTGCAGTGCGTTGGGTGGCTTCTGGGGAGCCTGTACTGTGTGTTGGAGGTGTTAGTGCACCAATTGGACACAAGTGGCGGACTTCGGGCTTAAATGGATCACGTGGGTGATCGGTTGACTCCGTCGGATCTTTAGAAGTGGTTTCGCGCGAAGCGGACATTAAAAATGGACTCAGCGCGAAGTTTGGACCAAGGGACACCTTTCCGGATGCCTTCGGCAATTTTTGGAATTAGAATTTGGCAAATCGGACACCGGATTTGGATTCAGTGCGCGAAAACGGTGAAAATGGACTACCTACTTGTATTTTTCGGAGTCCGGATGCAAAAGCGCGTTTTTCGAGGCTTGGGGTTACTGTTCCGGCCGGCGGGCAGCGCCGGCGGCGGCCGGCAGCGGCGGAGCGCGGCGGCGCAGCCGCGGGCAGCGCGGCGGGCAGAGGCGCGGGCCGCCCGGTCCACGCGGCGGGCGTGCACCGGGGGCTGGACGCGTGGCAGCTCGGTAGTAGGCCGGTCCGCGGGGCGTGGTTCACGGAGTGGCTCGGGGTGTACGGTGGACCGGGAGGGGCCACGTGGCGACCGTTGGTTGGCCGGTCCACGTGTGCCCGGTCCACGGACCTGGTGAGGCGGCCTCGGGATGCGGGCCTGGCAGGTGCCGCAGGCGGCGGGCGCGGCGCGCACGTGGGCTGTCGGCACGCTGTCCCGCGGTTTCCCGCGCATGGGCTTGCCACGCGTCGGCTTCCGCGGTGGGCCACGCGTCGCGCTGTGAGCGGTGGGTTTTGCTGTTCGGTGTTCTGCGATGACGTGGCAGCACGGGAGAGATTTGGGCGTTCCGCGTTCGGCTCAGCGCAGCGGATCCGGGCGCCCGGATCTACTGTAGGCGCCCGAAACCTGGGATACATTGGGGATTAATGGAATTGTTTTCCCAGCCTATATATAGGCTGAGAACAACTGCAGAGAGCTCCTTTCCTGCCCATTTTCTCACAGTGCGGTCTTCACGAGATTTCTTCCTCTCCCAGAGCCGGATCCATCTGCAGATTCTAGGATTTTCTGCGGCACGCATCCCGAGGTTTCCATTTTTACGACGCGGCGCGACGCTCGTTCATTTGTGGTCTCCTTCGTCGCGGTTTTGGTGCGAGGACTCCCCCGGCTTACTCCGACCTCCGATTGAGGCGATTCTTGCGCCGTTGGACTCACGACAGCACCACAGTGTTTCGACGATAACTTTGCGCACAGGCGTCGGATTGAGGCGTGCCAAGAGGCGTTTTTCATCTACACAGCGCAAGGAACACCCATGAATTTTCTGGGAATTTTCTGAATATTTTTCGAAGGTGAAAAATATCTGTTTACAGAATATAGTGCTACAGTTTTTGAGATCGGTTTATTTCGGGGTGGTTCCCTTGTCGGATTTGTTTCTCAGTGTAGGAAACTTGGATTTGGGCGTGCGAGTACTCATTTCGATCGTCTCGACGCGAGGATCGCAGCGGCAATTTTTCGGGAATTTTTGGTCTCCATCTCGCAGTGTTGTGGTGACTGTTTGGACCGAGCGTGGATTTCACCTTTGGAACAGGGAATTAGCGCTCCAGGTGGGTGGTTGCTATATTCCTCATTTTCTGACATACCCCTAGGAATATTGGAGAGATCCTCTCTCTGGTTACATGGAATGATCAACTATGGACATGCATGCTTAAAGTAAAATAATTGTGAGCCTATCAAATGAAAATTACTATTGTGGAACTCTGATAGTGGTTGGGGGTTATACATGTTTGTATGGATATAGTTTTGGCACTTAACCTTGCATGTGGAATTTACTTTTATGTTGGGATAAATGAAATGTCTTGTGGGAGGGTACCACTTGAGGATCTTTTGGGACATGCATAGGTGGATGATTTAGGTGAGGGAAAATTGTGGATTTTAAACATGTGTGGTTGGATAATGATTTAGCATGATGGGTATATCTATGCGGAGCTATTAATTGATACACATGTGGAGCCATTATTTGTCACACTATCTTTATCTTTCATGAGGACATATGCATGCTTGTTTGGACATCTAGGTAGGCCATCTTTTATTGCTACACTTTCATGCTGGAACTTGACTTAGGAGAAACCTTGTTTGTTTCTTTTCTCCTTTCGTTAGTCAGGTGGTATTTGTTGCTCGGGTTTGAGCAGGAGTTTGGGATAGTGTAGCCGGGGCCTGGATTATGGATTATGGGTTTTGGCGGCGACCGCGGATATTGGGCGGTTGACCGGATGTCGGTTATAGGACATCGGTGATAGGGCATGATTATGGACTAGAGGGTTTTGTGGCAACCGCGGATAGTAGGCGGTTGACCAGATGTTGGATGTGGGACATGATTGTGATTGTGGGTTATTCCGGCGACCGCGGATATTGGGCGGTTGACCGGAGGTCGGTGGTGAGACCTGGTCGTGGATTTTGGGGTATTGCGGCAATCGCGGATATTGGGCGATTGACCGGATGGTTACTTTTGCATCTGATTGGGAATCAGTTTTCTTTTAGTGGAGGGTTGTGTTCCACTGGGGCTTTATAGTTGTGATCCAGTCCTGCTTTTGTTACTTATCACACCGGCGCGGTTATTGCCCGGTGATGCTTTCCTCGTGTGGGTCGCTCCCCTCGAGTTCCCCTCCGGAGGCCGGGGCCAGACAGTTATTGACAGTTTTGCTATCACATCGGCGCGGCTTATTTGCCCGATGATGAGGGCGGCAGCAGGAGTTTTGCTATCACATCGGCGCGGCTTATTTGCCCGATGATGAGGGCGGTACAGATTGGGTTCATCTGGGATGGTTGGTTACTGTTGCATACGGTTATTCCAGTCTAGGACTGCATTTTAGAGGCATAGTAGTGGTAGATTTCCCTTTTTCAGCAGTTTCATTTCTTACCACTCTTCTTTCCTTTTTGCCTCTGGTGGACCTAGTGGGTGTGTCAGAGTTTGAGGTTTTACCCACTAGGGGAGGCTACTGGTTTACTAGTAGTTCTCACCCCCATTCTTCTTTCTTCTTTTTCTTCTTCCTTGTTTTGCAGTGTCTTCTGCGGGTGCTGCTGGGCTTTCAGCGGCGGGTCGAGGAGAGAGGACGACTGAGTAGATAGATCTCGAGGCAGGATGAGGGAGTTAGCTGGACTGTTGGTGTACCCATGTTTCCTCAGACGGTTGTACTTTTACATTTGGGACTGGCTTTTGCCAGCAGGTTGTATTTATTTTTGGTGAGCTGGGAGAGACAGATGTATCATTTATACAGATGTATTGTATTTTATTTCCAGCTTCAGTCTGAGATGTATTAGTTTTTAGTTCAGCTCTGTTTTATTGCTCTTTTATTATTATCTCTTATATCTGAGCAGGTTTGGCGCTTTGTGTACGCGGGAAATACCGTGTGCACGGCGGATCTGTAGACGGGCCCGGGTTCCGGTTTACACCCGGGGCGTGACACCACGTCTCCATGCTACGAAAGTATATCAGGGATCCTTCACACGTGATCAGCCCTACCGCCGTTCAGCTTCGCGAGGATCTGAGTTATGATGAGACACCACTGAAGATCCTGGTGCGAGATGAAAAGAAGCTGAGGAGTAGATCGATCCCCTACGTCAAAGTACAATGGGAGAACCACGAGGAGCGTGAAGCCACGTGGGAACGCGAGGCAGCCATGATGGAGCGTTTTCCCCATTTATTCGATTCCGAGTTGTACTAAGTTTCGGGGACGAAACTTCTTTTTAGGTGGTAGAGATGTAGAAACTTGAAATTTTGTGGTAAATAAATAAAAGAGAAGGAATAAAAGTCGAGTTGAATTTTGAATCATAAGTGACCCCCTTTTTCCTGCAGTGTAAATTGCACAGTTACGAGGCTAAAATGTCGCTTTTCAATCCGAGCCTAATCTCGAAAATTCGAGATCACCAGTGCGACTGTCTCGTCGAACCGATCGAAAACCATATTAAGCAAGTTTAGATCCGACGGTCGGATCTTCCAGAAATCAACGAAGAAGCGGGCGGGACCCGCGACTTAAAGGGAATAGTGGATGAACAGTGATGAACAGTAAACCCTAAATTCAAATACCCCTAAGTGCTAACGTTCGCCAAATCACCGTCTGGAAACCGATCAGAGCACTTCAGGTAGTCGATTTAAATGGTTTCATCGATCTGAACGCAATGGCGCTGACGGAATTTCCGTTTGACGACCCTAGAGTCTCGAAAAGCGTGATAAACTGTATTTCTGTACAGTGTTTGTGGACCGAGAATTTATCCGGGCGTTTTCTCAAAAAACAAAAATCGCTACCTGATAGGTTTCGTCGAGCCGGACGTCGTGACGAAGTCCGTTTTTCGATTCGACGACAAAAATGCTTCGAAAAGCGTGAAGTACAGTAAAAAATGCGGCATTTTGCACAATATACCCTATATTTTATGCTTCGTTTTGCGTGCCACTCCTTGGGGAGGGACCTGAATGTGAGAAAAGTGTGCTGTGAAGGACTGGGCTTAAGATAGTGAAGTTTGAAGGGGTTAAAAGCAATTGTGCTATTTGCACCATATATACACATTTCGGGCTAGGGTTTTCTTTTGAAACCCTAAACCCCGTAGCTCTGCCCAGCAGCCGCCAGCTCCAACTGCATCCCCTCCCTCTGCCGCACTCATCGGAGGTTGCGCACCGGCCGCCGCCGCCTCGTCGCCGGAGAAGAAGGAACCAAGAGAAATCCCCTTCATCTCGGTTGAGAAGGAGAAGAAGTTCTCCCAGAGGCCCTGGGATGTTCCAAATAGCATCTGGGAGAGCCTCTGCGTGGTTGACGCCGAGCTGAGATGCACCCGACGCCTAGCTCCGCCGTGCGCCGCCGCGGGAGCTTCCTCTTCTTCCTTTTTCCCGACGAGGTAAGATCATCTCCTTCCTTGGTTTTTGTTGGGTCTTGAACCCATGCATGCGTATCCTGACACCGAGGGGACCCTTCTTGTGAAGTCTGAGCTGACGCCGTCGTCCTGGTTGCCGTTGGGAGCATCCCGTCGCCGGAAAACCTTGTTTTGGCCGATCTTGGGCGCGGGCGTCATCCAACCGTTGGAAGCAAGATCAAGACCGTTGGATCTTGTCTTCTCGACGACTGTAACCTCTCAACCAAGTTTGGGGAAGATCGGTTGTGACGCCCCACTTTCCAGGGGGTCACCCATCCTAGAACTACTCTAGCTCTAGCACGCTTAACTCTCATGTTCCCTTGGATCTTGCTACCATCCAAAATGCTATAGCCGGGTTAGAGATTTAGTCCTATTATATCATTTATATAGAGGACTAATCCAAATTCCGGGGGTGTCACATTCTTCCCCCCTTTAAGCCCTGACGTCCACGTCAGGCTCAAGCACACTCACAAGCACCAGGCGATGTGAGACTCGTCTCGCTAGCCTTAGCCGACCTTATGAGGAGCTGCACTCCACTCACAACGGTCATTAGCCGGGGAGCCTCGCTCTACCCGCTATATAACCCTGGCTCAGCCGAGACTCATCTCACATTTCCGGCTGGTGAATGGCTCTGATACCAACTGTGACGCCCCACTTCCCAGGGGGTCACCCATCCTAGAACTACTCTAGCTCTAGCACGCTTAACTCTCATGTTCCCTTGGATCTTGCTACCATCCAAAATGCTATAGCCGGGTTAGAGATTTAGTCCTATTATATCATTTATATAGAGGACTAATCCAAATTCCGGGGGTGTCACATCGGTTGAGGATCCGCGCCGCCCGAGCCAACCCTAGAATCAGGTTGTGAGCATTTCGGCCGAGCTCCGCCGTCCGGCGTCGCCGCTCACTCCCGACGCCGGCCACCGACTCAGGTAAGCCCTAAATACCATTTTAAGCATTCTGGTCATTTTATTTTAGCCCGAGAACTCGGTTAAAAATAAGTGTTCCAACCTTGTTAATTAAAAGATAATTATGGTAATTCCCGGCCGCCGCCGCCGGACCTGGCTTGGTCCGGGCTTCTTCTGGGAGCACATGGGAGCTGATGCTTACCTCAGTTGGCCGTGGGATGTAGGGTTGGTCCAAATTGGTGCAGCCCGAGAATTGGTTCATTCATGGGGTTGCTCCGCAGCTTTTCCGGCCACTCTCCGGCAAGCCGCTGGTGAGCAGCACTCCCCTCTGTCACCACTGAGTGCCATGCTCACAGTAGTTCTCAGGTTGATCCAGGTTATTAATGGGTTATAGCTTAGTGTGGTTTTGGAATAAAAGTTTATGGGCCAACTTTGCCCTCGGGCCTCGTGTAAGCCCAAGCCTGCGAGCACGAGCTTCGTCTCGTCGTTTCGGACACGCTGAAACTTACGGCGTTGTCTTTGGCTTCCTGGTTTGGAAGATCGAGTCGCTTTAGTGTTCAAGATAGGGTAATTATGCAATTTTAGAAAAGTTTAGGGGTCAAGTTGCAAATGTAACACCCTGGCTGTCTTTAGATAGTATTTACACGCCTTCTAGGCATTTTGTTAGAGTTCCGTAGGCTCTTGTTGAGCGGGAATCGGATACCGTTCCGTAAATTGGCAAAATTGCCGGTTTTACGGGTTACGGCGCGAGTTTCGCATTTCGGTTTAGATTTCTGGTCGTCAGTTGTCGTCTCTGGTTATCCCCGACACTGTCCTAGCTGGTCCAGTGTTTTTGGTATTTCGTCGGGAGACTCCGAAGCTGAATTGGGCTTTTCGGGAGTTGTGCGAGTGGTTATGGCAACATCTGGACACCGGAAATTACGGTTTAGCCCCTGTCTTCCCGAACATCGAAGTGATGATGTTTAGAGTCAGTAGGTGTAGTTTGCTAGTGTTTGGATGTTTATAGACAGTCAGCGGGTCAGTTCAGTGTTTCGGTAATTTTCTGAAAATTCTGGTAAAAGCCTAATTTCGGCTAAGTTCCCCGTGTTAGCAACATGATGTTATAGTATTGTCGGGATAGGTATGTGTGAGTCTATTACTGATTATAGCTTCTTATTCAGGGCCCAGTTGTTCAGCACCAGCCTCCCAGTAGCTGTGTGGGAGTTCGAGGATCTGCCTACATTCAGGTGGGTTATCTTCGGTCCGGGCTTTAGCTATTCGGCCCTCTGGTTGCTTTAGTCCAGTCGGACACCTGTTTTTGGTTAGCCCTGTTGATTGGATCATGTACTCCTATTCTCGGTTATATCTGATGAGTTCATCTATATGCCATATGACTTTCCTGAGAGACAGTGATTCTTTAGATATAGCCTGTACACCTGCTCATCAGCTTTTATATTCCAGTACATAGATGTCATGATCGGATTTTACCTGCTGTTTCCTTTCATCTGTGATGTTTGCTTGATATTCAGATATGCATGATAGATCTTGAACGATATGATAGATGATTTCCCTGTTGGGATCTCGGCTTATTGCCGACTACCCGGTCATTAGACCGTGAGCTTGAGCATAGCATGATGACTACCACGCACGCTGTACGTCACGTACACTGACTATTTGACCACCGTCACAGTGTTCTTTACCGGTAAAGTGGTCTAGAGGAGGGACCCGTGAACGATCGCGTGAGGCCGTCACGATAGAGCCGTCCCCCTGATGATAGATATTGATGATTGAGATCCTCGATGATTTGCAGATGACTTTTAATTATAGCATTCCAGCTTCCAGTTTATTTCGATATTTCAGATTGATGATAGTATGATATTTCGGACTATTCCTGATGATTAGTATTGTTTAGTGAGATATTTATTGCTCTCCGATTGATGATTTGATTCGCCTAGCCGTGCATGTATAGGAGAGACTCTATCTATTGGGATAGGAGGTTCCTATATGTGTGGCGGTATGTTACGCCCGTTTTTGCAAACTCTGATTTATTTCAAAAAAAAAAAAAAAAAAATTTTTTAGACTGGATTTTAAGCTCGGGGCGTGACAATATACAAATGTATATATATACAATTATATATACAAATCTATATACAATTCTATATACAAATCTATATACAATTTTATATACAAATGTATATATATACAAATCTATATACAAATGTATATATATATACAATTCTATATACAAATGTATATATATACAAATCTATATACAAATGTATATATATACAATTCTATATACAAATGTATATACATACAAATGTATATATATATACAATTCTATATACAAATGTATATATATACAATTCTATATACAATTCTATATACAAATGTATATATAAACAATTCTATATACAAATGTATATATATACAATTCTATATACAAATGTATATATATACAATTCTATATACAATTCTATATACAAATGTATATATATACAATTCTATATACAAATGTATATATATACAATTCTATATACAAATGTATATATATACAATTCTATATACAAATGTATATATATACAATTCCATATACAAATCTATATACAAATGTATATATATACAAATCTATAAACAAATGTATATATATACAAATCTATATACAAATGTAGTATACAAATCTATATACAAATGTATATATATACAAATGTATATATATACAAATCTATATATAAATGTTTATATATACAAATCTATATACAAATGTATATATATACAATTCTATATACAAATGTATATATATACAAATCTATATACAAAAGTATATAAATACAATTCTATATACAAATGTATATATATACAATTCTATATACAAATGTATATATATACAAATTTATATACAAATCTATATACAAATGTATATATATACAAATCTATATACAATTCTATATACAAATGTATATATATACAATTCTATATACAAATCTATATACAATTCTATATACAAATCTATATACAATTCTATATACAAATATATATATATACAAATTTATATACAAATGTATATATATACAAAACTATATACAAATGTATATATATACAATTCTATATACAAATGTATATATATACAATTTTATATACAAATTTATATATATACAATTCTATATACAATTCTATATACAAATGTATATATATACAAATCTATATACAAATGTATATATATACAATTCTATATACAAATGTATATATATACAATTCTATATACAAATGTATATATATACAATTCTATATACAAATCTATATACAAATCTATATACAAATGTATATATATACAAATCTATATACAAATGTATATATATACAAATCTATATACAAATGTATATATATACAAATCTATATATAAATGTATATATATACAATTCTATATACAAATGTATATATATACAAATCTATATACAAATGTATATATATACAATTCTATATACAAATGTATATATATATACAATTCTATATACAAATGTATATATATACAATTCTATATACAAATCTATATACAATTCTATATACAAATCTATATATACAATTCTCTATACAAATGTATATATATACAAATCTATATACAAATGTATATATATATACAATTCTATATACAAATGTATATATATACAAATCTATATACAAATGTATATATATACAAATCTATATACAAATGTATATATATACAAATCTATATACAAATGTATATATATACAATTCTATATACAAATGTATATATATACAATTCTATATACAATTCTATATACAAATGTATATATATACAATTCTATATACAAATGTATATATACAATTCTATATACAAATGTATATATATACAATTCTATATACAAATCTATATACAAATGTATATATATACAATTCTATATACAAATGTATATATATACAATTCTATATACAAATGTATATATATATACAATTCTATATACAAATGTATATTTATACAATTCTATATACAAATGTATATATATACAAATCTATATACAAATGTGTATATATACAAATCTATATACAATTCTATATACAAATGTATATATATATATACAAATCTATATACAAATGTATATATATACAATTCTATATACAAATGTATATATATACAATTCTATATACAAATCTATATACAATTCTATATACAATTCTATATACAAATGTATATATATACAAATCTATATACAAATGTATATATATACAATTCTATATACAAATGTATATATATATAAATCTATATACAAATGTATATATATACAAATCTATATACACTTGAATATATATACAATTCTATATACAAATGTATATATATAAAAATCTATATACAAATGTATATATATATACAATTCTATATACAAATGTATTTACATACAAATCTATATACAATTCTATATACAAATGTATATATATACAATTCAATATACAAATGTATATATATACAATTCTATATACAAATGTATATATATAAAATTCTATATACAAATGTATATATATACAAATCTATATACAAATGTATATATATACAAATCTATATACAAATTTATATATATACAATTCTATATACAAATGTATATATATACAATTCTATATACAAATCTATATATATAATTCTATATACAAATCTATATACAATTCTATATACAAATGTATATATATAGAAATCTATATACAAATGTATATATATACAATTCTATATACAAATGTATATATATACAATTCTATATGCAAATCTATATACAATTCTATATACAAATCTATATACAATTCTATATACAATTCTATATACAAATGTATATATATACAAATCTATATACAAATGTATATATATACAAATCTATATATAAATGTATATATATACAAATCTTTATACAAATGTATATATATACAAATCTATATACAAATCTATATACAAATGTATATATATACAAATCTATATACAAATGTATATATATACAAATCTATATATAAATGTATATATATACAATTCTATATACAAAAGTATATATATACAAATCTTTATACAAATGTATATATATACAAATCTATATACAAATCTATATACAAATGTATATATATACAATTCTATATACAAATGTATATATATACAAATCTATATACAAATGTATATATATACAATTCTATATACAAATGTATATATATACAATTCTATATACAAATGTGTATATATACAAATCTATATACAATTCTATATACAAATGTATATATATATATACAAATCTATATACAAATGTATATATATACAATTCTATATACAAATGTATATATATACAATTCTATATACAAATCTATATACAATTCTATATACAAATCTATATACAATTCTATATACAAATGTATATATATACAAATCTATATACAAATGTATATATATACAATTCTATATACAAATGTATATATATACAAATCTATATACAAATGTATATATATACAAATCTATATACACTTGAATATATATACAATTCTATATACAAATGTATATATATAAAAATCTATATACAAATGTATATATATATACAATTCTATATACAAATGTATTTACATACAAATCTATATACAATTCTATATACAAATGTATATATATACAATTCTATATACAAATGTATATATATACAATTCTATATACAAATGTATATATATAAAATTCTATATACAAATGTATATATATACAAATGTATATATATACAAATCTATATACAAATGTATATATATACAATTCTATATACAAATGTATATATATACAATTCTATATACAAATCTATATATATAATTCTATATACAAATCTATATACAATTCTATATACAAATGTATATATATACAAATCTATATACAAATGTATATATATACAATTCTATATACAAATGTATATATATACAATTCTATATACAAATCTATATACAATTCTATATACAAATCTATATACAATTCTATATACAATTCTATATACAAATGTATATATATACAAATCTATATACAAATGTATATATATACAAATCTATATATAAATGTATATATATACAATTCTATATACAAATGTATATATATACAAATCTTTATACAAATGTATATATATACAAATCTATATACAAATCTATATACAAATGTATATATATACAATTCTATATACAAATGTATATATATACAAATCTATATACAAATGTATATATATACAATTCTATATACAAATGTTTATATATACAATTCTATATACAAATGTATATATATACAAATCTATATACAAATGTATATATATGCAATTCTATATATAAATGTATATATATGCAATTCTATATACAAATGTATATATATACAATTCTATATACAAATGTATATATATACAATTCTATATACAAATCTATATACAAATGAAATGTATTTACATACAAATCTATATACAAATCTATATATATACAATTCTATATACAAATGTATATATATACAATTCTATATACAAATGTATATATATAAAATTCTATATACAAATGTATATATATACAAATCTATATACAAATATATATATACAAATCTATATACAAATGTATATATATACAATTCTATATACAAATGTATATATATACAATTCTATATACAAATCTATATACAATTCTATATACAAATGTATATATATATAACAAACTCCATAAATACTCAACTAATAAAACTATACAGAAAGCTATATCAATATACTGAAACAAATACTATATGGGCCAATGTGGCCAATATATATACAACTTCTATATACAAATGGATATACCAATCTATATACCCGATACCTAAAAACAACCCATTATATATACAATCTACTATATACAAATATATATATACAATCTATATACCAATACAATATAATATATAATCTGTCTATATACAAAGGATTTCCTATACATGTCGGTCTATCACGTCCTGATATAAATTGAACTCTATATAAAAAAAAAAAAAAAAAAATTCTATTTACAAATGTATATATACAATTTATATACAAATGTATATATAACAATCTATATACAAATGTATATATATACATTCTATATACAAATCATATATACAAACTCGATATAAAATTTCTATATACAATTCTATATACAAATGCTATATACAAATCTATATACAAATGTATATATATACAATTCTATATACAAATGTATATATATACAATTCTATATACAAATCTATATACAATTCTATATACAAATGTATATATATACAATTCTATATACAAATGTATATATATACAATTCTATATACAAATGTATATATATACAAATCTATATACAAATCTATATATATATACAAATCTATATACAAATGTATATATATACAATTCTATATACAAATGTATATATATAAAAATCTATATACAAATGTATATATATATACAATTCTATATACAAATGTATTTACATACAAATCTATATACAATTCTATATACAAATGTATATATATACAATTCTATATACAATTCTATATACAAATGTATATATATACAATTCTATATACAAATGTATATATATACTATAATTCTATATACAAATGTATATAAATATAATTCTATATACAAATGTATATATATACAATTCTATATACAAATGTATATATATAAAATTCTATATACAAATGTATATATATACAAATCTATATACAAATGTATATATATACAAATATATATACAAATGTATATATATACAAATCTATATACAAATGTATATATATACAATTCTATATACAAATGTATATATATATACAATTCTATATACAAATCTATATACAATTCTATATACAAATGTATATATATACAAATCTATATACAAATGTATATATATACAATTCTATATACAAATGTATATATATACAAATCTATATACAAATGTATATATATACAATTCTATATACAAATGTATATATATACAATTCTATATACAATTCTATATACAAATGTATATATATATAATTCTATATACAAATGTATATATACAATTCTATATACAAATATATATATATACAATTCTATATACAAATCTATATACAAATGTATATATATACAATTCTATATACAAATGTATATATATACAATTCTATATACAAATGTATATATATATACAATTCTATATACAAATGTATATTTATACAATTGTATATACAAATGTATATATATACAAATCTATATACAAATGTATATATATACAAATCTATATACAATTCTATATACAAATGTATATATATATACAAATCTATATACAAATGTATATATATACAATTCTATATACAAATGTATATATATACAATTCTATATACAAATCTATATACAATTCTATATACAAATGTATATATATACAATTCTATATACAAATCTATATACAATTCTATATACAAATGTATATATATAGAAATCATTATACAAATGTATATATATACAATTCTATATACAAATGTATATATATATACAATTCTATATACAAATCTATATATATAATTCTATATACAAATCTATATACAATTCTATATACAAATGTATATATATACAAATCTATATACAAATGTATATATATACAATTCTATATACAAATGTATATATATACAATTCTATATGCAAATCTATATACAATTCTATATACAAATCTATATACAATTCTATATACAATTCTATATACAAATGTATATATATACAAATCTATATACAAATGTATATATATACAAATCTATATATAAATGTATATATATACAAATCTTTATACAAATGTATATATATACAAATCTATATACAAATCTATATACAAATGTATATATATACAAATCTATATACAAATGTATATATATACAAATCTATATACAAATGTATATATATACAATTCTATATACAAATGTATATATATACAAATCTATATACAAATGTATATATATACAAATCTATATACAAATCTATATACAAATCTATATACAAATGTATATATATACAATTCTATATACAAATGTATATATATACAAATCTATATACAAATGTATATATATACAATTCTATATACAAATGTATATATATACAATTCTATATACAAATGTATATATATACAAATCTATATACAATTCTATATACAAATGTATATATATATACAAATCTATATACAAATGTATATATATACAATTCTATATACAAATGTATATATATACAATTCTATATACAAATATATATACAATTCTATATACAAATCTATATACAATTCTATATACAAATGTATATATATACAAATCTATATACAAATGTATATATATACAATTCTATATACAAATGTATATATATACAAATCTATATACAAATGTATATATATACAATTCTATCTACAAATGTATATATATACAATCTATATACAAATGTGTATATATACAAATCTATATACAATTCTATATACAAATGTATATATATATATACAAATCTATATACAAATGTATATATATACAATTCTATATACAAATGTATATATATACAATTCTATATACAAATCTATATACAATTCTATATACAAATTTATATACAATACTATATACAAATGTATATATATACAAATCTATATACAAATGTATATATATACAATTCTATATACAAATGTATATATATACAAATCTATATACAATTCTATATACAAATGTATATATATACAATTCTATATACAAATCTATATACAATTCTATATACAAATCTATATACAATTCTATATACAAATGTATATATATACAAATCTATATACAAATGTATATATATACAATTCTATATACAAATGTATATATATACAAATCTATATACAATTCTATATACAAATGTATATATATACAATTCTATATACAAATGTATATATATACAATTCTATATACAAATGTATATATATAAAATTCTATATACAAATGTATATATATACAAATCTATATACAAATGTATATATATACAAATCTATATACAAATGTATATATATACAATTCTATATACAAATGTATATATATACAATTCTATATACAAATATATATATAATTCTATATACAAAATATATATACAATTCTATATACAAATGTATATATATACAAATCTATATACAAATGTATATATATACAATTCTATATACAAATGTATATATATACAATTCTATATGCAAATCTATATACAATTCTATATACAAATCTATATACAATTCTATATACAATTCTATATACAAATGTATATATATACAAATCTATATACAAATGTATATATATACAAATCTATATATAAATGTATATATATACAATTCTATATACAAATGTATATATATACAAATCTATATACAAATGTATATATATACAAATCTATATACAAATCTATATACAAATGTATATATATACAATTCTATATACAAATGTATATATATACAATTCTATATACAAATGTATATATATACAAATCTATATACAAATGTATATATATACAATTCTATATACAAATGTATATATATACAATTCTATATACAAATGTATATATATACAATTCTATATACAAATGTATATATATACAATTCTATATACAAATGTATATATATACAATTCTATATACAAATCTATATACAAATGAAATGTATTTACATACAAATCTATATACAAATCTATATATATACAATTCTATATACAAATGTATATATATACAATTCTATATACAAATGTATATATATAAAATTCTATATACAAATGTATATATATACAAATCTATATACAAATATATATATACAAATCTATATACAAATGTATATATATACAATTCTATATACAAATGTATATATATACAATTCTATATACAAATCTATATACAATTCTATATACAAATGTATATATATACAAATCTATATACAAATGTATATATATACAATTCTATATACAAATGTATATATATACAATTCTATATACAAATCTATATACAATTCTATATACAAATGTATATATATACAATTCTATATACAAATGTATATATATACAATTCTATATACAAATGTATATATATACAAATCTATATACAAATGTATATATATACAAATCTATATACAAATGTATATATATACAATTCTATATACAAATGTATATATATACAAATCTATATACAAATGTATATATATATACAATTCTATATACAAATGTATATATATACAAATCTATATACAATTCTATATACAAATGTATATATATACAATTCTATATACAATTCTATATACAAATGTATATATATACAATTCTATATACAAATGTATATATATACAATTCTATATACAAATGTATATATATACAATTCTATATACAAATGTATATATATACAATTCTATATACAAATGTATATATATACAAATCTATATACAAATGTATATATATACAAATATATATACAAATGTATATATATACAAATCTATATACAAATGTATATATATACAATTCTATATACAAATGTATATATATATACAATTCTATATACAAATCTATATACAATTCTATATACAAATGTATATATATACAAATCTATATACAAATGTATATATATACAATTCTATATACAAATGTATATATATACAATTCTATATACAAATGTATATATATACAATTCTATATACAAATGTATATATATACAATTCTATATACAATTCTATATACAAATGTATATATATATACAAATCTATATATATACAATTCTATATACAAATGTATATATATACAAATCTATATACAAATGTATATATATACAAATCTATATACAAATGTATATATATACAATTCTATATACAAATGTATATATATACAAATCTATATACAAATGTATATATATACAATTCTATATACAAATGTATATATATACAAATCTATATACAAATGTATATATATACAAATCTATATACAAATGTATATATATACAATTCTATATACAAATGTATATATATACAAATCTATATACAAATGTATATATATACAAATCTATATACAAATGTATATATATACAATTCTATATACAAATGTATATATATACAAATCTATATACAAATGTATATATATACAATTCTATATACAAATGTATATATATACAATTCTATATACAAATGTATATATATACAATTCTATATACAAATGTATATATATATACAATTCTATATACAAATGTATATATATACAATCTATATACAAATGTATATATATACAAATCTATATACAAATGTATATATATACAATTCTATATACAAATGTATATATATACAAATCTATATACAAATGTATATATATACAATTCTATATACAAATGTATATATATACAATTCTATATACAAATGTATATATATACAATTATATATACAATTCTATATACAAATGTATATATATACAATTCTATATACAAATGTATATATATACAAATCTATATACAAATGTATATATATACAATCTATATACAAATGTATATATATACAATTCTATATACAAATGTATATATATACAATTCTATATACAAATCTATATACAATTCTATATACAATCTATATACAATTCTATATACAAATATATATACAATTCTATATACAAATGTATATATATACAAATCTATATACAAATATATATATATACAATTCTATATACAAATGTATATATATACAATTCTATATACAAATCTATATACAATTCTATATACAAATCTATATACAATTCTATATACAAATGTATATATATACAATTCTATATACAAATGTATATATATACAATTCTATATACAAATCTATATACAATCTATATACAAATGTATATATATACAAATCTATATACAAATGTATATATATACAAATCTATATACAAATGTATATATATACAATTCTATATACAAATGTATATATATACAAATCTATATACAAATGTATATATATACAATTCTATATACAAATATATATATATATAAATCTATATACAAATGTATATATATACAATTCTATATACAAATGTATATATATACAATCTATATACAATTCTATATACAAATGTATATATATACAATCTATATACAATTCTATATACAAATGTATATATATACAATTCTATATACAAATGTATATATATACAATTCTATATACAAATGTATATATATACAATTCTATATACAAATGTATATATATAAAATTCTATATACAAATGTATATACATACAAATCTATATACAAATGTATATATATACAATTCTATATACAAATGTATATATATACAATTCTATATACAAATGTATATATATATAAATCTATATACAAATGTATATATATACAATTCTATATACAAATGTATATATATACAATTCTATATACAAATCTATATACAATTCTATATACAAATGTATATATATACAAATCTATATACAAATGTATATATATACAATTCTATATACAAATGTATATATATAGAATTCTATATACAAATTTATATACAATTCTATATACAAATCTATATATACAATTCTATATACAAATGTATATATATACAAATCTATATACAAATAAATATATATATAAATCTATATACAATTCTATATACAAATGTATATATATACAATTCTATATACAAATGTATATATATATATATAATTCTATATACAAATGTATATATACAAATCTATATACAAATGTATATATATACAATTCTATATACAAATGTATATATATATACAATTCTATATACAAATATATATACAATTCTATATACAAATGTATATATATACAAATCTATATACAAATGTATATATACAAATCTATATACAAATGTATATATATACAATTCTATATACAAATGTATATATATACAATTCTATATACAAATCTATATACAATTCTATATACAAATCTATATACAATTCTATATACAAATGTATATATATACAAATCTATATACAAATGTATATATATACAATTCTATATACAAATGTATATATATACAATTCTATATGCAAATCTATATACAATTCTATATACAAATCTATATACAATTCTATATACAAATGTATATATATACAATTCTATATACAAATGTATATACAATTCTATATACAAATGTATATATATACAATCTATATACAAATGTATATATATACAATTCTATATACAAATGTATATATATACAATTCTATATACAAATGTATATATATACAAATCTATATACAAATGTATATATATACAAATCTATATACAAATGTATATATATACAATTCTATATACAAATGTATATATATACAATTCTATATACAATTCTATATATAAATGTATATATATACAATTCTATATATAATTCTATATACAAATGTATATATATACAATTCTATATACAAATGTATATATATACAATTCTATATACAAATGTATATATATACAATCTATATACAAATGTATATATATACAATTCTATATACAAATGTATATATATACAATTCTATATACAAATGTATATATATACAATTCTATATACAAATGTATATATATACAATTCTATATACAAATGTATATATACAATTCTATATACAAATGTATATATATACAATTCTATATACAAATGTATATATATACAAATCTATATACAAATGTATATATATACAATTCTATATACAAATGTATATATATACAATTCTATATACAATTCTATATACAAATGTATATATATACAAATCTATATACAAATGTATATATATACAATTCTATATACAAATGTATATATATACAAATCTATATACAAATGTATATATATACAAATCTATATACAAATGTATATATATACAATTCTATATACAAATGTATATATATACAAATCTATATACAAATGTATATATATACAATTCTATATACAAATGTATATATATACAATTCTATATACAATTCTATATACAAATGTATATATATACAAATCTATATACAAATGTATATATATACAATTCTATATACAAATGTATATATATACAATCTATATACAAATGTATATATATACAAATCTATATACAAATGTATATATATATATACAATTCTATATACAAATGTATATATATACAATTCTATATACAAATGTATATATATACAATTCTATATACAAATGTATATATATACAAATCTATATACAAATGTATATATATACAATTCTATATACAAATGTATATATATACAAATCTATATACAAATGTATATATATACAATTCTATATACAAATAAATATATATATAAATCTATATACAATTCTATATACAAATGTATATATATACAATTCTATATACAAATGTATATATATACAATTCTATATACAAATGTATATATATACAATTCTATATACAATTCTATATACAAATGTATATATATACAATTCTATATACAAATGTATATATATACAATTCTATATACAAATGTATATATATACAATTCTATATACAAATGTATATATACAATTCTATATACAAATGTATATATATACAATTCTATATACAAATGTATATATATACAAATCTATATACAAATGTATATATATACAATTCTATATACAAATGTATATATATACAATTCTATATACAAATTTATATACAATTCTATATACAAATCTATATATACAATTCTATATACAAATGTATATATATACAAATCTATATACAAATGTATATATATACAATTCTATATACAAATGTATATATATACAAATCTATATACAAATGTATATATATACAATTCTATATACAAATGTATATATATATAAATCTATATACAAATGTATATATATACAATTCTATATACAAATGTATATATATACAAATCTATATACAATTCTATATACAAATGTATATATATACAATTCTTTATACAATTCTATATACAAATGTATATATATACAATTCTATATACAAATGTATATATATACAATTCTATATACAAATGTATATATATAAAATTCTATATACAAATGTATATATATACAAATCTATATACAAATGTATATATATACAAATCTATATACAAATGTATATATATACAATTCTATATACAAATGTATATATATACAATTCTATATACAAATGTATATATATATAAATCTATATACAAATGTATATATATACAATTCTATATACAAATGTATATATATACAATTCTATATACAAATCTATATACAATTCTATATACAAATGTATATATATACAAATCTATATACAAATGTATATATATACAATTCTATATACAAATGTATATATATAGAATTCTATATACAAATTTATATACAATTCTATATACAAATCTATATATACAATTCTATATACAAATGTATATATATACAAATCTATATACAAATAAATATATATATAAATCTATATACAATTCTATATACAAATGTATATATATACAATTCTATATACAAATGTATATATATATATATAATTCTATATACAAATGTATATATACAAATCTATATACAAATATATATATATACAATTCTATATACAAATGTATATATATATACAATTCTATATACAAACCTATATACAATTCAATATACAAATGTATATATATACAAATCTATATACAAATGTATATATACAAATCTATATACAAATGTATATATATACAATTCTATATACAAATGTATATATATACAATTCTATATACAAATCTATATACAATTCTATATACAAATCTATATACAATTCTATATACAAATGTATATATATACAAATCTATATATATACAATTCTATATACAAATATATATATATACAATTCTATATGCAAATCTATATACAATTCTATATACAAATCTATATACAATTCTATATACAAATGTATATATATACAAATCTATATACAAATGTATATATATACAATTATATATACAAATGTATATATATACTAATCTATATACAAATGTATATATATACAATTCTATATATAAATGTATATATATACAATTCTATATACAAATGTATATATATACAAATCTATATACAAATGTATATATATACAAATCTATATACAAATGTATATATATACAATTCTATATACAAATGTATATATATACAATTCTATATACAATTCTATATACAAATGTATATATATACAATTCTATATATAATTCTATATACAAATGTATATATATACAATTCTATATACAAACGTATATATATACAATTCTATATACAAATGTATATATATACAAATCTATATACAAATGTATATATATACAATTCTATATACAAATGTATATATATACAATTCTATGTACAAATGTATATATATACAATTCTATGTATAAATGTATATATATACAATTCTATATACAAATGTATATATACAATTCGATATACAAATGTATATATATACAATTCTATATACAAATGTATATATATACAAATCTATATACAAATGTATATATATACAATTCTATATACAAATGTATATATATACAATTCTATATACAATTCTATACACAAATGTATATATATACAAATCTATATACAAATTATATATATACAATTCTATATACAAATGTATATATATACAAATCTATATACAAATGTATATATATACAAATCTATATACAAATGTATATATATACAATTCTATATACAAATGTATATATATACAAATCTATATACAAATGTATATATATACAATTCTATATACAAATGTATATATATACAATTCTATATACAATTCTATATACAAATGTATATATATACAAATCTATATACAAATGTTTATATATACAATTCTATATACAAATGTATATATATACAAATCTATATACAAATGTATATATATATACAAATCTATATACAAATGTATATATATACAATTCTATATACAAATGTATATATATACAAATCTATATACAAATGTATATATATACAATTCTATATACAAATGTATATATATACAATCTATATACAAATGTATATATATACAATTCTATCTACAAATGTATATATATACAAATCTATATACAAATGTATATATATACAATTCTATATACAAATAAATATATATATAAATCTATATACAATTCTATATACAAATGTATATATATAGAATTCTATATACAAATGTATATATATACAATTCTATATACAAATGTATATATATACAATTCTATATACAATTCTATATACAAATGTATATATATACAATTCTATATACAAATGTATATATATATAATTCTATATACAAATGTATATATATACAAATCTATATACAAATGTATATATATACAATTCTATATACAAATGTATATATACAATTCTATATACAAATGTATATATATACAATTCTATATACAAATGTATATATATACAAATCTATATACAAATGTATATATAAACAATTCTATATACAAATGTATATATATACAATTCTATATACAAATTTATATACAATTCTATATACAAATCTATATATACAATTCTATATACAAATGTATATATATACAAATCTATATACAAATGTATATATATATAATTCTATATACAAATGTATATATGTCACGCCCCGAGTTTTAAAAATCAGGTCTGAAATTTTTTTTTTTTTTTTGAATAAATCAGAGTTTGCAAAACGGGCGTAACAGACCGCCACACATATAGGAAATCCCCTATACATGCACGGCTAGGCTAATCCAAACATCAATCCGAGATCAATCAACATCTAAACTAAACAATGACTAATCAGTAGGAATAATCCAAATAGACATGCTAACATCAATTTGAAATATCGAAATAAACTGAAAGCTGAAATAACATAAAGGGAAGTCAGCTACAGATCATCGGGGATCTCAATCATCAATCTATATCATCAAGGAGACAGCTCTATCGTGACAGCCTCACCGGATCGTCCCGACACCCCACTACCCGAACGACCTGAAAAACAGTCACTCGAGGGTGTGTGACACACCGGAGTGTATCCCAGTGGGCACGACGAGACGAGAAATAGCTAATCGTACCTACTGGGTACAATAATCTGCGGATAGTAATAATCAAGGGGTAAATCTGAAATAATAGGTAAGATCTACTGCTAATCAATAATCCACAGACGAAACTGAATAGGCAAATAATCAAGCATAAGGAAACTGCAGGTAATAAATGCTGGAATAAAATCAGGGTATAGCTATAGTAATCAAGCATACGAAACTGCAGATAAATAATGCTGGAGATCTGGACAAAACTGAAATAATCAAGCATAAGAAATCTGCAGGCAATAAGTGCTGGAAAATCAGGGTATAGCTATAATAATCAAGCATAAGAAGCTGAGAATGATGCGTCAAAAATAGAAATCCAAGTATCCATCAAAAGCCATTATTGGTCTCACAGAACCTCAGGCAATACCACCAATCCGCACCCCATCCGCTGACAATAACCCGGCACTCACATATGCAATCGGGCTCACGGGTCCAATCTCCAGACCACTTTACCGGTAAAGAACACAACGACGGTGGCCAAACCGTCAGTGTACGTGAAGTACAACAGTGCGTGGTAAATCATAATGCTCAATCTCACGGTCTAGTGACCGGGTAGTCGGCAAACCTGCCGAGATCCCCTCAGGGAAGCAACTATCTGTCTGTATATAAATCATGGGTCGACCATGCATATATGAATATATAAGCCAGTATCTCTGGATATAAATGCAGTATAACAAAGGGGCATATATGATAGAAATCATCAGGACTAAATCAAGAATCGACAACATCATCAGGACTAAATCAAGAACCGGCAACATCATCAGGACTAAATCAGAACATAAGGCAAGTATCCTAGGTGACAGAAAATATCAGGCATAATCAGAATCGTGACATCTATGTACCAAGATATAAAAGCTGACAACCAGGTGCACATGATATGTCTAAAGAAATCAATGTCTGTCAAGATAGGTCATATGACATATAGATAAAATCAGCAGGGCTAATCAAAAACAGGTGTCCGACTGGACTAAAGCAACCAGAGGGCCGAAAAGATACGGCCCGGACCGAAGATAACCCACCTGAATGAAGGCAGATCCTCGAACTCCCGCACAGCTACTGGGAGGCTGGTGCTGAATAGCTGGGTCCTGAGCAAGGAGCTAGAATCAGTAATGAACTCACACATACCCATCCCGACGACACCACAATAACGGGACGCTTAAACGGGACAATATCGCCGATTTACCGAACAAAATCTGATTCCCGATCAACGAGAACCTACTGAACTCTAACAAGATGCCTAGTAGGTGTGTAAACACCGTCAAAAGACTGCCATCATGTCCCATTTACAATTTGACCCATAATAATTTCTTAATTTGCATAAAAACCTAACATTATCGCTCGTTTCGGCTCGTTCTTGAAACCCGGGGGTCCAACAGCTGCGCCGTAACTTTCAGCGCGTTCGTTATGACGAGACGAAGCCCATGCTCACAGGATTGGGCCGAGACCGAGCCCATTTACAAAATTGGCCCATAATCATTAGGGTTCCAATGACAACTATGCACCAACTTGATTTATACTTGACCAAATCTAGAGTTAACTGAAGCATGGTGTTAAGCATGGACTAGGGACAGTGGGGCTCACCAGTGGCTTGCCTGAGATCGGCCGGAGGAGGTGGCCGGAGCTAGGTGGTGCACCTATAATGCAAGCTAAGGCTCGGTTTGGGTTCACCTTGAGCAGCACAGGTTCAGACCTGCCACAGAGGGGAGCACCAGATAAATGAAGGTCCCAGAAGATGTTTGGTTCAGGCCAGGTCAGGCGCCGGTGGCCGGAGGCGGCGGCGGCCGGAGGCAAGCCCGAAGTGGGTGGCTCGGGTGCAACATTGGAAACCGAGTTACAGGGATGCCCCATGTTGGGTTATACTAATATAGATCTAAATAGGGGAAAAAACACCTAGAGGGGGGTGAATAGGTGTAAACAATAATGTCACGCCCCGAGTTCAAAAATCAGTGTATAAATTTTTTTTTTTTTTTCAAATCAGAGTTCGCAAACCGGGCGTAACAGACCGCCACATGTATAGTAAATTCCCTGCCCAACTGGACAGAGCCTTTCCTATACATGCACGGCTAACCATAATCAGTCAATACCAGAGTAGTCTAAACTACGCACGCCAAAACTAGTCAATCTATAATAAGTAACTGAAAATGCGGAAAATGATGTATACTGACTACATATGGGTCGATACTATCGCAATCCTCTCACCAACGTGTCCCGATATCCCATCACCCAAGCAACCTGAAAAACAGTCACCCGAGGGTGTGAGACACACCGGAGTGTATCCCAGTGGGCACGACGAGCCGAGAAATAGCTAATCGTACCTACTGGGTACAATAATCTGCGGATAGTAAAAATCATAGGGTAAAGCTGAATAACAACTGAGATCTACTGATAATCAACAGAATCCACAGATAGGCTAACTAGGCAGGAAATCAATCATCAGGACTACAGATAAGAAATACTGTAAATCAGGATATGTCAGTGATTATCAGTCATAAGAGCGGTAGATCATGTATGCTGGAAATCAAAGGTATCCACAATAATCATGCATAAGGAACTGCAAATGATAACAGCATGTCTACCGATACTAATACTGGAAATAAACTGAGCAACAGTATAAGGTAAAAGTAATGCGTCAATAAGGAAACTATCAACATCCAATCAAAAGCCACCATATTGGTCCACAAGACCTCAGGGATATCTCGCCGAACCTGGCACCAATCTGGCTGACATACTCCGGCACCCTCGGGCACTAACCTGGGAGTCATCACTCCGGCACCCTTGGGCACTAACCTGGGAGTCACGGTCGTACACTAGACCACTTTACCGGTAAAGAACATCTACACGGGTCATGACTCCGCTGATGTTCGTGAAGTACAGCAGTGCGGGCAAATCATAATGATCAATCTCACGGTCTAGTGACCGGGTAGTCGGCAACATGCCGAGATCCCAACAGGGAATCATCAGTCAACATCTATCGATCAGGATCAATCAATCATGCATATCGGAACATCCAGTAGTATCTATCAATCATGCATGTCGGAACATCGAGTAGTATCTATCGATCAGGATCAATCAATCATGCATATCGGAATATCAACAATATATCGGCTGACAGGAATCAACAGGTATAATCCGATCATGTCATCTATGTAACAAGATGTGAAAACTGACAAGCAGCTGTATATCATGTATCTACGGAATCAATGTCTATCGAACAATCATGCGGTATATAGATCAACTCATCAGATATAATCAAGAATAGGAGTACTGACAAGCAGATGTATATGGTGTGACTAAGGAATCACTGTCTATCAGGAAACTCATATGGCATAGTCAAGCATAGGGGTACATGATAAAATCTCCAGGGCTAATCTCAAGCACAGGTCTAACAGAGTCAATGTCAATCAGAGGGATCATGATATATCAAACGAGATCAACATATGTCAAGATAGGTCATATAGATATAATCAGCAGGGCAAATCAAAAACAGGTGTCCGACTGGACTAAAGCAACCAGAGGGCCGAAAAGATAAAGCCCGGACCGAAGATAACCCACCTGGATGTAGGCCGATCCAACGACTCCAACAGAAGGCTCATGGGCCGGAGTCAGACTGCAAGGACCTGGATCACGAATACTAATCAGGGACGGATAACCACATCTATAAACTGTTCTTTTACATCGAAGTACGCGAAACTCGCGCCGAAAGCCGTTAAACCGACGATTTTGCCGGTTCTCGGACCGATAACCAATTTTCGCTCGACAGGAGCCGTTGGATTCCTAACAAAAAGCTTAGGAATCATGTACACACTGCCCTAGACAGCACGCATTGCTACAATTGCATTTTGACCCTTAGGGTTTCCAGAAATCGCACTTTTATAGCTTTTTGAGAGCCGTTTTCGCTCGTTCTCTTAACTGGAAAATCATTTTTACGAACCGTCACTTCCAGCATGTGACATTTAACTTGCTGAACACCGTGCTCACCAATTTGCGGCAGCACGGAACCCGAGGAAAACTTCGGGCCATAATATACTCCTTTCTAACATAGCCAAATAGCATTTTTGTTTCTCCAGCTCTTCAAAACCTATTTCTAACACGAGCATCGCGTCCAGTGACCCCAAATTAGCCAGGGGCACACTGTCGCGGCTTCGCAAACAGCCCGGAATAGATTTTGGGCCAAACATTTAGCTTAAGGCTTGAACATACTACAACTTTAAATATACTAGTCCAAATTTAACAAAAATTGAAGCATTTGACTCCAGGCAACACCAGGACAACCAGGCTCATCATTGGGCAGCCCAGAATCTGCTGGATCAAAAGATCCAAGTACCTCGCTCTCTAACACTTCGACAATGCACCACAACACATCCACTCAGAACCAATTTGATCTGAAATGAGCACTGAGCTCAGGGAACAGTGTGGAACATCTTTCATATACAAATCGAAACCTAAATCCAAACAACACTTCTTTGAAGCATTTCCTCGAACACCTAGAGTGCACAATTCAATCACAAGCACCCAAGCTTGCCTCAAACCTAATCTCTACAGAGAGACAACCTGGGGGTTTCTAAGATGTATGGAAAGCAAGCATGAAGGGTTTAGGGATTACCTGGGTGTTTGGCCGGCGACACGGGTGTGCGGCGGTGGCCGGAGGTGAGCACGGATCCGAGGATTGGTGCAACTACACAATTATTAAACCCCACGTTCAAGTTCACATGCAAAGGTTTGGGGAGCTCCAAAATGACCTAATGAACGTACCTGAGTTGGTTGCCCACCGCGCGAAGCCCCGGAATCGCCGGAAAGGAAGTTCGCCGGAAAATGAGTCCTCTTATGGCGGAATCCGGCCGGCGATGAACGGGCCTCTGCAACTTGGACCAAAACACTCTCCGCAATGCCACGGTGCTTCCTGCATTGGTGGCCGGCGACGGGGACGAGCGGCGGAGAAATTCCGGCGAAGACTCAAATTATCAAGTTCTAGGGCTTCGTCGTGTGGTGCAGTCCTTCAACTGATCTTCTCCAAACTTTGCAGGAAGCCTGCAGTCGCCAAGTGGAGCAAGATCAACGGTCTTGATCACGTCTATAACGGTCGGACGGAACCCGTGATGAAGCTCGGCCAATTGTCGTTTTCCGGCAACGCGTGGCTTCCGCCGGCACCAGGGTCGACGGCGGCGGCTCGGGCTTCACAGAGAGGGTCCTTTCGATGTCAGGAACAATCTACAAGGGTCCATGGGCCTTTTAAAATAAATAATTTCCAATATCTAACCTCGTCGGAAAAACTTGGATAAGAGGGTGTCCTCCGCGGCGGCTCACGGCGGCGGCTGGGGCTGGGTCCACCTCAGCTCGGCTGCGGCTCCACGGGAAACTCCACAGGGAAGGGTCTAGGTCGATTTGGTCCTTCCCGAGCACCCTTCTCTCCAAACATCCGAGGTCAAGAAGGGTTTTGGATCTTTCTTCTCCGGCGGCGGCCGGTGCGGGGAGGCTCCGGGGAGCGCGGCAGATAAGGGGAGGAAGTTGTTGCACAGGCGGCTAGGGCAAGGGTGCGATGGGTTTAGGGTTTTGTGGCACCCGAGCTCGGCATACACCTATATATAGCATTATGCACAATTGCATTTACCCCCCTCAGCCTTTGCATCCTAGAAGCTAAGTCCCTCACAGTAGTTTAGTTTCACACTTAGGTCCCTCACTAGGGAGTGGCACGCAATTCGAGGCAAAGGATATAGGGTTTTATGTGCAAAAAGCCACATTTTCTCGTATTTCACGCTTTTCGAGATGTTCCGGTCGTCGAAATGGAAAATGGACTGCGCCATGACGTCCGGCTCGACGAGACCTATCAGGTAGCGATTTCTGATTTTCGAGAAACTGCCCGGATAAAAACTCGGTCCATAAAATACAGTTTCGAATTACAGTTATCGCGCTTTTCGAGACTTTAGGGTCGTCAAACGGAAATTCCGTCAGCGCCATTGCGTTCAGAACGACGAAACCGATGAAATCGACTACCTGGTTCACTATGTTCGGATTTCAGACTGTAATTTAGTGCTTGTTGCAATCGACGGAGTCAAAAACTTAGGGGCTACTGTTTATCTACAGTGTTAACTTAAAATACTGTGCGCAGCCCACTGTTACATTGGTCCCGATAATTCGCTCGCTTCTTCATCGATTTCTGGAAGATCCGACCGTCAGATCGAAAGTACTGAATATGAATCTCGCTCAGTTCGACGAGACGATCGCAACGGTCAATTCGGATTTCCAAGATCATGTCCGGATTGGAAAATAGCCTTTTTGCCTAGCAATTAGTGCAACTTGCACACTGGCACTTGGCCAAATAGGTCAACAAGGATCTTTTGAATTCAGAACCAGCTCAAGATTCACTTTTAATCTATTTATTAAAAATAAGATATTTCGAATTTCTACATCACTTACAACTTAAAAGAAGTTTCGTCCCTGAAACTTACAACTTAAAAAAAGTTTTGTTCCCGAAGCTTAAAGTTAACTAAACAACTATTAAGCCTCTAACAGTTCGAGAGGGACAATCAGTCACAAAATATCGGCAACTCTCAGGCTACTCTTTTAGACCCAATCTGATACTCCCCATTACAGGGCAGAGTATTTCCTCAGTTCTTTCGACAGTACGTTGTCTGCAGCCAACGTGCTTACCAAAAGAAAAGCGAAATACCATAGATCTGTCGCCAACATCTAGTTGGGGACACAACTCCCATCAGAAGGTATATCACACCTCCCAACACAGTCTCAGTGCTAAAGACATGACCTTTATCAAGGATTACTACCACTTCGTGGTTATAAATATCACCGTGACTAACTCATAGGAGAGTCCACGTCGGTCCACAAAATCTGTGCAAAAGGTGGGGCCAATTTGAATCCATCCCAAAACAGGGTTTTCATCGGGCCCATAGGCCATTGAATTATGACACGGGGACACTGAAGGATCAACAACCTGTTCAACCTCTAAGCTAACTATGAGGCTAGTGCAATAATAGCAGTCATCTACTACTGTGCCATCCGCTGGACGATTACGACAAGAACGGTGGATCCTTCAACCACAAGTACTGTAACTGATCTGAGCACTCTGGCTCCACTGAAACATCAAGCCCACAGCCGAACCCATGACCGCGGCTAACCCTGCACTAACAACGATCACAAAACCAGAGTGCGTACGACTAATAACCAAAACAATGAGACTCAACTGTGTGAAACACACCTGAGCTCCAAACCACTATGCCAATACCCTGCGCTCTCACGGGAACACCAGTCATCTTAGGGCTCGTTCCTAACCAAACCTAGGCATCGTCTTCCTATTTCTCTGATACCATCTAATCTGTCACGCCCCGAGTTCAAAAAGCAGTGTGTTTTTTTTTTTTTTTTTTTTCAAATCAGAGTTCGCAAACCGGGCGTAACAGACCGCCACATGTATAGTAAATTCCCTGCCCAACTGGACAGAGCCTTTCCTATACATGCACGGCTAATCATAATCAGTCCATATCAGAGTAGTCTAAACTACGCATGCAAAACTAGTCAATTTATAATAAGTAACTGAAAATGCGGAAAATGACATATACTGACTACATATGGGTCGATACTATCGCAATCATCTCACCAACGTGTCCCGATATCCCATCACCCAAGCAACCTGAAAAACAGTCACCCGAGGGTGTGAGACACACCGGAGTGTATCCCAGTGGGCACGACGAGCCGAGAAATAGCTAATCGTACCTACTGGGTACAATAATCTGCGGATAGTAAAAATCATAGGGTAAAGCTGAATAACAACTAAGATCTACTGATAATCAACAAAATCCACAGATAACTGAATAGGCAGGTAATCAAGGGTAATGAAACATCAAGTAATAAATGCTAGAAATCAATGTAAATCAGGATAGTCATGATAATCAGTCATAAGAGCGGTAGATCATGTATGCTGGAAATCAAGGTATCCATAATAATCATGCATAAGGAACTGCAGATGATAACAGCATGTCTACCAATACTAATACTGGAAATAACTGAGCAACAGTATAATAAAATAATGCGTCAACAAAAGAAACTATCAACACCCAATCAATGCCAGTATTGGTCACAGACCTCAGGGATATCCGCCGTCCTGGCACCTATCTGGCTGACATACTCCGGCACCCTCGGGCACTAACCTGGGAGTCATCACTCCGGCACCCTTGGGCACTAACCTGGGAGTCACGGGTCGTCACTAGACCACTTTACCGGTAAAGAACACTGTACACGGGTCATGACTCCGTCAGTGTACGTGACGTACAGCGTGCGTGGTAAATCATATATGCTCAAGCTCACGGTCTAATGACCGGGTAGTCGGCAACATGCCGAGATCCCAACAGGGAAATCATCTATCATATCGATCAGGATCAATCATCATCGAACATCAGGATCTATTAATCATGCATATCGGAACATCAAGTAGTATCTATCAATCATGCATGTCGGAACATCGAGTAGTATCTATCGATCAGGATCAATCAATCATGCATATCGGAATATCAACAACATATCGGCTGACAGGAATCAACAGGTATAATCCGATCATGACATCTATGTAACAAGATGTGAAAACTGACAAGCAGCTGTATATCATGTATCTACGGAATCAATGTCTATCGAACAATCATGCGGTATATAGATCAACTCATCAGATATAATCAAGAATAGGAGTACTGACAAGCAGATGTATATGGTGTGACTAAGGAATCACTGTCTATCAGGAAACTCATATGGCATAGTCAAGCATAGGGGTACATGATAAAATCTCCAGGGCTAATCTCAAGCACAGGTCTAACAGAGTCAATGTCAATCAGAGGGATCATGATATATCAAACGAGATCAACATATGTCAAGATGGGTCATATAGATATAATCAGCAGGGCAAATCAAAAACAGGTGTCCGACTGGACTAAAGCAACCAGAGGGCCGAAAAGATAAAGCCCGGACCGAAGATAACCCACCTGAATGTAGGCCGATCCAACGACTCCAACAGAAGGCTCATGGGCCGGAGTCAGACTGCAAGGACCTGGATCACGAATACTAATCAGGGACGGATAACCACATCTATAAACTGTTCTTTTACATCGAAGTACGCGAAAACTCGCGCCGAAAGCCGTTAAACCGACGATTTTGCCGGTTCTCGGACCGATAACCAATTTTCGCTCGACAGGAGCCGTTGGATTCCTAACAAAAAGCTTAGGAATCATGTACACACTGCCCTAGACAGCACGCATTGCTACAATTGCATTTTGACCCTTAGGGTTTCCAGAAATCGCACTTTTATAGCTTTTTGAGAGCCGTTTTCGCTCGTTCTCTTAACTGGAAAATCATTTTTACGAACCGTCACTTCCAGCATGTGACATTTAACTTGCTGAACACCGTGCTCACCAATTTGCGGCAGCACGGAACCCGAGGAAAACTTCGGGCCATAATATACTCCTTTCTAACATAGCCAAATAGCATTTTTGTTTCTCCAGCTCTTCAAAACCTATTTCTAACACGAGCATCGCGTCCAGTGACCCCAAATTAGCCAGGGGCACACTGTCGCGGCTTCGCAAACAGCCCGGAATAGATTTTGGGCCAAACATTTAGCTTAAGGCTTGAACATACTACAACTTTAAATATACTAGTCCAAATTTAACAAAAATTGAAGCATTTGACTCCAGGCAACACCAGGACAACCAGGCTCATCATTGGGCAGCCCAGAATCTGCTGGATCAAAAGATCCAAGTACCTCGCTCTCTAACACTTCGACAATGCACCACAACACATCCACTCAGAACCAATTTGATCTGAAATGAGCACTGAGCTCAGGGAACAGTGTGGAACATCTTTCATATACAAATCGAAACCTAAATCCAAACAACACTTCTTTGAAGCATTTCCTCGAACACCTAGAGTGCACAATTCAATCACAAGCACCCAAGCTTGCCTCAAACCTAATCTCTACAGAGAGACAACCTGGGGGTTTCTAAGATGTATGGAAAGCAAGCATGAAGGGTTTAGGGATTACCTGGGTGTTTGGCCGGCGACACGGGTGTGCGGCGGTGGCCGGAGGTGAGCACGGATCCGAGGATTGGTGCAACTACACAATTATTAAACCCCACGTTCAAGTTCACATGCAAAGGTTTGGGGAGCTCCAAAATGACCTAATGAACGTACCTGAGTTGGTTGCCCACCGCGCGAAGCCCCGGAATCGCCGGAAAGGAAGTTCGCCGGAAAATGAGTCCTCTAATGGCGGAATCCGGCCGGCGATGAACGGGCCTCTGCAACTTGGACCAAAACACTCTCCGCAATGCCACGGTGCTTCCTGCATTGGTGGCCGGCGACGGGGACGAGCGGCGGAGAAATTCCGGCGAAGACTCAAATTATCAAGTTCTAGGGCTTCGTCGTGTGGTGCAGTCCTTCAACCGATCTTCTCCAAACTTTGCAGGAAGCCTGCAGTCGCCAAGTGGAGCAAGATCAACGGTCTTGATCACGTCTATAACGGTCGGACGGAACCCGTGATGAAGCTCGGCCAATTGTCGTTTTCCGGCAACGCGTGGCTTCCGCCGGCACCAGGGTCGACGGCGGCGGCTCGGGCTTCACAGAGAGGGTTCTTTCGATGTCAGGAACAATCTACAAGGGTCCATGGGCCTTTTAAAATAAATAATTTCCAATATCTAACCTCGTCGGAAAAACTTGGATAAGAGGGTGTCCTCCGCGGCGGCTCACGGCGGCGGCTGGGGCTGGGTCCACCTCAGCTCGGCTGCGGCTCCACGGGAAACTCCACAGGGAAGGGTCTAGGTCGATTTGGTCCTTCCCGAGCACCCTTCTCTCCAAACATCCGAGGTCAAGAAGGGTTTTGGATCTTTCTTCTCCGGCGGCGGCCGGTGCGGGGAGGCTCCGGGGAGCGCGGCAGATAAGGGGAGGAAGTTGTTGCACAGGCGGCTAGGGCAAGGGTGCGATGGGTTTAGGGTTTTGTGGCACCCGAGCTCGGCATACACCTATATATAGCATTATGCACAATTGCATTTACCCCCCTCAGCCTTTGCATCCTAGAAGCTAAGTCCCTCACAGTAGTTAGTTTCACACTTAGGTCCCTCACTAGGGAGTGGCACGCAATTCGAGGCAAAGGATATAGGGTTTTATGTGCAAAAAGCCACATTTTCTCGTATTTCACGCTTTTCGAGATGTTCCGGTCGTCGAAATGGAAAATGGACTGCGCCATGACGTCCGGCTCGACGAGACCTATCAGGTAGCGATTTCTGATTTTCGAGAAACTGCCCGGATAAAAACTCGGTCCATAAAATACAGTTTCGAATTACAGTTATCGCGCTTTTCGAGACTTTAGGGTCGTCAAACGGAAATTCCGTCAGCGCCATTGCGTTCAGAACGACGAAACCGATGAAATCGACTACCTGGTTCACTATGTTCGGATTTCAGACTGTAATTTAGTGCTTGTTGCAATCGACGGAGTCAAAAACTTAGGGGCTACTGTTTATCTACAGTGTTAACTTAAAAACACTGTGCGCAGCCCACTGTTACATTGGTCCCGATAATTCGCTCGCTTCTTCATCGATTTCTGGAAGATCCGACCGTCAGATCGAAAAGTGCTGAATATGAATCTCGCTCAATTCGACGAGACGATCGCAACGGTCAATTCGGATTTCCAAGATCAAGTCCGGATTGGAAAATAACCTTTTTTCCTTGTAATTAGTGCAACTTGCACACTGGCGCTTGACCAAATAGGTCAACAAGGGTCTTTTGAATTCAAAACTAGATCAGAATTCACTTTTTAACCTATTTATTAAAATTAAGATATTTCGAGTTTCTACAAATAAACACTCAAAAAATTATTGCGCAATAAAATCCAATGCGGAAAATAAATGAACACGCAAGATTTTTACGTGGAAAAACTCCAAACCGGAGTAAAAAACCACGGGACCGATAACACGGTGAAATCCACTAGAATTAACACACGTACAAGGTGATATAACGTACTCACAGACGACTCAACCTTTTTCATACGCTCCTAGTCGATCTTCTCCGCTCGCTCCACGACGCTTCTCGAATCCACGATCTGCGCCCAACGCTGAATCCACAGCGTCCAACGTCGAGTCCACGACGTCCGACCGAATCCACGGTCTTCACCCAGTAGCACGCTTCGAATCCACGAACGTACCTCGCTCCGAATCCACGAGAGCGGTTGCACCTTGAATCCACAAGGCCACGCGAGTCCACGCGCCGATTTGGGGTAAATCGTTGTTTTTTGGGTGGTGATGATCCGCCGAATACTTAGATTAAAGATAGATCGGAAATACCATCTAAGTATTCATTGATTTGATTCTACTCAAAATGTGAGTATGGAAAACCTAGAATCAAATCAATCAATATAGATGAAGAAACATAGAATAAATCTATTGATTTCCTTTCTTCTCTATATGTGGATTTTTCTTTCGGTATGTTTTTCTATCGTCGTTATTTACCGATTAGCGGATGCCCTAGAAATGAATAAAGGGTCTATTTATAGGTTAGAAACCATTGGAAGAAGATAAGGATCAAAAACTACCTTTTCTGGAAATTTTACGGACGGCGATCCGGATTGGAATTACTGCGATCCGGATCGTCAGAAGAGATTGACGATTCCAGAAATCCAAGGGTTCGGGATCCGGATCGAAGTCCCCGATCCGGATCGTTCATACAGTTTCACCAAACATCAACGTTCGGGATCCGGATTGCAAATCCTGATCCGGATCGTGCAAGTAAACAGGTAAAACTAATGTTCGGGATCCGGATCAGAGGATGCTGCGATCCGGATTGAACCAGTGTATGAACGAACACCCTTCGGGATCCGGATCGCAAGGTCTGATCCGGATCCTGAACATGTCCCATGTCCAGTTTTTGATAAATATGCAATTAAACATTCTTCCAGGTGTTTCTACACTACAAGAAGTATTCGGATCATCAAAAATCTTTAGTTAAACATACCTGATCCTTTTGAATTCTTCTTTCTTGAGATTGAGGTATATGATCCAAAGTTCTTTCATCTTCAATCTTCAAGACTTAACACATTCACGAAATACGCCAACTCAAATTCCGTAACAATCTCCCCCTTTGGCGGTTTCGTGACAAAACACAAATCCACAAAAGAAAATTCAAAAAGATATTTTTGTTGCTATCACCATACAACAAAAATTTACAATGGAGATCCAAAAATTTAAAAACATGAGATAAACTCCTAAAACAGACTCTAGACTTAGACATCTGTACTCTCTGCAAAAATAAAGCATTCTTGACAAATAAAAACGTTAGATACCTCAAGAATTGAAACATACAAAACCTAGCAGAGATAAGGTTTATTCTCATCATGACATTTGAGAATTCAGATATGTAAGAAGATCACAATTAAAAACAACATATCTTCTAAGCAATAAAACCAAATGTCACAAATTTGTTAGTCCAACATCAACTTGTTAGTCATATTACATGCCCAAATAGTTAGTCGAATAGTTAGTAGGGGCATGCAACAAATCACAAGATAAAAACCAAAAGTTGTACTACTTACCTTGTCACCAAAGTCAAAGTTCACACATCATTGTTCAAAGTTCTCTCTAAACTCTCTCCCCCTTTTTGTCACAAACAAAGCCAAAACGTAGCAAAACTACAAAATGTAAGGAGAGTTAAAAAGTTCCATAACAAGAAAAACCTGAGAACTAAAAGTAACGTAAAGTAAGACTGAAACTAAATCCTAAAAAAGTAAAAGAAATGTTTAGTCTGAAGTGTCTGAACTGGTACAACTCAGCTTGCTTAAAATTCCTTTAAGCATTTTTGAAATATTTGAATACTTCTTCTTGATCTTCTTGTGCTCAGAGGAAATGCTGCTGAAGTTCTTCGACATTCTTTCTTGTTCAGCAGAAAGTCTTTGCTGTTCTTGGCGAATGGATTCCAATGCATCTGTGTCAGCAGTCATTCTCTTGGAGGTTGATGGATTCTGTGTAGATGCAGATGGTGCATTCTGGCCCTCAACCCATGGAGATTCAGTTTGTTGAATTCCAGAAAGTGAGCGTGCTCTGGTAAGAGGCCCACTAATCTGAATCCGCTTCTTTGACATTTTTCGTCTTGTATATTGTCTTGTTGTTGAGGCAGATTTCATTAGCTTTTTCCTTTCACAAATTGCCTATCCTCCTCATCAATTTTTTGTTGAACATCTTTGAAAAATTCTTCCCATTCTTCTTCATCATAGTCTGAGCTGTCATCAGTTTTTGTCTTGTCTCGAGTTGAGTCATCTTGTTCTTCTTTAACAGATGCACTCGTGTGCACCATTGTGACCAACAAAAGGATTAACCAGGAGAATGCCATTGAGTCTAAGTGCCTTGAGTTTAGAAAGTGTCCTGTGAAAACCAACTCAAGAACACATGAAAAATCGTCAATTTTGAAAAATTTGAAAAATTGTACCCAAACAATCATAATCATGTAGAGAAGCTAAGAATCAAATTAGTTTTGCAAAAAGAATTTTAAAAATAGATCAATTCCATGATTTTCAAAAATTCCTCTTTTATGCCCTAAAACCGAATTTTTAGAAATCGAAGCCCAAAAACTCGTTTATCTTGAGAAAACCCAGCATAAAGCAAAACTAATTGACCCAGAGTTCTTATTTCAAAAGAAATTTGATCAAAAACCATTCACAAACGAAAAAGATCCAAGATTTCAACTCACGTTTGAGAAAAAGAAAAAATGTGAAAAACCGAGATTTTGATCAACAAAACTTACTTGGAATCGAAGAACTTTGAGTTTGGAAGCTCCAAGATGCAAGAAATCTAGAGAGAGAAACTCTAGAGGCTTGAGAACAAAAGATTAGGGTAAAAGAAATAAAACCCTCTTGTTCTTATAAAACCCTAGCCGTGATCCGGATCGGATCGAGAATGTGATCCGGATCGGCTACCCGCAGGAAAAATCCTGCGTTCGGGATCCGGATCACTTACCCCGATCCGGATCGGCTTCAACTTTTTCTCCAGAAAAATTTAGAAAAATTCCATAAAATCCAGAAAAAGTATGTAAGCACTTTACCATATCAACTTTAAACAAAAATCATCGTTTCATACAACAAGAAATAGATTATGCAAAATCTATCAAAAATATCCAAAAATGAAACGAAAATTTACGAAAATTAAAACACTTAAAGTTGAACAACTTCAATTACATCTATCCTGATCTTATGCGTAATGCCTTTATCAAATCATCAATTTTGGTAAAGAAAATGAAATACCAAGATCAATAGATGTTTGAAATCCCAGATAAGTTAGATAATATATCTAGACAATCTGTTGAAGGAGTGGCTCTTTGAGCATCTTTTATCAAAATCCCACCTTATACCAACCATGAAATACGACTGAGTCAAGTATTTCAATATGCATTTTCATCAACAATTTTAAAACAAAAATTTGCTTTGCATTCATGGAGTATCTTTTTCTTTTTCATTTTCCTCCATGTGGTGGTAGTTTTCACACTCCTCATTGGGATGTAACTCTTTCCACATCTTTTGAGCATTTTACATTTCTTTGACTCCCCCTCAATTGGCTATCAATTATTTAATATATAAGGTATTCAACCAAAATTGATCTCGAATTCATACTCGACTAAGCAATCAAATATGATAATGACTATACCAAGAGATCATTGAGAGAGAAATTGACTTTGATCACTTAAAAGATGGTTTAATTAACGTAAATGATCATTGCAACATTGAAATATTATGATATCAAAAGCATAATAAATTTCTAAATGCATGAAAAGGATGCAATTAAAGTCAATTATGATTTATGCTCAATTAATGTCCTATGTACAAAACATAGATAAAGAACAAAACAAAACAAAAACAAAACCTAACCTAAGCAAAGGTTTCAAAAGATTATTTCAAGGAAAGCATGCCAATTGCTTTACGCAAGTGAATAAAACGTTTTTGATCCAAAGGTTTTGTTAAGATATCAGCTAATTGATCCTCAGTTGAAATATATGACAGTTGAAGAATATTTGATTCAACTAGCTCTCTAAGAAAATGATATCTAAGTTCAATATGTTTTGTTCTAGAGTGCAACACAGGGTTTTTAGAAATGTTAATAGCACTAGTGTTGTCACATAAAATGGTTACCGAAGATGCTGAAATCCGGAAATCGCTCAACACGCTTTTCATCCAAATCAATTGGGTTGAACAACTTCCTGCAGAAATGTACTCCGCTTCGGCAGTCGAGAGTGCTATGCAATTCTGCTTTTTACTGTGCCATGCAACAAGGCAATGGCCAAGATAGAAGCATGCACCACTCGTGCTTTTCCGGTCATCCACTGATCCAGCCCAATCGGCATCTGAGTATCCAACAATATCCAAAGTTGTTCCCATAGGATACCAAATTCCGAAATTGATTGTACCTTTGATATATCGGATGATCCGTTTCACCGCTTTCAGGTGAACCTCCTTCGGTGCTGATTGATATCTCGCGCAAATCCCAACACTGAAGGATATATCCGGGCGACTAGCCGTGAGATATAGTAGACTTCCAATCATACTGCGATACAGTTTCTCGTCTACATTCTCACTATGTGATTCACTTCCAAGTCCCTTATGGCTAGTTCCCATTGGAGTCGGAAAATCCTTAGAATTTTCTAGATCAAACTTTTTGACCAACTCCATTGCATACTTGGA
>CM054933.1:23105824-23185609 GCA_029168755.2 Tillandsia fasciculata | reverse complement strand
CTTCAAATGCTTTTGTCCCTATCATACGATCAGGCTTTTCCATTAACAAATAGTATGCTAGATCTCATTGATTGCGCTCTCTTGCTTCATATTTAACAGGGTATTTCGCTTTTAAGTTGGGCCTTTTCAGAGTAGATACAACAAAATCATGTCTTGTTCGATCTAAACATTATTTACCATGATCACTACTTGTGTAACTAGTTTGAAAGTGACTTCTAATTTCTGTCTCCTGAGTTCATGCTTGTATGAGTTGGATGGTCACAACCGTAGTGGGCAACTGTTCCAATACTACCTTATCAACTCTATCCACTTCTCACATTCATGTATACCAACCAAAACAACCATCCCCATAAGCCATTCACAGGAGTTCATGATAGAAGCACCAGCTAGTGATTTGTTCCCCCCTGTACAGGAGTTGGGGCAATGCCAGAGGGTCAAATGTACTTCATTTGAACACTATCTTGGTTTTCCAACAGCCAACCTTTACCTGATCAACATGTTTCATCGATGCAAAAGGATCGACCGAGAAGTAGCTAAGATCAATCTGCTCAGAGGAAAATGTACATAGAAACCTCAATCGATTTAAGGGCTTGTTTGACCCAACCGGAATTTCTTATTTTATGAAGTTGCATCTCTCCGATTGTTTTTTGTTGTAGCGTAAGTTTGGAAGTAGAGCTTCTGCTTTCGGAGGTTAGAAGCAAGCTCATTACAACTTAATTTGCACCATAGTAAAAACTTTAAACATTTCTTCGTTTTTCCCGGGGGGATCTCATATAGGCTCTGGTCTTATGTAAATTCATAAAATAAGAAGGGTAAAATACAAAGGATGAAAGTTAATAAAACTTTAAACATTCTAATTGTCAAAACATTTTAGTAACTATTTCTTGGATTAAAGAAAGAGGTAACTGAGAAAAGGAGTGCTAAATTTGTATACATCAAAAGCTGTTATGATAGCCTCCTTATGCTGTTATAGAGGGTTTTTTTTGCCTTTGGTGTCAGATCAAAGAACATCTCCTTTTGGGTAACCTAAATTATTAGTGACAGCAACCTAGATCCTCATGCTATGTAATCTTATATATGGTCTCTTTTTCTCATTAAAGTATAACAAATCTTTCTTCCATCCTATTCAACCATTGTGAGTAGTTTCATCTGCCTACAGGCAATCTTTTTTACTACTTCCCCTCTTTTTCAAGTACCTATTCAACCTCAATCCAAAGATAAAATAAATCACCCTAGATACATCTAATATTATAGATATTGTAGCTCGAATATAATATGAAATCCTAGTTAATTAAGGTTAAGTTAACGACAAACACCGATGGAACATCAACTTAGTTACTAATTTTTCTTATAATACTGATCAACAAAACTTAAATCCGACTTGTTTAGAGTTGTATATATGTTGGTTTCATATTTCTGTTGTGTGATCTAGTGCTACTTTATTCTGGGTGATGGAGAGAGCTCTCACAAATTAGTAAGCCTAACTCTTTATTTACTGATTAAATAAGTAACAAGTTGTTTAGATATGCTCTCAAATGAACATTAACATAATATCTATGACAACTCATTGCCTTTGTAATCCAGTAAAGTACTAATGAGAGGGAAATTAAAAAACCAGGAAAGTATATCTTAAGTGTGCATCTGGAAATTTAAAAAATATCCTTCCAGAAGAATTAGGCATATGTAGGTACACTAATACTATGTTTAGGAACAATCGTTTTGTTGTAGTGGCAGTGTATGTGATGAAATAATGCGCTACGGTGGCCACGTCTTAATGGCTTATAGATATAAAGATTAATATGTAATCTTGCAATAAGTTTAGTTCCTGTTGGAAGAGGTTGTAGGTTAAATTTTGGGAATCCGAAGTTGGACCATGTATCTACTTCCTGTGCTGAATTGAAACTTAAATACTCCCTTTAGGTTCGATGATTGGCATAAATTATAATAAGGAATGAATATGGAGTGTTTTGGACACTAGGTTTTTGTGTCTTCTGTTTACATAGCCTAAGATGAATGAACGGATCTTAGAATTAATGATAATATTTTACTTGTTGTATGGATCTGCCAATCGATCATATTAGTTGATCCACCAATTATTTGGAAAATAGGCTAATGACATTCATTTATCTGTGAGTGTTGTTATTCACCAGAAATTCCAAAAATATTTTAGTAGTTGAGCTTATTTTCTCTCAAATCAGCAAATTTGAAACTCATATTTTGATAGATTCAGTTGTACATTTTTTATGGTGGCATGTTAATATACTTGACTTGTTCATTGTATATTATGGCTATTTTATCTTTGTTATCTTTTTCCTTTTTACTCATTCGGGTTTTATAGGTTACGTAAAATATTTATGTAGTCTTATGTTATATTAAACCTTTTTAGGTAACACATCTTTTATTTATTTATTTATTTTTCAAAGTCAAATTCATAATATTATGGCTGGTGGTTTCTCCTTGCTGTTGTTGGCTACCTACAAACTCTTCTTTTCTGAAAAAAAAAACTATGTGGATTTTCTTTTGGGCTTTTTATTGCCAAAAAAACCATATAGATGTATTGAACTATACTGTTTCTATGATCTGATTACATACAATTTGAGTTAAAGACCAAGAAAATGTAAATGGTGCCAAAGGAGGCCTTTGTTTATTTTACCATATATTCTTGTTTTATTTACTTCTTTTCACTTAGATTCACTTGATCTACAAAATTTGGATTCACTTGATCTGCAAATTCTTTGGTTGATTGTTCATCTCTTATCACATTACTGTATTTGCATTTTTGTTGGTACACATATTGCTCAAATCTGGTGGCTAGTTATCAATTTCTTATCGCTAACTCTAGTTTAAAAGCTTAAATTGGTGCGAATTTGAATTTTGATTATCAATTTTGAATTATTGTTTGTAAATTTCATGTACTGTACTAGGATCTTTCTTTGATCCATGTAGTTGTGCTCTGTACATTGTTTTTTGACGTGATGAAAGAGCTAATCTGATATTCTTTTTCTTGTATCCATTAGTTTATGATGTGGTGTTTAATTTTGATTATTATTCGGCTAGTTTACCCTTTTTTATTGAACAATCAAAGATAAACTTTTTAATTTAAATTTCTCAAGGTACAAAATAGAGTGTGTATGTTCACTCACTGATAGGTTTTTTTTTTCTTTGTATGTTCTTTTGGTTTATTATTTCCAAAATTTTCTAATTTGAACATTGATATCTCTTTTCCATTTTACATGTTGTATTTATCATTCTGCATTTCTTTGGAATTGAGAATTTCTTACAACAAGCTGGAATATGATCTTCCAACAATAGAAAGACATTCAAATTTCAAAATACTTGAGGACATATAAGTTGAACAATAGAGACAACTTGAAGAAAGGCACGCAGGAATCAACATTGTTGTGTTTACTTGTAAATTATTATGATCTGCTGCTGATTATATTTTTTGATCTATTCTTTGCTGTTAATATGTCTTTTACTTGTAAAATGTATTTTAATTTCTAATCAAGCTAATGAGTCGAACACGAACGCGAGCTAACAAGCCAAGTCACGAGCTAACGATCTAACGAGTTACCGAACTAATAAGGTTGCGTTGATTAATCGAGCTAACGTGCCGAACACGAGCTAGCTTGAATAAATTGCCAGCCAATCAGGAGCTGAACTTTTCGAGCTCGTCACGAGCTCAAGCCGAACACGACCCGACCTTTAACAGTTTTGGACCGAGCTCGAGTTGGCTCCATCTCGCTCGTCTTCAGCTCGTTGACAGCCCTACTTGGGGCAGGAGCTTATGTAGCGTTTCAACTTGAGCATTTCCCCTTAGAATATGAATTAATTCGCCTAATTATTCACGACAATTGAGTTTTTGAGGCTAGTGGCATAAATTGGCTTCTTGGATAGCTTTTTTTTTTTTCTTTAACACTGGGTACTCCTGCTTTCATTGATGATTGTCTATCTTAACAATTAAGGATGATCATTATTAAAGTGGTATCATTACAGCATTGGAAATTTGGGTATTGAATACATTTTAGGATCTATGGTATCTCTTTTAGAAGATGCCACCACTTGGAATTGAACCGAGATGCTTTAGCACTGGTTTTCGTCAATACGGCCTGCTATTTGCACTTGAATTCCTTTTGTATCTGTTTGTTCAGTTAATTCAATAGCTTTTTTCATTGCTTTTCGAAACGAAACTCTATTTTTTAATTGTAAAGCTATATATTCTGCAAGAATATTAGGTTGTCCATAAGGTTTTTCAACTCTTGTGATAGCAATGTTGAGTCTCCGGTTTACAGAATGAAACTCCTTTTGTACATTCATCTGTAATTCTTCGATTCCTCGTGTTTGCCCCTCTATTAATAAATTTGGGAATCCAATATAGATTATGACTTGGATCAAATCGATTTTTTTTTTAATTGTTATATGTGCAATTCTCTACTCTTCCTTGATAGTGGTCTAAGACTCGAAGCTAGTACGTGTACCTTTTCTTTAATAGTGGCTAAGGAAAGAAAGTGTTAGATGGGTCTACTTGATGATATTTTATGGCCAAGGGAATACGCCTCTTCTCCCTGTCTGGTGTTCTAGTGCAATAATTCATAATAGATGAAGTGCAATATTTTAGGATCTTTGTTGCTTGCAAACTGCCTTTGTTCTCAAAGAATGGAGACTAAGAGCAGTTCTATTTGTTTGCTACATTCGCGTATAGATATGTGATTGATTCTCATACAAATCTAAAATGGAAATTAAGTCTTGATATGATTCAAATTCGTGACAGCTTAGCTGGTAAATAATTTTTTATTCTTTTCCATCTATTAGAGATGGATCATAGCTGATTATGTCCCTTAAGTTGTTATGGTCCTCAAGTTGTTATTATAAAGTTAGAAACTGGCAAACTGGTTAATTATGTGATCAAGTCAAGCCTCTGGAAATTCGATTGAGCTTGCTTGACTGCTTGGTTGACTATTATCCCTACAATGAGAGTAGGAAATATTACTTAGGTTGGCTGAAGTTTGGTGATGTCTGTAGCAAATCTCCATTACCTAAGAAGTAACTTTTCTAAATAATCCACCCTTGGGAAGCAACTGATACATTTATTTTCAAGGAGTTGCATCCTTATAACGCCTTTGCTTTTCTCCTTCGTTAGAGTAGTGTTAGAATAATTTGTTTGTTGATTTGCTCAACTTTTACATATGTTTTCTTATATATTTTTTTCTTCAAATCAATACTCTTAGTTTGAGATGAGATGGCACATGCATCCAAAATCTCTCTAAAACACTGCAAATTGTTTCATCTTTTGAGATTTGGTAAAATTTTTGTTGTTGTCAACACGTGTCAGATGAGACCTATGATTTATCCAAGAATTGTCAATGCACAAGTTCTATATTGATGATATGTGTTGGTCGATTTATTCGAATTTTCTATGGCATTATGCCTTTACTATTTTAAGAACTGTGGTGCATGATAGATATGGGGTACCTCCATGGGATTGACTGTAACCAACCAGAGCTTATTAGGAGTCGTGGCCATAAAATTCAAGGGTAATAATTTTTATTTGTGCCAAAGAAGTGATGGGCCAAATGAATAGGACCTATATTGACTCAAGCTATTCAGTTCGAAACTGATTACAATTCGAATGGAACACCTTAACGGATTTGTGAACTTCATTGACTTAATTCATCCACAAATGGAGTTTAATGATCCAATTGAAGCTGAATTAAGACTGGAGTTAAATATAAAGTATTGCCTTAAGTTTACCCATCCTGGATCAGGAAAGGGCGATTAAGTTTTATACCTAAGAAAGTTGGAACTAGCCATGTGAGAATCTTTTCTAAGGCTAAATCGAATTACACTAAGACTTTCCCAACACAAATAAACTATATTTTGGCTGACAGCCCACTAAACTTTTGGGAGCCAGTTTTTGCCATGTTACTCTCTTGTTTTTGGACAAATTATTGGGTTATTTAGTGGTCTATGTGGTATAGGGATGTCTGCTTATAGTGACCATTATTCTTGGCACATATGGATATGGTGATGGCTTATGTCTTCTCTATAGTATGTCTGGAGTTGATTGTTGATCATTTGTATGTTTGCTTGATGCCTAAATATTATATTATTAAAGGGTGCTTTTGTGCTTTAAAATTGGAATTAAAGGGCTCCCGGACTAAAGATAGTTGGTGGTGGTTAGTAATTATTTCTTGTAGATCTGAGACAATTTTTATATACAATTTAGGCCTCATTTAGTTTTTCTTTTTTTCCTCTATAGGCTACACTTATCTACTCTTGTCATCATTGGCTAGAAGCTGGCTTTCAATGCAACCAGGTAGGATGAGAAAAGGGATCTTCCTCAGAAAAACAGAGTGAAAAGACAGTTACTACTAAGTTTCCGTTTTTTGTTGCCGAACAAACCTCTTAGATGTGTGGAATCACCACCAAGCACTTCACCATCTGCTCGCTCACTCCATTACATGGATTTTGTGTTAAAAAAAAATGGAACCATATCAAACAAGGCCTTTGTGTGGCAAATTTCAAAGTAAAACTATGGCTAAGAAATCCCTAGCTTAAGTTAAAAAAACCAGCATGTTATGTACATAGGATTGAAATTTTGTTGCGATCTTCTTTAACTAACGACTTAGTTTGCCTCATGCGGCATGTACTTGCAAGCTGATCAGGCATCTTTATCTGGCGAAGTTTCTCAAAAATAGGACTCTGGATCCTGAACATACAAACAAATTATTCCAATGTTTCTTTGTCCATCGAGTTCAAGAGGACACTTCGTTGCTCCAGATTTGTTTTTATGATGTTTCATCTAAAATATCTATACCGGCCATTGTTAGACAGGCACTGTACCATTACCCAGTGCATAAAAAGATCCTTGCCCGTATTCTTTCTCTCTCATTTTATTCGTCTATTCAGAAATTGAGCACTTATTGTTAGACAGGCACTTATCAAAATCTGGAGTATAGTATGTGCAAGTTTCTATTGAATTATGAGTTAAAACTTTCATGGTTTTTTTGTCAGATAATTTCTTTAATGCCTAGTATTTCTATCTGAAGCACAGTAATTCATGCTTGCAGCAATGTATGATAATCTGGGCAATCAGGCTGGGGTGCAGAGACCCCCAGTAGCTCCTCAACCAAACCCATTTGGCAATGCATTTTATGGTGCAGGGTCTGGTTTCATTAAAAGTGGCTTGGGAGCATATGGAGAGAAATGGTTGGGTTCGAGCTCCGAGTTCATGCAAAGCAATGTAAGTAATATGTGATTAGAGATGCATAAAATTAATATACTAGTGTTTATTTTAACTTTTGGATTTTTGCAAAAATAATCTGGAATCTAATATAATAGTATTTATTTTAATTTTTAGGTTTTTGCATAAAATAATCTGCCATTTTGTCGATTTTGAAAAAAAAAAAATTGCCTGTTTTTCTCATGTTTTTCTTTGTCACGTTGTCTTTTCAAGGGCTTCAATGTCCTTGGTTGATGTTGTGATGAATTTATGCACTCTATCATAGGGTTATTTCAGTATGTGAAAAGATACATGGACTCAAATATGTAAAAATATGAAAGAAAATGATCAATTGAAAAAAAAAAGGGTGAATTGATCTGCAAAATCGCTTTTAATCTCCTTATTGTTGTTTAGGCCTTTAGCACTTAATCCCCTTTATTTTACATTTTTAGTTCGTAGGTGTTTGTTACTCTTAAGTTAAAAATATGATCTGAAATACCCATTATACGCCACCAGAGTCCAAAACTTTCGAACGAAACTTGAGTGAAAATTTTGAGAAGGGGATGGAGTGCTAATATACTAAACATTGAGGGAGTTAAATGTAAGTTTTTATATTTCCTGAGCGTTGGAGTGCATGTAGTGCTATATTTAGGAGCAGTTTCTGCAGTGTAGCCATTTATTTCATTCATAGTTGTGCTTGTATGTGCCTGTACCTTTTTGTCATGGCATTTGGTACTTATGTTTTATTCTTGCGGGTTTTCGCCCTAGGTTTTCTGGGAAGTAAGTTATTAAACTATACCATACGATAAATGTCTGGTTTGGCCTGCATTTCAGAGCCACTTTTTTACTTTAGAGAAAGTAGAAAGCGCGCGTTTTTGCGAACAAGGGGCACCTGACGCTTCTGAGCCAATGGAAAACCGATAACTCATTTAAAGCAAGCTCCAATTTGAAGTTGCTCCTTGTATTTAAGTAAGAAACACAAAAATTATAAGGGCTCCTTTGATAAGCTCCTACTTGAGCAACCCTACTACAGAAGCTCCAACTGGGCCAAACAGACCCTTAGTACTCAAAAACAAATGAGACGCAGCAACACTACAATTCTTAAGTATCTGTGCAGGTTCAGCCCAGAAGCCCTAACCTACAGTTCACAAGGGAGACTAGCTGGATGTGCTTATCCAAATCGCGCTACTAAAGGGGCTTCTCTATTCAATGGGCGGTGGGGAGGCACCTCTGCTCGACATTGCGGCGTACGGCGGGTACTTGTTCACGGGTGTCTGCTTATCCATCATTTCCAGGCTCTTGTGGAGTCACTGCTATTACTTCTTGCTGCCGTGGATGAGTATCTGCATGGGGATGTTCCTGGTGAAAACCATGAAGAGGGTACTCTTCACCGAGATGAGGAGCTACGATCGGCATTCCAGCAGGCAGCACTATCTGCTGCTGTTCATGGCGATCGCGCAGATCCCTCTTTTCTTCTGGCTTGGTAATATAGGAGCGTGATCCGTCTGCACTACAGTACGTTGTTGTAAGGGTGATCAGCGTGAAGAATTTTTAGGTGCGTGTAGCGAAAATAGCTAAAAAAATTGACATAATTACACTTGTTTTTTGTGTGCCTCATAGAATGTTCATGGTTGCCCTATGTGTGATAAAATGTTGAATAAATTACCCATACCTGTAGCTCAGGATGAGGTAATTTTGTTTATTCTTGTAGGTTAATTTTTTCATTTCGTTTCTTTTTGTGGTGTTGAAAATTTGAACAGTTTAGTATTCTTTTTATTTTTTTGCCTTTTTTGTAAGGAAAACTCGCATGCTTAATTTGTGCACACGGGTTCTGTTTGGGTTTTGGGGGATTGGCTAGTAACAAACACTGTTTGTTTTAATCTGAGTCTGATGCGAGTTGCATTTTTGGCCCATGATGGGCGAGTAATTGCTTTGGTTATTGCCTACTCAGTTAACTTTCTTAGGAACTGAGAGTGATTGTCCTTGATCTCTTCCATTTTGATCTGTGTGTTGGACTTTGACTTGGTGCTCGTGGGTGTCGAAGTTGATAGCTTGTTACATTTGTGAAGTTGTGGTCATTACCAACTGACTGACTGTATGCCACTCGGCATTCCGACTGTCTGTTCTTGCATTCTGCTGGGCTGAGCAAGTTTGTTGTGCAACAGCAGCCTCCTATGTTTACAAAGCAGTTTGAATTATATTTCTTGTTCCATTTTACCAGATTGAATCTCTATGTTCATCGATTCGAACCTAATTCCAGTCGCACAATATGTAATTATCTTTATTAATCTTCTTTTTCTGTCAATCTTTAGTTCGCCTTCATTTTTTTTTGCTTTGTTGAAAAGCCTGCAGTGCAAAAATTGCTCTAGAGTGATGCAGTCGAGCCATAAAGGCTAAAATTTTTCATTGCAGGAAAAGCCTCAAATTGTGGATTGTCTAAATCTGTTGCCGCAGAACAACAAATACATTAACCAATTATGAACCAAATTATTCTTTATCCCCCCGACCCTTCACTGAAATGTTTATGTACAAATCGGGGATATCAATTGAGGCGGCTTCTAATTTAAGCTTCTTCGATGATAAATTGTGTCGAGAACAGCTTACCCTTGAGGAATTCCTTGCAGAGCCTCTTCCACGCCTCACAATTAGGGATGTCAACGGGTACGGATACCCGAAATTTTATCCAAATCCGAATCCGAACGGAATGGATTTATCCGATGTTAAACGGATATGGATTCGGATATGGATATAAAAAATAAAAATCCGACGGATTTAAATTTGGATATGGATTTTGATTATACCCGAACCCGAACCCGACCCGAGCCCGAATTAATTTTATGTTATATAATATATATGTGTATATAATATTTGATATTATATTTAAATTTATATTTTAAAATTTTAAATTTAATATAATATATTTTGAAATATTGTAAGAGAAAAAAAATAATTGTTTCGGGTTTGAATTTTCGGATTCGGTTCGGGTTCGGATTTTGGATTTTTAGTCGGGTTCGGATTTGGATATGGATTTTTAAAATTCGTAGGATTCGGGTTCGAGTTCGGGTTTGGTAGTCGGGTTCGGGTTCGGATTCGGATTTTTAAAAATTCGCCCCGATTCCGACCCATTGACATCCCTACTCACGATCGAGCTTTTGCGCTTCTAAGCTTGCCCTTGCTGCTTCTATATGACTACTCTGCAAGAAAACCTCTAAAACTAGTTATGACACTCACAAAGGAGTGCATGCTACAAATGTAAGAATAAGCATTGGTGAGTGCAATTTGCATAGCTTTCGCAACGTGAGCTTTTCCTCAGATCAGTTAAAATTTTTTAGTGAATCTTTTTCTCTTCTTTCTGAATCAAAGTTAATGTGAAGTTACAACACTAAAACTAGCATCAATTAAAGATTGTGTGCAGTAAAAGTTTTGTTTTATAATCCATTTAGTCTACATTCATGGAACTCTATAATGCCCTACTTCCGAAAAATTCTCATAATAATAATAATAATAATAATAATAATAATAATAATAATAATAATAAATAGAAACATACAAGTTTGTAGCAAATTAAGGAGATTATTTATTGAGAATGACATGAATAAGATTGTGTTGGAGATCAAGGCGGTTGAGGAGATGCAATAGGATGTCCTTAGTGTACTTAGGAGGCCCCTAGATGCCCAGAATGTGGTCTCTGTATCGGAACATCTCGACACTAGTCTTTTCCAAGCTAGCCATCACTTCTGTCTGAGGAGGCACTTTCCATACCTACACTTTGTTCGCAGAAGTCATATTATTTTGCCAGGGACTAGAACTATCTCATGCTTACTTTTTTTTTCATGATTCATATTTTTCTTCGTATTTATCATAATTTCTGATAGATATATTCAAAATTTTCAAGACTACTCGTTGAATACTCGGCTTGTGCTTCTCGACTAAGAGAAGTTATTTTAGTAGTTGAGCCATAGAAGAACGAATAGAGGAGAGCACTTTTGATGAACCTCGTCACGGTGGCATTCAATGATTGGAAGATGTGGGGGATGTGGAGCGCGGAGAGCCGCTTGATCGTCAATGAGAGGGTGGATGCAATGTAACTCCTAGGTCCCATCCGTTCGCGGCGTAGCCAGTCTTCTCGCCTAAGGCCCGGCATAGAATCTATCACAATTGTTATGATAAAAACTTCAAGAAAGCCAAAAAAAAAAAAAAAAAAAAAATACTATGCAACCTCTACTACTAGAAATGCAAGCAAGAATCACATAATTTGAAGATCTTTTTAGAATTATGCAATTGAGATAATTTGTTTGCCCTTAGCTTTGAAGTGGGCTTCCGAATGGTTAAGGTGGATTAAAACTTTGGCGAGTTATGCAACGGTAGAGCCAATTTTAAAATTGTTAAGCACATGTTTAGTCTTACTTTTGCTTCTGATTTCAGCTATAATTATCTTAAGAAAAACATATGATAAATTATGTTGAAAATTTGATGAACCGTCCGTTATGCGCTATGAACATAGACGCACGAAAAATAGAGAAAACCAAAATTTTGGTAACAACAATAAATGCGGAAAAGAAGAGACCAAGATTTTTACGTGGTTTGGCAACTGCCTACGTCCATGGGGAGAGTGAGAGAGATGTATTCCACTATAAGAAACAAAAGAAATATAAGTTTACACCTTATGTCTTCTCCAAATAAAATAAAACCAAGAGCCTTATGGTAAACCCCACATTTCTCTTGTTCCAACGAAAAACTCCAAAAAAATAAATCGTAAAGAGATTTTCGTAAAATCTTAATCAAGAAGACCAAATTAGAGAAGTATATAAATTTATGACCAAATCTTTTATACTGTTGCTTCGAGTAATCCGAACCGCTCAAGCAATTGGTCGAAAACCTCCGCTCTGCTGCCGAACCCAACGCCGCATGCGAATCGCCATGCACTTTCTCTACTCTTATACTGCCAAGCTTGTATCAAGAACCGGCCACCTTTTAATTAATTAGGGCGCTGATTAATTAGTCTCCTGCAAACCGTACAACCTCAAGATAATCGATACTCTTAATTATGCCGTATTTTCCGGCACTTTCATGCACTAATTAATTAGCCTAAGATGCATCCTAATTAACTTGGCCCATCGGCCGCCTCTCTCTCCTTCATTCGTCGAAGTGCACCCATGCATATATATAATGCATAGTTAATGAAGCCGGTCAAAAAGTCCAATCCTAGTTAGATTAGGATATGTATAGATAGATATAAATCTTGCACCAAACAGAAATTATCTTCAAAATCAAATAATATATTCCATACATCTAATCTATATCATAACCAACTTAATCGGTTAATTAAATTTAATTTAATCCAAATTCAAATGAAGGCATAAATCCGCAATAAATTAAAATATTTAAAACTTCTATTACAGCATAAATCTAATATTAAATTTTAATTATCAAAAGTAGAAGTTTAAATTTAATGCTTCTATCTTTGCTAGAAAAGTTTTGTCCTAAGCCTACTCCTTCAACTTTATTTAATTAAACAATATAATTTAACATTTCAATTCTCAAATTTTAATTTATTATAATTTCTTATTTGAATTTTTTGATTTATTGCAATCAAGTCATACAACTCAATTTAGTTGACTAAATATTAATGTACCTAATATGAAAGTGATGCAGCAGAGCTTCAATTGATGATGCGATAATAATTAAGATACTATATTATTTTTAAATCAGTCACTCATCAATATTTCACCAAATAAATCAGATTGTGGGACTTAATAATAATAATTTTATAAAGTTTGAATTAAAAATTATAATAAATTAAAGTACAAGGAACAAACATATAAAAAATTATATCTAACTATAAAATAATTCATTATCTTGAAACATATATATTCCTTTATACATAATGTGGAATCTCTTGTTGGTGCGGTCTAGGAAAATAAATCAACGAACCATATCAAAATTTAAAAATGTTGAGACCAAAATTTTCGCCACCTGAGGAAACGACACGTAACGTCTACCATCGGCTAAAAACATCAGCCGACAGGAGAATGAGTCAACAAAAAAGGACTCGCGTCTCGATTAAGACCGGTCTCAGTCGCATAAAAATACAACACGCGACATACGCCATCGGCTGAAGGCATCAGCCGACAGGAAAAGTGGCCGAACAGGAAGATTATCCTTTCATCCAGGATCGACTTCGGCCGAAGACGAACATCAGACCGCCCCAGTCGAACGACGAAGAAGGCGAAGTCAGAGTTAATTCTCGGCCGTTCAAGCTGAAGAAGGAAAATACTCTGAAAGGAAGGAGTGCGATATTTGGGCGCGAATCTCGTAACTGACTTTAGAACGGCAAGCGGTACCCAGCATTGGAAAGCGCCGAAGATCACGCTACGACGCGTCGATAAGGGGATGAATCTAGACGGAAAACCGACTGCTATCCAATTGAGAAAATTTGACTCAAAAGGAAGTGATTGAGGAATTTACGATGACTAATTCAAATCGGCGATTATACGCATGGTTTGGAAGTATATAAATATCCGAACCATCAAAGAAAAGGGGAACCTGCAACCTCTTAAGCCAATGATCATCTCTGCTTTTTCATATCTTTCATACCTGCATTTACTGCTTTCCTAGATAGATTTTTTTACCTGCATTTACCGTATTTTCTAGGAGTAGATTAACTTGTAATTGGCTATTTGTTTCCATTGTAACCTCTCTCCAACAATACAAATTCCTGATTGGCTCCTTAGCCGTGTCAAATTCTTGCCTCCGCATCTCAGTTCGACTATTCTAGGTCGAGCTCTCTTTGCCTCCACACCCCGATTCGGCTAATCTTGGCCGAATAGCCGCAAGAGTTGATTGAGAAGAATCCGGCTGAGCGGATCCCTCCTCGGGCCGATAGCTTGATCCATTGGCACGCGGCGCATCACACTCATAGTGTCATCTCCAAGGGCCGATCGACGATCGAGCCCAGTCAACTGTCAGCGCTACATTTTTTGCCCCAACAACTTTCTTGGCACGTCCGATAGGACACTCAGGTAACTCTTACCTATATCCTACCGTTATTATGTAAGAAGATAACAGTCTGACCCTCAGGAATAGAGTCGTTCCCAGACAAGTTGGGAACGACCAGGCCAGTAGCGCCGGACACGCGAATGACCGGCCACCGACGCTACTAGAAGCCGTTGAGGCCAGTGGAAGGTCGGCACCATAAGAGCCGACCCTATCCCAGTTATTCAGGCAAATCGCCCGAATGCTGGAGAATGCTGAGAGGACACAAGCGTCCCTCGAGAGGAACAATCAGGCGCAGGAGGCTCGCCTGGAATTAGTATTGGCCGTCGTGGCAGCCTCAAATGAGAATGTGGCTCGGATCGGGCAAACGCTGACCCGAAATGAGCCATACAGTGGAGAATTTGCCTCCACAACACCCCAGCAGTTGCCGACGCAATCGATCACGATGGCGCTGGCAATGCCGAATGCCGACAGTGCAACCTCAGGGAGTTGCTCCGCCGGCGGCTACTTATCAAGCGGCGCAGCCGCTGGGGGCAGTACTGTAAGAATTCGAAATTTTGTAAATAATTAAATAAATGAAATCGATAAAAGTCAAGTTGAATTTGGATTATAAATGGCTCAGATAGCGACAGTGCCCCTTTTCTGCAGTGTAATTTGCACAGAAATAGGGCCAGAAATGTCACTTTCCAATCCGAGCCCGATCTCGAAGATCCGAGACCACGAACGCAACCGTCTCGTCGAACTGAGCGAAAACCATATTAAACATGTTCGAATCCGACGGTCGGATCTTCCAGAAATCCGCGTTGAAGACAGCGGGACCCGCGACTTAAGTCGCGGGTACAAGTGAATAGTAAACCCTAAATCCGAGTCCCTCTGGCGCCAACGTTGGCCAATTTACTATCTGGATTCCTAATATAGTGGTTCGAGTAGTCAATTCTAGCTATTTTCGATGTTCTGAACGCAATGGCGCAGTCGAAAATTCTGTTTGACGACTCTGGAATTTCGAAAAGCGCGAAAACTATAAAATTAGACAGTTTTTTATGGGACGGAATTTTATCCGAGCGTTTCCTCGAAAAACAAAAATTGCTACCTGATAGGTTTCGACGAGCCGGACGTGCTGGCGAAGTCCGTTTTTCGATCTGACGCTCGGATCTCCTCGAAAAGCGAAAAATAAGGCGAAAAAGGGGATATTTACACTTAAAACCCTACTAAAGTTGCCTTGATTTGCGTGCCAGTCCTTGGGTAAGGACTTAAGTGCAAGGGAAAGCTACTGTAGAGGACCTAATAGCAAATGGCATGACTTGGGAGGTTTTATTTGCAATTTTGCAAACCTTATATAAGGTTGCAACCGAGCTAGGGTTTTCAAGAAAACCCACGCAAGTTCTACCCTAGCCGCGCATCTCAACAACCCTCGAACCTCCTCCTCATCTCGGCCGCGCTCCCCGGAGCTCTCCGCAGCGGCCGCCGGCCACCATTGCCGGAGAAGATCAAGAATCTTCTTGATCTTGGGGTCCGGTTGAGGAGGGTGATCGAGAGGGCTTTGGATGAGCAAGGTACCCACCAGAGGAGTTGCCTGTGCCGCCGCAACCGAGCCGAGCCGACCCCGAGGCCTGCCGCCGCCGTGCACCGCCGCGGGACGTCTCCTCTAGTTCTACAACTCCGGCGAAGGTGAGTGATGGTTTTGCTTCTCTTACATTGGCACATGGACCCTATAAAGAGGTTCCTGACATCGTGAGCATCACTCTGTAGCATCCCGGGGCGCGGCCGCCATCCCGATCGCCGGCGGAAGCCACCCCGCCGGAAAATTATCGTTTCGGGCTGTCACGCGCGCCGCCGCCTTCCGGCCGTCAAGAAGCCGATCAGCACCGTTGGGATCCTCTCTCCTGACGACTGCAGCACCTCCCCGAAGCCCCGCCACGATCGGATCAAGATCGGAGCGGATCGGCGATGCCCTAGTTTCGGGCTTTCTCCAACCTTGGCCGAGCACGGCCGTCCGGCGCCGGCGCTGCCTCCCACCGCCAGTCATCGCCACCAGGGAACTCCTGGACCCGAGAGGGACCTTTTGGTCCAACTTGTTCCGGCCCGGAGCCGCCGCGCCGGAAGTTGCCATTAACGGCCACCAAGCTCCAACCGAGCTCCTCCGCCTCGTCCTTCCGGCGATTCTCGTCGCCGGGAAACCACCCAGGTAATCCCCCTCAGTCCTTAGGAGCCTCCCCATCATCTTGCATGCGGGATTTAACGTAGAGATTTTGCTCTCTGCAGTTGCACCCGAGCCGGCCACGACCTCCTCCTCCGGCCATCCCCGGCGCTCCGGACACCGGCCAACCGTGCAGGTAAGACTTTCTGGCCCTATAATTGCTCCCCACCATCTTTATTTTGGCCAGAAACCCTTCCTGCACTGGGTTCCATCCTTGCACCCGAAATAGCAAACTCGGGTTCAACTCCGGCCGCCGCCGCCTCCGGCTGCCGGGGCTCGACCCCACATGGACCAAACATGGTCTGGGACACCCCCTTGACTGATGCTCCTCTTGTATACAGGTTGGCACGTGTGCTGCTCAAGGTGAACCAAACCGAGCTCCTTGCGGTTTAAGGTGCTGCTCCGGCCACCGTTCCGGCCGACCTCAGGCAAGCCTCAGGTGAGCACCATGGTCCCTAGCAGTTACTTAACACCATGCTCTAGTTAACTCTCTGGTTGTGCAAGTAGATATCAAGACTTAGCCAAGTTGTAGATTGAACACTTAAAGATTATGGGCCAACCTTGCCCTCGGGTCCCGTGCCAACCCAAACTTGTGAGCACGGGCTCCGTCTCGTTATAACGGACGCGCTGAAACTTACCGCGCAGTTTCTGGACTTTTAAATCTTAAGATCATGGCAAATACAGTGTATGCAACATAGTAAGTTAAAGAGCTAACTTTGCTCTCGGGTTTCGTGTTGACCCAAGGTTGTGAGCACGGGGTCTGTCGCATCAAATGTGACACGCTGAAATTTACAGCGTCGTCGTTGGACTCCCGGATTTTCCGAACGAGTCAAAACAGTGATCAATATAATGTTTTTGTGCAATTTTTATATACATTATGGACCAAGATGTAAAATTGATGTATGAACTCTCTTTAAACAGCACCTACGTACCACCTGAACGTTTGGTTAGGATTCCGATGGTCCTTATTGACCAGGAATCAGATATCGACCGACGAAATGACCGATTTGACCCGTTTAAACGTTCCGTTAGTATAACGCCGTCGGGAAAGGGGTTGTGTGAGTTATTTACTGATCATATCTCTTTATTCAGGGCCCAGTTGTTCAGCACCAGCCTCCCAGTAGCTGCGCGGGAGTTCGAAAATCTGCCGTCATTCAGGTGGGTTATCTTCGAACCGGGCCTCAGCTTTTTGGCCCTCTGGTTGCTTAGTTTGTCGGACCCCTGTTTTTGATTTCCCTACTGATCATATGACTTGGCCTGACATATATTGACCTCCTTGACTTAGCATGATCCCTCTGATTGACATTGATCTGATTTGACCTATGATTGAGATATTTACTGATATACGATTACTTGATCCTGAATGATAGCCATTACTCGATATGCGTGATTACTTTTGACATATTATGATCCTCCTGTTTGACGTTGACCCAATTAGACCTATACTTGTGATATTCTTGCATCTGAGTTGAGCTTCCGCTAAACACATGTTTTTCCTTTTTACAAATGTTTTTATCCAAGCGTCGCAGGGTCGCCTGAGTCTGTTCTTGTTTGATAGGACGAAGGCATCGCTCTTCGAGGTTTGGGCCTAAAGAACTTGATTTCAAAATGATTTTCAAAACAAAATAAAAATATGTGTTTAGTCCTGTATGATTAGTCTTCCGTTCCTCCCAAATATTGTGATTAGATACAGTTGGTTTATATCTTGCATTCTTGATACCTTGATATATCTGATCCTTGATTGTGTTGGTTGATGATTATTCCTGCATTGATTCGATTTTACTCGTTGATTTCTGTCACTTGAGATTACATGTTCTCGATCAGCTGACTATTGGTTACATATTCCATGATTAGTCCTGATAGATCCTGATCTGCTGATTTATCTAGATGATCCCTGATGATTGATAGATACTACTTGATATTCTGATATGCATGATTGATCCTGATCGATAGATGTTGACTGATGATTCCCTGTTGGGATTTCGGCGGGTTGCCGACTACCCGGTCACTAGACCGTGAGATTGATCATTATGGTTCGCCCGCACTGCTGTACTTCACGAACATCAGCGGAGTCATGACCCGTGTAGATGTTCTTTACCGGTAAAGTGGTCTAGTGTACGACCCGTGACTCCCAGGTTAGTGCCCAAGGGTGCCGGAGTGTTGACTCCCAGGTTAGTGCCCGAGGGTGCCGGAGTATGTCAGCCAGGTTGGTGCCAGGTTTGGCGAGATATCCCTGAGGTCTTGTTGACCAATATGGTGGCTCTTGATTGGATGTTTGGTAGCTCCTTATTGACGCATTACTGCTCAGTTTATTTCCAGTATTAGTTGGTAGACATACTTTGATCACCTACAGTTCCTTATGCATGATTACTGTGGATGCCTCGATTTCCAGCTTTTATGATTGATTTCCACTGACATATCCTGACTTACAGTATTTCTTATCTGTAGTCTTTGTGATTGATTACCTGCCTAGTTAGCCTATCTGTGGATTCTGATTATTAGTAGACATTATGTTTTTCAGCTTTTCCTATTGACTTTTACTATCCGCAGATTTTAGTACCCAGTAGGTACGATTAGCTGATCCTCGGCTCGTCGTGCCCACTGGGATACATGTACAGTGTATCTCACACCCCCTGGGTGACCATTTTTCAGGTCCGTCGGGTGGGGAGATATCGGGACGATCCAGTGAGCTTGTCACGATAGAGCTGTCCCCATGATTCTAGACAGAGATGATAGAGATCCTTGATGATTTACTCAGATTTTTGTGGCTGCATTTTATTCCCGCACTATTTAGACTCTTAGAACTGATGATGTATTAAATTAATTTGGATTATTCCTGGTGATTGATTAGTATGATTTACTGAGATACCTATTGCTTACTGCTGATGATTACAAGCTAGCCGTGCATGTATAGGAAAGTCTCTGTCCATGGGATAGAGGGTTTCCTATACGTGTGGCGGTCTGTTGCGCCCTGGTTTGCGAACTCTGATTTCAAAAAAAAAAAAAAAAAAAAAAAAAAAAAAATTTCAGACCCGATTTTTAAAACTCGGGGCGTGACAAGTACAGCCGCAGATGACCCCGTACCAGACTGAGATGAGGCTGATGGGGCATAACATCGGCCAGCAACCAGATGTCTACTGGAGAATTCGTCTGCCTCCCCCACCACCGTTCGTCCAGCCATAGGCTAGGGGCAGGAACAACGAGCAGGTCCCTCTGCAGGGACCCGTCCAGAACCAAGCCGGCCATTACGGACCGCCACCTCCGCTAGCACAGCTGGCGACCCCGTTCGAGACGAAATAAAACCATTTTTATTTTTTTTTCAAGTTGGACGAAATAAAATTATTTTGCTAAATAAATATTTTATTAAGATTATTTGATTAATTATAAATTTTTTAAAGGTTAAAATGAAAAAAAAAGAGCCATTAACCAGTAAGTAAGTTGTGCGTTCTCTTCTCTGTTCCTTTCTGAATCTGGCTCCTGCAATTTCTGATTCGTTTCCCTTCAAATTCTCAAATCGCGTTATCGATCCACGATTTCCCCCTATTTTCCAGGTAATTTCGTTCCTCTTCCGAACATTCTAGAGATCGCTCGATACTCTTTTAGCTTTTTTACTTTTTTTTGGTTTCTTCGAAGCTCGCGTGTCGAATTGGGTAGGGTTTAGGTTCTCCAATACATCACCCCGTTGCTTTTTGATTCCCTAGCGTCCATTTAATCAAGGGGATCGAGTTGTTCGCAGGTGTGAATTGATCCAATTTCTAATTTCTAAGTTCCTTCTTTTTTTGCAGCATAAATTTTGAAGTGCTGTAGAGTTTACCCTGGAGCATTTGTGGAAATTGAGTAAAATTTTATCAGATTGAGCAGTTGTGGTTATAAAGTGACCAAATCGCAGTATTGGGACAGTGGAGAGACTAATCCTTTGTTTTATATTTGTTTTTTCCCGAAGTTTTTGTGTGTTTTAAGAGCTTATACCTTGTACAAACTTGCTGATATATCTAACAACATTGCGTATCGAGTCGTTTTAATTTTATTATTTGGTATGAAGGTAAAAATGACGAATGTAGTGTTATGCTGAATACCCTATTCTGCGATGATAGTTTGATCAGAAAAATTGAATTTGCTGTTCCAAGAGGCTCGTAAATGCTCAATAATTGGACTTTAATGTCTTGTGAATAACACGGCTGCAATCACCCAAGTTTCTGCACAATTTAGTTCGGTTGCTATCAGATTACTGTTACCAACAATTATTTATCTTCTTTATCATACATGTAACATACAACATGTAAAGAGCAGAAATCGTTGGACGCATGATAGTTGTTGTTAGTGCAAGGCTATGTGTAAGAAGTAGCATGATCAGCTTCTTTGTATAGCATAACTGCGTAAGTAAGCAAACACTCAACTGAGAAATACGCAGAGAATCACCTAAAAAGGTTGAATTGAACACATTTATAACTCATCTGTGTAGGCATAGAAGTATAAGTGTATGCCTACTCTAGTCTGTGCTGATTGGTGATTTTCTTTTAGTGAATATGCTGATTATAAACCTATAAGCTTGCGGTGGATTTTAATTGCGGCATTTGGTTGTAGCTAAGTTCCTTTCCATTCTTTTTTCAAGGCCGGGCCACTTATGCATCTGGCTCCAAGAACAAATTGTCGTCGTTACATATTTATTTTTTTGTTTGCTGTGTTCCTATTTAAACATTGTGTGGCACAAAAGACTCTTAATTAAATTACCTTGGAAGTACACGGTGTGCAAATTTTCCAATTGAATTTGTTGTTTATTTAGGGATCTTATGCAAAAGAGTATTTAACTTATTTTAGAGAGTTGGCAGAGTTGATTTCCACCAACTACACGGATTTTATTTTACTAGAATCTCGAGTGTATTTCATAGTTAACTTCTGTTGACATGATTTGATAGTAGACGCGTGGTTTTGGCATCTACAATAAACAATGGAATTTTAGAATTCGAACAGAGAGAATACTAAGGAGAAACACAAGTTGTCATGTGCTAGATTGATTGACTTTAGTTAGATCAGTCAGTGCAAAAACAGAATCTAGAGTCAAGGACTGTTGCCCAAGTGCTGCTGCAGTGAGTGCTTAGTGCTACTGTAAAAAACATTTGTGATCTCATTATATAGCCTTTTCTGGTTGAGTGAAGTTGGGTTTGCTCTACTTTGGATTTACTTATAACCATTTTTTAATTGTATGAAGTATTAGTAGATATTTAGACAACCGATTGAGAAATTATTGAGGACTTAATTACTTTATCTGATTTCATAGTAACAAATATCATAGGTATTTGGGACGTGACTAGAAAGGGTTTCGTTTGGACTTTGAAAAAACTGAACTAGGACCGATCAACTGAGACTGAAAACCCAAAATCAAAATCAAAATCATAATCGGTTAGTTTTGAAAACCAAAAGCCATAATTGAATCCGTTAAAAAACCGAAATCAATACTGGATGGTTCTCTTTACAACTTTACAGTTAAGCAAATCTACATCAGGCAAAACTCATATTGTTGATATATTAAAACTAAATCAAACACTGCCTTTCGGAAATCAAGATACCCGACCATCATGGAGTCGATAGGTCTCGAACCTCTCGAACTCCCACGACATACTTGTGCCAGGCAAGATGTTCTCCTCGGGAACTCGCAGAAAGGCCGGTCGAAGCATGATAAAGTGCCTCCCCGGTGGAGAAAACCAGACGTTGAGCGGCTCGAACTCCTCCAACTCCTAGGGATGGAGGCAAAGGCCGGCCTTCTCCAGCACGATCTTCATAAGCATAACCATTCGAAAACGGCCGAAAGCCGGCTGGGCCACCATGCATAAGATTCCAAATTAGGCGGTCATGCCTAAGGGCCTTCCCAGAAGAAGCCCGACGAGAGCCCCATGCGCGGGAGAGGGCTTTATTGGCTGGCGTCAAAACGCTGTCGGATTCTAATTGAGAGACTGCATCGAAAGTACTCTCAGGGACGAAAAAGCTACGACCAGGACACTGGTAAAGCAATGGCATAGGAATCGTCATGAACGAAGAAGACGATGCGAAAAAAACTGCAAGTGGAGCCCTTTTTATAGGCCGACAAGAAGATAGCAGTCGCCCCTTGGAAAATAGTAGGATTTAATGAAGAAGCTGCGAAGGATGGCTTCACCGAAAACCAAGAAAGATTAACACATGTTCGCGAATCCCTCGAACAACGAACAATTCCACTTGTCACAAATCCCTCGGGCAGTGATCAGATATCTTGCCAAGGTACGGGGATGATCGTGAACATCGGTAGAAGCGGCCAACAAGAGGATTATCACCTCATCTAGGATTGACCGTGGCCGAAGACAAATATCAGACCACCTAAGTCGAGCGACGAAAGAGGCGAAGTTAGGATCAACTCTCGGCCGTTCGAGCCGCAAGAGGAAAGGCCCTGAAATGAAAGAGTACGAGATTTGGGCCCGAATCTCGTAACTGACTCCGGAATGGCAAGCGGCGCCCAGCATTGGAAAGCGTCAAAGATTCCGCTTCGGCACGTCAATTAGGGGATGAACTTGGACGGAAAAACGGCTACTATTCTATTGAGAAAATTCGACTCAAAAGGAAGTAGTTGAGGAATTTACGATGATTCCCCTAAATCACGCAGATTACTCAAATCGGTAATTATACACATGGTTCGGACGGGTATAAATACCCGAACCATCGAAGAAAAAGGGGTCCTGCAACCTCATAAGCTAGTGACCACCCCTGTTTTTCAATATATTTCAATACCTGCATTTACCGCTTTCCTAGATAGCTTTTCGTACCAGCATCTATTATTTTCCTAGATAGTTTTCATACCAGCATTTACCGCACTTCCTAGGAGTAAACTTAATTATAATTGGTTCCCAGTTACTCCTTGTAACCCTCCTTTGAGCAATATAATTTCAAATCGGCTATTCGGTCGTGTCAAATCTCTTGTCTCTACATCTCAATTCGGCTAATCTAAGCCGAACTATCTCAAGAGTTTGATTGAGAAGAACCCGACTGAGCGGATCCCTCCTCGATCTGATCACTTGATTCGTTGGCACGCGGCTCATCACATTCAGAGGGTCACCCCTAGGGACGATCGCAAACCGAACCCGGTCAACGGTCAGCGCGACATTTCCGCCCGAATACCTCCTTTATTTTTTTAAAAATAATATTTTTTTTTATGCTTTCTCGAAAAATCAAATTCTTGATTCGAAGCCGAGCCGAGCCGAGCCCGAAAGTTTGGGGTCAAAGTTACTTGATCCGAAGTCCTTCGTCAACATTAGTACCAAAATTATTAATAGCAGGATTATTCCAATGTTCATAGGAAGCAGATAACCTGCACATTTGGTAAACATTACATCCCATTAATTTAAAAATTACTTTGATTTGTACTTACCCCCAATCATAAGGTTCTAGTTGTAAATGAGACAATTCAGGTTCTAGACGGGAAGTCGTGCATTGTCCGCGTGAAGTCGTGCATTGTCCGCGTGAGGTCGCGTGCATTGTCCACGTGAGGTTGTGGCTTGCGTGTGTGTGGTCGTAGGTGGCACACATGTGGTCGTTGGTGGCACACTAACCGAGCAAGGTACAACACTCTCAATAGGCGAATACTCACTTTCTCTGCAGTATATATAATGATTAAGTCCAATTACAGAAAATTACAAATCACCAATTTATTATGTTATTTTACTAACCTTGTAATTCTTACACCATCTTGGCTTAGAAAATTTGGATCATCCATTACATTGGCGGAAGGACCCACATCAATATAATTGTGGAGCATTCTCGTGTAATAACCTTGCGGTTCAAAATTTTCCGACGAGTGTAGCTCTTTCTCAATGTATACCGTCACAAAACCATAATGTTCACATAATCCAATCATTCTCTCCAATGATTCATCATCTACTACTTCGTGAGCTAAATATTCATTACCGACACTGGGGCAACGAATAATGAATTTTAAACGAAATTCTTCTCTTCTACAATTTCCTAAACGATACATTCTCGTCTCGAAACTAGTATATGTACAATTAGAAGGTATCGCGATTAATTTGTTTCGACCGCCGATATATTTTGGACCATTCTCATCGATAACTAACTGTCCATCCCAATGAACACTTAGCGACATGCGACGATTAGCCATTTTAACTACCAAAAAAATTAAGCACTTTAAAATACTAATTTGAACTTCACCGTGAGAGAGCGACAGTGAAACCTCTCACGGTGAGATCTCGCAAGGTAATGCTAAGGGCGACAGTGCGCGATCTCGCGCGGACACAGTAAAATCTCTCGCACAGTGAGAGATCCCTCACTGTGAGAGACAGTGAGGGATCTCTCACAGTGAGATAACTCTCTCATTGTGAGAGATCCCTCTGACAGTGAAGGATCCCACAGTAAAATCTCTCGCACAGTGAGAGATCCCTCACTGTGAGAGACAGTGAGGGATCTCTCACAGTGAGATAACTCTCTCATTGTGAGAGATCCCTCTGACAGTGAAGGATCCCTCTGCGAGGGATCCCTCACTGTGAGAGACAGTGAGGGATCTCTCACAGTGAGATAACTCTCTCATTGTGAGAGATCCCTCTGACAGTGAAGGATCCCTCTGCGAGGGATCCCTCACTGTGAGAACAGACCTCACTGTGAGATAACTCTCACAGTGAGGGGATCGCTCACTGTGAGCGATCTCACAGTGAGGAGATCGCTCACTGTGAGCAATCTCACAGTTCTATCTCTCACTGTGAGGGGATCTCTCACTGTGAGAGATCCCTCTCTCACAGTGAGAGAGAGAAAGAGAGAGAGAGAGAGAGAGAGAGAGAGAGAAGATAGAGGGAGCGAGGCTCACAGTGAGAGATGTAGAGAGCGAGAGAGACGGCGACGGCAACAATGTGCTTCCTCTCGGCGACGGCAACGACGACAGGAGCTCGGCACTGTGCGGGAGAGAAGATAGGCACAGTGTGGGAGAGGAGATCTACACTGTGCGGGAGAGGAGATCGGCACTGTGCGGGAGAGGAGATCGGCACTGCGGGATTCAAGAGAGGAAATGAGGAGATCGGCACTGTGCGGGATTGAAGAGAGGAAATGAGTGCACTGCTGCCCGCGCGGGTGGGTATAGTGGTGAAGAAGGCGCTGAATCGTTCAACGCCTTTAACATTATATGTTAAAGGCGCTGAACCATTCAGCGCCTTTAACATATAATGTTAAAGGCGCTGAACTATTCAGCGTTTCTAACAAATATGTTAAAGACGATGAATGGTTCAGCGCCTTTAACATATTTGTTAGAGGCGCTGAACCAACCAGCGCCTTTAACATATGATGCTAAAGGCGCTGAACTATTCAGCGCCTTTAGCAGTTATATCTGAGGACTTAGCCAATTTTCGCAAAAATTGGCCAAGTCCTCAGCGCCTTCATAGTATATGTTGAAGGCGCTGAATGAATCAGCGCCTTAATAGTATATGCTGAAGGCGCTGAATGAATCAGCGCCTTCAGCATATAGTATGAAGGCGCTGATTCATTCAGCGTCTTCACAGGGTTTTTGTGAAGACGCTGAACGATTCAGCGCCTTCAGGTCGTCCCGCCTTCGTGGCGCCCTGCTGGCAAAAGCAGGGTTAGTTTTACAAATTTTTTTTACAAGGGTTACTTTGCAAATATTAATACTTTTTAAGGTTAGTTTAAAAAAAAGTCCTTGCGGATACATCAATCGAAGAGGAGGCATTCATTCGAGTCTCTTACGCATTTCATCAAACGGATGTTGCCCGGGGAGTACTGGACGAAGAGCGCCCCCACGCGCGCGCCGCAGCTCACGCACCGCCGCCGCGCTCCTCCCGTCTCCGCCTCCGCCTCCTCGGAGGCGGCGCCGCCGCGATCCGCCGCGGGCGTTGGCATTGTGCGGCGGCGACGAGCGCGGGAGCTCCGATCCGACGGGGACGAATCGCAAAAGAGAAAGAAGAGATTAGCGAAGGAGGCCAAAAGCAGTAACCAACCATGGTGCTCTAACCTAGATTCAAATTTTTAAAAATAGAAAACAAAAATCAAATTCATATATTCAAATTTTTAAAATTATTGTTTTAATTTAGATGAAAATATTTATAAAAATGAGGATTATTTATAAAACTAATCACCCTTAAATTTTCTTTTTATAAAATTAACATGCAAAAATATTATTTGTAAAAATAGTATCGCTTTTTTTAAAAACAGTGAATAATTCACCGTCTTTATAGTGTGTACTACATATAATGTAACCTTATTTGCCTTCATTTTAAAAATATTCTTAATCTTTTATTTGAATGATAAGAAAAAAAAATTATAAAATTAATATTTTATTAGTAATTAGGAGAGAAATAAAAAAGAGAAAAATATTTAATAATAATAATACTAATAATTATATTAAAAATTCTAAAAATGAGCCAAACTTTGATTTGTATTATTATGAATAATATATCACATTACTGTTATATTACTGCTACATCAATAATATACCACTATTTAATCAACTAAAAATTAATGTAATAAAATTTTCAACTAAATTGGACAATTATAATATTACCCACCTTCAGTTATATAAAATATTCGCATCCTCCTCGATGATATTTTCGCTATAATCTTACAACATTTGTAATACTATATTACCGAACGAATTACAAAGTGGATAAAACAAACACAGTAATCCTGACAGAATTGCCCGTACTCTTGACAAGATAACCCAAATCAAACGCCCCCTTAGTTCGTTACATCAGGATCTGCTCTAATCTCCATCAACATAAACTACAACTCAACAAAAAGAAGCCTTTTTGGCAGAACAAATGGTTTGAGTCTTTGAGAGGGAAAAATCCCTCGAATAAATTAGTTCTCACAGGTTTAATGATATCATCATGTTACAGATCTGTAAATGAGCTCAGATGATGCAAAATCACTAAACAGCTAAAGCAGCTTCGATTTGCTGCAGCCGAAGGGTAACTGCTCTCTTGTGGGCCTCTAGCCCTTCGACCTCCGCCATTTTCGCCACGTACGGCCCTAATCTCCTCAGCCCTTCCTCGGATAATGATTGAACTGTAATGTACTTGAGGAAAGAGTTTAGTGACACCCCGCTGTACATCCTCGCGTAACCGTATGTCGGAAGGACATGGTTCGTCCCACTCGCGTAGTCCCCGACACTCTCCGGAGTCCATTGCCCTAAAAATACAGACCCTGTGACCAAAAAAACGAGAAAGAAAGAGTCCGACTCGTTTCTAAATAAAGATGATGAAATATAAGTCAGTCTACGCACAAATCTTGCGCTTTTTCATGCTCAAAACAATCTAATTGATTGCGTATAGCGCAGTCACCTGCGTTTTCGATAAGGCCCTCCCATTTCTCCGCATCCTTGACATTGATGATCAAGTGCTCGGGAGCATACAAGTTCGAGAAGGAAATCGCCTATAAAATTTAAAAGTGTGTTGGAGTTTTCCTGCTAACAAATTCGATATTGAACATCCAACTCTCGGTGATCATTTGCCGTCGAGATAATACACACGGCGACCACATCAAATCCGACAATCAAAATTACATGGCCATACTAAGATGGAAATTTTACTTAAAACCAATAATCAGCAGAAATAGTTTCTTCTTCAAGAAAATATTGTTCTTGTAGAACAGAACTTCGATAGAAATATGATAGGGGGTCGAAGACCAACCTCAACCATATCTTTGGCGAACACTGTGAAGCTGTGGCTAAGTGCTTTCGAAGCAAATTCTCCTCTAGGAAGGGATGCACATTGTTTGCTGACCTCAGCTTCGATTGCACCCATATCCGCGCCTTCTCCCGCTAAAACAAGAACCACCTGACTATCCGGGCCATGTTCCGCCTGAAATATTATAAGACCAGCCGACAACAACTTAGGCGCCATAAAATGACCGAATAACTAGTCAAAGCTTTACTTTCTCAACTCATTGATTCTCAATGCTCTAAATTCTGTTCTTCTGGAACCATATAAAGAAACATCAACTACGCAAAAAAGTGCTTTCATATAAACCGTTAGCGGTGCAATTTTGTTACAACAGTATCCTTAAAGGGCATCAAATTCATGGGGTGGTTTTGTACGTACATGGACACGTATCAAAGGAAGTTTTGTAGACGAGAATTCAGATTTCATGGGGAGAAATGTACATGGATAAACTTGCGGAGCTATAAATATTAATATTTCAAATGATTTTCCTAATTATGTGTTACATAACATGCAGAATAATCAAGGGTGCCAAGCGAAAGCAAAATGGCATCGTACAGAAGAAAACGCATCTCATGAGGAAGCTATACAGACTGATAATAAAAGAAGTGAAAAAAGATTTGCACCTGAGAGAGTAGATCTGCAGCTACATGAACTGGATTGGCATGTTTATCAGCAATGACTAAAACTTCCGAAGGGCCTGCAGGCATGTCTATACTAACCATAGCTTCACTGTTCTGCAGCAGAAGGCACAGAATCGGATAAAGTTATTTTAGAATTATATTAAAATACTTATGAATTAGCTCGTAATGGACAACTTGAAGCATAGGTATTATTAACTCAATATATTGCATTCTGTTAATCCACATGCTTGATCAGTTTATTCTTTTTACGGCAAAAGAAAGTAGCAAAGTAAAGGGAATGAAGGATCGTACTTGGAGTATCATTTTCGCAGCTGTAACATATTGATTTCCTGGTCCAAAAATTTTCTCAACCTGCAAAAGGAGAAAATAATAATAATAATGTCTTCTAGGTCCAATTTGGTTAACAAAATAACTACACTGCACGATAAGAAATTCGGTAAAATAGCAACATCTATGCACATTTTTCAAGTGTAAGCTTTAACATCAGTGAGAACATATCAACATTCAACAATCTGCCAACTGCGTAAAATACCGGAGATCTAGTTGATTCCACAGATGGATGAAATTATGAGAAATGCTGCAAGTTACTTGTTCTAATGCGATGTTCAACATACAACTGAAATAAGAGCCTTAATCGGTCCCAAAGCACCATGCCAAAATTGCAAGAGAACATAAAGTCGAAACTATTTAAAATCTCTCAACTGTAAATGAGCTCAAGAGTAGAAGACATTAATACCTTTGGACAGGACTCAGTTCCCCAAGCCATGGCTGAGATGGCCTGCAGGAAGAGTGTGTTACGAACTGTATACAAGGAGTCATTTACACAACAAAATACTTGAAAATTTCTTCTACCTGAGCTCCACCAGCCTTAAGTATGTGTGTAACACCAGCTTTCTTGGCACAATATAGAACCTCCTAGAAAAAGTATAAGATGAGGTTAAAATTTGTATAAAAGATAGCAGCAATTAAGCGAGCCATGAAGGATACCTTACAAATACTACCATCAGGACGCGGGGGAGTCGCAAGAACAACGGTTTTGCACCCAGCTATCTCTGCGGGCTGGTAGGAATAAATAAATAAATAAATAAATAAACAATATCAACCAGGTGCACCCCTATAGATGCTTTAGACTAGTAGTGGAAAAGATCGAATCTCTTCATAGTTCTAAACAAGACACGAGCATACCACCGCAAGCATCAAAGCAGTAGAAGGTAAAACTGCAGTTCCGCCTGGAACATAAAGCCCCACAGAGCCGATGCACCGTTCTATTCTTTTACACCTCACACCCTTCACACATTTGTAATTAACAAAATGAATCAAGCGGAAAAAAAAAAAAAAAAAAAAAAAAAAAAAAAGAAAAAAAAAGAAAAAGAAAAAAAACAAAAGAAAAGGGGCTGTGCTTACTATCATATTCTCAGTAATCTTCTCCGGAACCCTTTGGGCGACATGAAATGCATAGATATTGTCATACGCTACATCGAATGCTTCCTTCACAGCCGGATCAAGCTACATTGCACAATGTCAACTATTTATGTCTTCTATAAATTTATCATTTAAGGTTAACTGCAACTGTTTCATCACAAGTACTCACGCATGAAAATCAAAGCTTTTCCACTTCTTATTCTCCGGGACGGTAAGAAAGATAATTGGAAATATAGGTATGGTTTCTACTGCTAAAATGTATGTATGTATATATTTCATATTACGAATAGCCTACCTCTGGATCTGGTAGATCATTGACAAGGTCAACTACTTTAACTAGCTCAACTTTGTCGAATTTTGCGGTATAACTGCAAAAATAATACAACAAGAGCATCAGCTGCTGAATGACTATTTTCTTCATTGCTGCTGATAAAGAACAGAAAAGATCCACCTACTCTTTAACTGCAGCATCCCCTCTTATCCTAACATCATCCACAATTGGCGTTACCTGATGAAAAAATAGTATATTATTAATACTAAACAAGCACTTTCATATGAAATGAACCGATGATTTCTACTTCCTGAAAAGAATATGTAATCCTACCGTGCTAAAAATCGAGGAGAAATCTACGCGAGGACGAGCCTTGAGGCCACCAACCTCAGCATCGCTTAGTTCGGACAATCTATAAGACTTCATTGAGCTCCTGATACTGAGACCTTTGCAACCTAACATTGCCAAATTCTTAAAAGTTACAGCTTTAAGAAAAGGAAAGATTGAAGAGAGAAAAACAACCGTGATAGAAGGAAAAGGATACACAAACTGTGCCTTTCGAGAGAGAAAAGGTGTTAAATTTTGTGATTTTAGATGCAAAAAGTGCTCCGGGAGTGAAAGTAATTTGTTTGCTGACAAATTGGCCAGTCCTCGCAAAAGAGAAACATGCGGCGTCCATCATCCGCCTTTCGTCCTGCATTTCAAATCAAAATAGAAAATCTCAAGTTTGGTTGAAATCTGATTCTATTTATGAATCAAATTCTTTCGGTATTAATCCACTTCTCTAACTGCAACAACAGTATTTCAAGCATTATACATGACAACATATAACATCTCGTATTCGACCACGGGGCCATCATAAATGACCAATTTTGATGGCAAATTTATATGCAAAAACCATAACCATAATTTGCAATCAAATTAGGGCAAAATTAACTCATGAAAAGAAAAGATTAGGAATTTTCACATGAGAATTTTTCGATAAAATTAATCCACACAGATTAAATAGCCTCCTAGGAAACATTTCACATCCCAATTCATATAATATCAAAATTAAAAAGAAAAGAAAAATTTGACAACAAACGATACATTCCTATGAAATGAATCATCTAAACCTTGCATCAATATCAACAAAAATAACCAAAAAAAAAAGCAAAATTTCCTTCCGAGGTTTGTGTAAAAACACCACACTCCCCCCAAAAAAAAAAATCTAAAAAAAATCTAAAAAAAAAAGGGGGAAAAAATTAGCACTATCAACTGAAGAAAAAGAGGTGATTAGATCTAATAATTACCCAAAATAGTACGAATTAGAGAGTCAAAGTATACGGAACACAAGCTGGAATAAGTAGAAATGTCTACTACAGATAATCAAGCATGATGTCAGGGGTATAACTGCAGATATCAAATAAATGCTGATAGTAAATGACTGTAATCAAGCAGGAACTGAAAACAATAAGGTACAAGATAATAGCTACCTGTAATGAAACATGGAATAATAAGAGTTATGCGTCAATGACAAGAAACTCACTGTACCCAATCACAATGCCACTATTGGTCTGTCGAACCTCAGGCTAATGCTCTTAGGTATGTCGAACCTCACGCTAATGCCACCGATCCGCACTACCTATCTGGCTGAGATAACCAGCACTCACAGAGGATCCGCCTCCCGATGGAAAGGCTCACTGGTCAAACTCTAGACCACTTTACAAGGTAAAGAACACTTAGGCGGGGGCCAGACCGCTAGTGTAAGTGAAGTACAGCAGGAAGGAAATATCACAATACTATGAATAAGCTCACGGATCTAATGAAGGGGTAGTAGCAAACCACAGACAGATCTAACAGGGAAGCTAATATAAATAATCTGTCTGTATATCAATAGGTGCATCATGCATAACTGAAAATAAAAGCAATATCTCTGGATATAATGCAATCTAATAGACTGATAGCTATGAAGCAACAATAGGCATGATCAGACCATGAACACCCTGTGCTGAAGACTGGGAATAAAATGACAGGTGAAACAGCAAATGTCAAGGTAGATGTCGGCAAATAAGGATAAAACATGTTGATCAGGTAAAGGTTGGCTGTTGGAAACCAAGATAGTGTTCAAATGAAGTACATTTGACCCTCTGGCATTGCCCCAACTCCTGTACAGGGGGGAACAAATCACTAGCTGGTGCTTCTATCATGAACTCCTGTGAATGGCTTATGGGGATGGTTGTTTTGGTTGGTATACATGAATGTGAGAAGTGGATAGAGTTGATAAGGTAGTATTGGAACAGTTGCCCACTACGGTTGTGACCATCCAACTCATACAAGCATGAACTCAGGAGACAGAAATTAGAAGTCACTTTCAAACTAGTTACACAAGTAGTGATCATGGTAAATAATGTTTAGATCGAACAAGACATGATTTTGTTGTATCTACTCTGAAAAGGCCCAACTTAAAAGCGAAATACCCTGTTAAATATGAAGCAAGAGAGCGCAATCAATGAGATCTAGCATACTATTTGTTAATGGAAAAGCCTGATCCGTATGATAGGGACCAAAAGCATTTGAAGAGCAACTGCCAATTTTTTCCACAGAAGTTAAAAAGGACCACTTCAAAACATAGCTAGCTATGCATCACAATTCGATCACAATTTCTTATGCAATTCAATTCGATCACCAAAACTTCTTACCCTTAATTTTGGGAGAATAATTACTAAAAATCGAACCATAATTATAAATTCACAGCAAAATCAAATGAGATCGGGAAAAAAACAAAATACATTTAAGGACTAAACTAAGGATTTGAGATTGAGGGCTCTTACCAATGGATCGGAGCACCAAATCCAGAAGCTACACTGCCGAGGTCTCGGATCAGATTGCTGTGTCGAGGATGATCGTCCACGCGGAGCCGAGAAGTCTGAGGCGAAGAGAAGGTGATTGGGAATGGGATCGGAGCTTGGAGAGGACGCGGAGAGGGCGAGTAGAGGTGAATAGCAGTGAAGGAGAGGGGAGAGCTCGAGCTCGGAGAGGCGGAGGATGGAGATAAGGGGGAGAGCTCGCTCGGAGAGGGTAGCTCGCTCGGAGAGGATGGAGATGAAGGGGAGAGCTCCAGCTCCAGCTCGGATAAAGGCGCCGTCGCGTGAGGTGTCCTCAGAGGAGGGCTAGGGTTAAAATTTTAAAATTTAAAATTTAAAATTTAAAAATTTAAATATATATTTTTAAAATTTTAAATTTTATTTTAAAATTTAAAATTAAAATTTAAACTTTAAAATTTTAAAGTTTAAATTTTAAATTTTTAAATTTTTTAATTTGAGAATCAAAATCACTTTTTAATGCTCTTAAAAATTTTTTTTTTTCTTTTTTTTTTCTTTTTTTTTCCAAAACAAATTTTCAAATAATAGCCAAACACCCAAATATTTAACATAAAATTTTTATCGGTAAAAAATAATGTTTATAATAATTGCTGCAAGATAATTAGATTTTACGAATCTCAAATTTTAAAGTACCGCAACTAAATTGCTATAAAAAATTTATTTTGTTTTAGTGTGCGCAAAAACAATCCAATCCTTTATAATTAAGGTAAGATCACAATTGATCAAAGTAGCAAATATCTAAAAAAATCGTAGAATACCGAAACACTAATCACGAACGTCCCGCATGATCAAATCCAAAAAGGCGCAATCTAAACATCGAATTCAGCCAAAAGATGACTAAAATCGCCATAAACCTATCAAAATCCAATCCGAGAAATACACGCTGAAACTTTAATCGCGAGCATCTCCCACGATCAAACTCTAATAGGGCGAAACATTTTCATCAATTTCAGCAACAAGGACACTGATGTAACCATAAAACAATCAAAATCATAATAATTTCTACATGAGATTTATTGCCTTTACTTTCAGACCAAATACAAAAATCTAATGCAAAAGTTCTTATAAAGTTCGCATACCTTCATAGCAGGTTTGTATAAAAACACCACACTCCCCCCAAAAAAAAAATCTAAAAAAATTCTAAAAAAAAGGGAAAAAATTAGCACTATCAACAGAAGAAAAAGAGATGAGTAGATCTAATAATTACCCAAAATAGTAGGAATTAGAGAGAGAGAAAAAAAAAAAAAAAAAAAAAAAAAAAGACTCTGATTCACAACTGGTTGAAGAAATGGGAGGGAGATATGATGAACGGCGGCGGTGAGTGGAAGAGAAATAGGATTCGACGGCTCAGATCGAATCAGAGGAGCCAAAACCCAAAAGAGAAATGGATTCGACTGCTCAGATCGAATCAAAGAGAGCCAAAACCCAAAAGATAAATGGGATTCGACGGCTCAGATCGAATCAGAGGGAGCCAAAACCCAAAAGGATGCGGTGCTAATAGAAAAACTATTTCACTGGACCTGGTCCACCACGCAATCTGTTGACCGTTTTGCATCCGGCCCCTCCATCCCTTTGTAGCTTTCAATCACCACCGCCCATTGTAATACAGCTTTTTCGATGAGATTAATTAATCCAAATTTTAAATTGTTTATAATTAATCCCCCACAAAAATTTAACATGAAAATTTAATATTCAGGATTAATTTTACCCCAAAAAAAAAAAAATGTAATTTTCTTTATTAAACAAGATATATTTGTACCAATAATTCCACTGATAAATAATTAATATGTACAAAAGTATGTAATTATTTAATCATAATCTAGCAAGTTTAACTGCAAATTTTCTGCATCTCATCATTTTGCAGAGTTGCAGATAACTTGATCTATTTCACTTCAATCAACTATAAACATTGAAATTAAAATCTCACAAGATTCAATTGAACATGATCCAAAAATCTCTGCTAACTTTTTACAATATACTAAATAACATAACATGCCCCCAAAATCGCTATTTTACAACATATTTAAGCCAAATCTAAAGTTTCCTATACATAAAATATAAATAAAACAAAGAATTATCAACCCCCACCACAAAGAAAGGAAAAAAAAAAACAAAATTTGAATATATCTGACACTAATATAACTCTGAAACAATATCAAGCCTCATTTTATTGGCCCAGATTCCGTGGAAGATCAAATATGTGCAGCTTTGTCCGCGCGTGCAGAGAGATTGTTTTTCGCGGTCCGAAGTTTACTTTGTATCTTTTCTTTCTTTCTTCTGATTGCTTTTCAAGCTCGTAACGAGTTTACAAGTCCTCACGAAACTGTCCAGTAACTGCACATACAATTTGATCATTTCATAGGAGGGAAAAGAAAGAAATAAAATCGTGCGTTGATAGATTCAATTTTAGCTGCAGAAATGGAACTGCAGTATATATGAGTGAAAAATCGGAGACAAAGCCGCAGAATCACCGACAACTTTACATGAGAATAAACTTTAACTTGCGGATAATTAGTATGGAAGCAAACCATAGATGGAATTCTCACCCCTGGATAGTGTTGAGACAATGTAGGGTAATGACCGAGCGCGATGTGTATCTTTTCAAGAAGACTCGAGAGAGTATCAGCCTTGTCCCCCAACAAATCAACCTAAATAACAAAAAAACAAAAACAAAAACAAAAAAGAAAAATCAAGATCTTCAATGTATAATATGTAAAAGGAAAAAAAAATGCAATGTCACAGTTGAATAAACTACTTTCCACTATAAAATTGTAAAAGATCCTTATGCATCATATTGATGGACTGCTCCTACTCGACAAACGGAGACATGCCATGCAGATGGGATATAGGCATGGTATAATGCGAATCTGTAACACGCCTGAGACTTACGTTTATAATGAATCATCAATCGTCGGATATATTGAAGCTTTACTATGATAAACCAAACAGATACTTTTATCAACCACATCACAAAGAAAAAAATTTACAAGTAACGGCAAAAACCAACTCTAAATTCGATTGCAGCTCTCGAGAAATGCAAAATAGTTTGCATGTCAATAGAACTGATGACGCTTTTCAAAAATAGAACCAAGTACAAAATGACAATACTGTGAGATACAAGGGTTGTTACTTCTGACAACCTCTGCTATCAGAATATAGTAAATTAAGTAAGACATTTGTGCAGTACCTCAGCTTCAGCCTTTTGGAGGTCGGCACATCTGATTTCAAGCATTTCTTTGTACCAGAGTCCCTTCTTATTTAGTAAATTTGTCTGTTGCACAACTGAATTGCACTGATGGCTTAGATTTTTGAGCCTGCGAATTAAACGGCAAGTATCTCAGTTTCATCCAATTATCGGTATAAACTTGAAATTGTATTTGCTAATCCAAAAGCAACAAACAACTATGGGTTTCAAGGTTAAAACTACGAGTTAAATGGATAGCTCAAGTGAATAGACTGAAGTAGAAGGCAAGTACCTATCTTCAAAGCTTTGAATTTTCTCTACCATTTTGTTTTCTGCATCTGTACATACTTTTGACAAGTCGGTAATGAGCATAACTAAGAATTTCAACTGCTTTTCTTGATCTTTTTCCCTTGTTGAAGAGGATAGTAATGCCTTTTCCTTCCCCACAATAATAGTACTAAGTATGCAGTTGTCCTTCTTCTTTTTTCCTCCAAAGCATTCGAAGCATTGTTTAAATTTTGGTTTAGCGTATCAATTTCTGCTTCATATTTACGAATTTGCTGCAAACTCTCATCAAACCTCCTCTTCCACAAGTCCGGTTCAGTCCTCAAATCACCTATATGTATCTCTTGCTTTTCCACTTCATCGCTCAGTTTATTAAGTTCACCGCGAAGTAGGTCAAATTCCGCTTGTCGAATATCACTCTGAATCTTTAGATCCTAAATATTGCTTCTGTGATCATCAATAAATTCTCTTAAGAAAGACCGGTGCAAGTCGTCTCTAATGCTAACTTCAATCTGTTGGTCCTCCAAATCCCCTTTTAATTCTTGATTTGCTTCCGAAGTTTCGCTTCTGATAATGAGTAAATTGACATTTTTGTCGCTGCGTCTGAAACCTGAGACAGTAAGTGCTTGAGCTCCTTTCTCTTATCTGCAAGCAAACCTCGAAGGCACTGATTATCGAAAACTAGGGAATCGATTTTTCCCTTTAATCTACATACTTCGACATTATCATTGCTGTTTACAGGCGCAGTTACTTTTTTCAAGAGAATCTCATCTAGCTTTGAGACGACATCGGAAATTACCTTCCTTAGGAATTCAATCTCTTTATCTTTCCTGAAAAACAATAAGCTCTTCTCCTTGAGGAACTCTCGCTTGACTCTAAACAACTCTTCCGTCTTCTCTTGCAGAGCCAATTCGTGCTGTCTCCTCACCTTTGTCATTTCCGTTCTAAAGTAAATCGCCACTTCTTCTTTTTTTATGTGTTTCAAAATGGGAAGATCCGCATAGTCCAACACAACTTCTCTCGCACTCGCGGACTTCTCTATCAAAGGAGTTCCATTTCCATTCTCTTCGTAAAGAGGCAGCAAAAGGCGATCCCTCCATTTCGTAATACTCACATCTTCAAAACACTCCTGGGTGTTATTGGAGTGAATAATAAATGCTTCTAACTTCACCGGCGACTTATTAACAGCGTCGAGTTCTTCGCGCATCGAAGTAAGTTCGCCGACCTTTTCATCCCAATACATATTCAAACTGTTTATAATGCCTCTTCGTTCGTATAACTGAGTTTCAAACTCATCTTGAAGGCCCCCAACATAGTTCTGAATCACGACACCGCCGACTTCTTTTTGCAACTCATGCTCCCATTGAAGTTCACAAACCGAATTCTTCACCAAGTCGAACATGTCGGTAATTTGATCGAACCCGAAATCGAGTAATGCCTTTAGCCCGTCTACTTTTCCGTCGATTTCGACCAGCTTCCGATCAATTTTCGCTCTCGGAAGTACACTTTGCAACCCAAAATTCTTCCGACTAACATTAAAATTATCTCTCGAGCTCGAGCTCTTCAAATCTTCGATATCATCCTTAACCCTCTGAAGCTGCTCCTACACCGCGAATCTAAACCTATCTAACTGTTCCCCGCAGCTCAAATCTACACCACCATCGAAAAGGCTCTGCGTCGCCCCTTTCGAAAACCCTAATCTGCTTCCTATACAAGGATCAAAACTTAAAGAATGCAATCTTTGTTTCAGCACGGCTAAATCTCTCTCTTTTGGGGTGATCTTCCTATACATGAGCTATTTTTATTAAAGATTCATGCCATTTTCATACAGGATTAAGATTTAGGTAAGAGTAAAAGGCTCAAATAAAACCTATGTGGATCATGTCTGTCATAGAAAATAGATTCTGCAATAGTAAGATAATAAAGTCAGAAAGTGGAAATATTCAATAAAACAACAAACTTTTACAAGGTCGATGAAACAACAAAGTTTTACAAGGCTTTAGTTGTGAATTTATCCTTCACAAGTAGTACCGTAGCTAACTTCCTCTATAGCCATTTACATAGAGTAAAACTTAAAGGGACCATATACAACCTACTGAGCATCTGCTGATGTGCGTGAAGTAATTGCATAGTACTACATTGACTAAGTTCTATACGAAAGAAAAGAGCATCATATTTATTTTCTTAAGAAAAGCTAGTTCACACCTCTTAAAGCCACAGTATTTGACGAGAGAACAAAAATCTCAACAATGAAAAGAACAGAAGATGGAAACGCCCAAATCTGTAAAATAAAATAAAATATTCGTTAAAATTGTGTAGAAGTGAAATATTAGAAATTTTTTTCAATCAAATACTGTTATTAAAGGATAACATTTACCATCATTAATATAGGAAACAACTTGAAGTAGCTTGAAATGAGGATGGTCAGCAAAACCTCTTTGCACCTGAATAATTACAAGATGCTCTAAATAACGAACAAAATTTGAAATCTGAAGGCCTGTTTATTGGTAATCATTTAGTTTCCGATACAAAAGATAGAGTAATTATAAACATATGGAGTTCCAGTACATAGTTGTTTGCAACAATATATATCAATTATTGGAAGCATTACAGCAGAGACCCAGTCTACCACAATTTCCATGAGAATCGAGAAAACAGAAGATCTATCAACAGAATTACATGTAAGATTCTAAATGTGGAACAGAGGGTAAACTATTACCTGGACATATCAAGTGACAAATTGAGAAAAAACTTCGTTGCAAGAAATATTATTAGTATAAATACAAAGCTTCCCAACAATACATTCATCAGTACCTGCTAAACAGCAAATTAAATAAAGCAGCAAAGCAGCAAATTAAGCATTATAAGATGAACAAAACAAATACTTGGCTTTGGCAAGAAGTGAACCACCTTTCCACAAGTCGAAATAGCAAAAGGAAGGCTCCTAGAAAAATCCCAGTCGTCTTTACTGCTTTTTAAGAAAGAAATCCTGACTATAATTGTTAAGAACCTTGAACAAAGTAGACAAAGTATGCGTCTTTTGGAAAAACTGATGATACCAAGGAACACCAAAAAAAAGAAGAAAGGAACACCCAAGGATACATGCATCCAAAAGAATATAAATTAAACATGTTCTTTGCAATATTCCCTGCAAACATAAGACGATAAGTCATAGCCAAGAAGACACTGAAAACAGAGTATAAAATGATTATATTATACAAGTAAATTCTGCGTGCAAAATAGCACATGAAATTGTAGTGATAAAAATAAACAATGCAGAAGTAATCAGGATACACAGCTAGTAACATACTAACATCTTAGTGTATTAAAATGAGTATCTATACCAATACGAAACATTTTAGCAGAAATAAGCGAGGTCACACAATAAAAATAGTCAATAAACAGACATGTTTTCTAGATTAGCGACGAAGGTTTTAGAGAACTTCCGTACATGAGACAGAATTGAACTATAAAGATTTCTTGAATAGAAAAGTGTTTCACTTCTCGGGCTGCCGCACTTAGTAAGATGCAATGTAATCTTTGTATCTCAACTCACATGAAGAGATTAAAAGAGCAAGAGGAAAAACAAATAGAATGGGAAATATAGATGTTATAGTTTTTCAGAAATAATAAGTCAAATTACAGATCATAAAAGATTGCTAAAAAATAGTATTAAGAGCTTCATAAGTGTCTCATTGATATCATACCGTGATGTCGCCGGATTCTAGATTCAGCATATTAAATAGCAAATGACGATATGCCCTTTCCTTGTGCAGAATCAGATCGATCAAAATAATCTGGTTATAGAAATTCCCAATTTTTTAGCATCTCAACAAAAAAAAAGAAGGCATTTTCTTACATAACAAGCAAAAATAAGCTATAAAATCAAGAAAATTTACGCTGTCGAGATTAAAATATACCCAATAACAAAAAAATCACAGAGAAAAGACCTATTTTTTTCAGGAAAAAACACTATTAAAATACACTATTAAGCCATTACAAGGGGGAAAAAAGAGTACTAATCAGTAAAGGGGCGAGATTTAGGGTTTTTTTCTCTTTTTTTGGACTTACGGACCATGAACTCGCACTCGATGTAGGGATCGGCGACGGCTTTACACGTATCCTGCGGATCATACGACATGATTTTGAGCTCAAACACTCGGAGATTGCGGATACATCAATCGAAGAGGAGGAGGCATTCATTCGAGTCTCTTACGCATTTCATCAAACGGATGTTGCCCGGGGAGTACTGGACGAAGAGCGCCCCCACGCGCGCGCCGCAGCTCACGCACCGCCGCCGCGCTCCTCCCGCCTCCGCCTCCGCCTCCGCCTCCGCCTCCTCGGAGGCGGCGCCGCCGCGATCCGCCGCGGGCGTTGGCATTGTGCGGCGGCGACGAGCGCGGGAGCTCCGATCCGACGGGGACGAATCGCAAAAGAGAAAGAAGAGATTAGCGAAGGAGGCCAAAAGCAGTAACCAACCATGGTGCTCTAACCTAGATTCAAATTTTTAAAAATAGAAAACAAAAATCATATTCATATATTCAAATTTTTAAAATTATTGTTTTAATTTAGATGAAAATGTTTATAAAAATGAGGATTATTTATAAAACTAATCACCCTTAAATTTTTTTTTTATAAAAATAAACATGCAAAAAATTTATTTGTAAAAATAGTATCGCTTTCTTTAAAAACAGTGAATAATTCATCGTCTTTATAGTGTGTACTACATATAATGTAACCTTACTTGCCTTCATTTTAAAAATATTCTTAATCTTTTATTTGAATGATTAGAAAAAAAAAAATTATAAAATTAATATTTTGTTAGTAATTAGGAGAGAAATAAAAGAGAGTAAAATATTTAATAATAATAATACTAATAATTATAATAAAAATTCTAAAAATGAGCCAAACTTTAATTTGTATTATTATGAATAATATATCACATTACTATTATATTACTGCTACATCAATAATATACCACTATTTAATCAACTAAAAATTAATATAATAAAATTTTCAACTAAATTGAAAAATTATAATATTATCCGCCTTCAGTAATATAAAATATTCGCATCCTCCTCCATGATATTTTCGCTATAATCTTGCACCATTTGTAATACTATATTACCGAACGAATTACAAAATGGATAAAACAAATACAGTAATCCTGACAGAATTGTCCGTACTCTTGACAAGATAACCCAAACCAAACGCCCCCTTAGTTCGTTATATCAGGATCTGCTCTAATCTCCATCAACATAAACTACAACTCAACAAAAAGAAGCCTTTCTCGCAGAACAAATGGTTTGAGTCTTTGAGAGGGCAAAATCCCTTGAATAAATTAGTTCTCACAGGTTTAATGATATCATCATGTTACAGATCTGTAAATGAGCTCAGATGATGCAAAATCACTAAACAGCTAAAGCAGCTTCGATTTGCTGCAGCCGAAGGGTAACTGCTCTCTTGTGGGCCTCTAGCCCTTCGACCTCCGCCATTTTCGCCACGTATGGTCCTAATCTCCTCAGCCCTTCCTCGGATAAAGATTGAACTGTAATGTACTTGAGGAAAGAGTTTAGTGACACCCCGCTGTACATCCTTGCGTAACCGTATGTCGGAAGGACATGGTTCGTCCCACTCGCGTAGTCCCCGACACTCTCCGGAGTCCATTGCCCTAAAAATACAGACCCTGTGACAAAAAAACGAGAAAAAAAGAGTCCGACTCGTTTCTAAATAAAGGTGATGAAATATAAGTCAGTCTACGCACAAATCTTGCGCTTTTTCATGATCAAAACAATCTGATTGATTGCGTATAGCGCAGTCACCTGCGTTTTCGATAAGGCCCTCCCATTTCTCCGCATCCTTGACATTGATGATCAAGTGCTCAGGAGCATACAAGTTGGAGAAGGAAATCGCCTGCAAAATTTAAAAGTGTGTTGGAGTTTTCCTGCTAACAAATTCGATATTGAACATCCAACTCTCGGTGATCATTTGCCGTCGAGATAATAAACACGGCGACCACATCAAATCCGACAATCAAAATTACATGGCCATACTAAGATGGAAATTTTACTTAAAACCAATAATCAGCAGAAATAGTTTCTTCTTCAAGAAAATATTGTTCTTGTAGAACAGAACAACTTCGATAGAAATATGATAGGGGGTCGAAGACCAACCTCAACCATATCTTTGGCGAACACTGTGAAGCTGTGGCTAAGTGCTTTCGAAGCAAATTCTCCTCTAGGAAGGGATGCACATTGTTTGCTGACCTCAGCTTCGATTGCACCCATATCCGCGCCTTCTCCCGCTACAACAAGAACCACCTGACTATCCGGGCCATGTTCCGCCTGAAATATTATAAGACCAGCCGACAACAACTTAGGCGCCATAAAATGACCGAATAACTAGTCAAAGCTTTACTTTCTCAACTCATTGATTCTCAATGCTCTAAATTCTGTTCTTCTGGAACCATATAAAGAAACATCAACTACGCAAAAAAGTGCTTTCATATAAACCGTTAGCGGTGCAATTTTGTTACAACAGTATCCTTAAAGGGCATCAAATTCATGGGGTGGTTTTGTACGTACATGGACACGTATCAAAGGAAGTTTTGTAGACGAGAATTCAGATTTCATGGGGAGAAATGTACATGGATAAACTTGCGGAGCTATAAATATTAATATTTCAAATGATTTTCCTAATTATGTGTTACATAACATGCAGAATAATCAAGGGTGCCAAGCGAAAGCAAAATGGCATCGTACAGAAGAAAACGCATCTCATGAGGAAGCTATACAGACTGATAATAAAAGAAGTGAAAAAAGATTTGCACCTGAGAGAGTAGATCTGCAGCTACATGAACTGGATTGGCATGTTTATCAGCAATGACTAAAACTTCCGAAGGGCCTGCAGGCATGTCTATACTAACCATAGCTTCACTGTTCTGCAGCAGAAGGCACAGAATCGGATAAAGTTATTTTAGAATTATATTAAAATACTTATGAATTAGCTCGTAATGGACAACTTGAAGCATAGGTATTATTAACTCAATATATTGCATTCTGTTAATCCACATGCTTGATCAGTTTATTCTTTTTACGGCAAAAGAAAGTAGCAAAGTAAAGGGAATGAAGGATCGTACTTGGAGTATCATTTTCGCAGCTGTAACATATTGATTTCCTGGTCCAAAAATTTTCTCAACCTGCAAAAGGAGAAAATAATAATAATAATGTCTTCTAGGTCCAATTTGGTTAACAAAATAACTACAATGCACGATAAGAAATTCGGTAAAATAGCAACATCTATGCACATTTTTCAAGTGTAAGCTTTAACATCAGTGAGAACATATCAACATTCAACAATCTGCCAACTGCGTAAAATACTGGGTTAGATAAGGGATTCCCGGTGAAAAGCGATTATGAGGGATTACTGGGTTAGATAAGAGATTCTGAGGGGAAAAAGGATTATGAGGGATTACTGGGTTAGATAACGACATTATCCGTAGAGATAGCGAAAGGACGTGACAATATCAGGCCTTATGCAAATTTCTTGAAACCTGGCTTAGGCAATAAATATTTGGTCAAAGCCAAGTTCAGAAACATGCAAAGCCTGATATGTCACGGGCCTTTCCTATCTCTACGGACGAGTAGTTATCTAACCCAGTAATCCCTCAGAATTCCTTTTTCCGGTGAAAAAGAATTCTGAGGGATTACTGGGTTAGATAACGACATCGTCGTAGAGATAGAGAAAAGCACGTGACAATTAGGCTTATGCATGTTTCTTGAAACCTGGCTTAGGCAATAATATTTGGTCAAAACTAGATTTCAAGAAACATGCATCAGCCAGATATTATCACGTGCTTTCGCTATCTCTACGGACGATGTCGTTATCTAACCAGTATACTCACTCAGAATACCTTTTCCCGGTGAAGAGGGATTATGAGAGATTACTGGGTTAGATAAGGGATTCTCAGGGAAAAAAGGAATATGAGGGATTACTGGTTAGATAACGACATCGTCCGTAGAGATAGCGAATGCACGTGACAATATCAGGCTTATGCATGTTTCTTGAAACCTGGCTTAGGCAATAAATATTTTGGTCAAACCAGGTTTCAAGAAACATGCATAAGCTGATTGTCACGTGCTTTTCGCTATCTCTACGGACGATGTCGTTATCTAACCCAGTAATCTCTCAGAATTCCTTTTTTCCGGTGAAAAAGAATTATGAGGGATTACTGGGTTAGATAAGGGTTTCTGAGTGAAAAAGGGATTATGAGAGATTACTGGGTTAGATAACGACATCGTCCGTAGAGATAGCGAAAAGCTCGTGAAAATATCAGGCTTATGCATGTTTCTTGAAACCTGGCTTAGGCAATAAATATTTGGTCAAAGCCAGATTTCAAAAAACATGCATAAGCTTGATATTGTCACGTGCCTTTCGCTATCTCTACGGACGATGTAGTTATCTAACCTAGTAATCTCTCAGAATCCTTTTTTATCGGTGAAAAAAGATTATAAGAGATTACTGGGTTAGATAAGGGATTCTGAGGGGAAAAGTGATTATGAGAGATTACTGGGTTAGATAACGACATTGTCCGTAGAGATAGCGAAAGGACGTGACAATATCAGGCTTATGCATGTTTTTTTAAACCTGGCTTAGGCAATAAATATTTGGTCAAAGCCAAGTTTCAAGAAAAATATGCATAAGCCTGATATTGTCACGTGCCTTTCTTTATCTCTACGGACGATGTCGTTATCTAACCCAGTAATCCCTCAGAATCCCTTTTTTCCGGTGAAAAGGGATTCTGAGGAATTACTGGGTTAGATAACGACATCGTCCGTAGAGATAGAGAAAGGCACGTGACAATATCAGGCTTATGCATGTTTCTTAAAACCTGGCTTAGGCAATAAATATTTGGTCAAAACTAGGTTTCAAGAAACATGCAATAGCCAGATATTGTTACGTGCCTTTCGCTATCTCTACGGACGATGTCGTTATCTAACCCAGTAATCACTCAGAATACCTTTTTCCCGGTGAAAAGGGATAATGAGAGATTACTGGGTTAGATAAGGTATTCTGAGGGAAAAAGGGTTATTATGAGAGATTACTGGGTTAGATAACGACATTGTCCGTAGAGATAGCGAAAGGACGTGACAATATCAGGCTTATGCATGTTTCTTGAAACCTGGCGTAGGCAATAAATATTTGGTCAAAGCTAGGTTTCAAGAAACATGCATAAGCCTGATATTGTCACGTGCCTTTCGCTATCTTACGGACGATTAGTTATCTAACCCAGTAATCCCTCAGAATCCTTTTTTCCCGGGAAGGTTTTAAGAAATAAGCATAAGCCTGATATTGTCACGTGCCTTTCGCTATCTCTACGGACGATGTCGTTATCTAACCCAGTAATCTCTTAGAATCTCTTTTTTCCGGTGAAAAGAGATTATGAGGGATTACTGGGTTAGATAAGAGATTCTGAGTGAAAAAAGGATTATGAGGGATTACTGGTTTAGATAACGACATCGTCCGTAGAGATAGCGAAAAGCACGTGACAATATCAGGATTATGCATGTTTCTTGAACCTGTTTAGGCAATAAATATTTGGTCAAAGCCAGGTTTCAAGAAACATGCATAGCCTGATATTGTCACGTGCTTTCGCTATCTCTACGGACGATGTCGTTATCTAACCAGTAATCCCTCAGATCTCTTTTTCCCGGTGAAAAGGAATTATGAGGGATTGCTGGGTTAGATAAGTGATTCTGAGGGGAAAAGAGATTATAAGAGATTACTGGGTTAGATAACGACATTGTCCGTAGAGATAGCGAAAGGACGTAACAATATCAGGCTTATGCATGTTTCTTCAAACCTGGCTTAGGCAATAAATATTTCGTCAAAGCCAAGTTTCAAGAAACATGCATAAGCCTGATATTGTCACGTGCCTTTCGCTATCTCTACGGACGATGTCGTTATCTAACCCAGTAATTACTCAGAATCCCTTTTTCCCGGTGAAAAAGGATTATGAGGAATTACTGGGTTAGATAACGACATCATCCGTAGAGATAGCGAAAGACACGTGACAATATCAGGCTTATGCATGTTTCTTGAAACCTGGCGTAGGCAATAAATATTTGGTCAAAGCTAGGTTTCAAGAAACATGCATAAGCCTGATATTGTCACGTGCCTTTCGCTATCTCTACGGACGATTTAGTTATCTAACCCAGTAATCCCTCAGAATCCCTTTTCCCCTGAAAGGTTTTAAGAAACAAGCATAAGCCTCATATTGTCACGTGCCTTTCGCTATCTCTACGGACGATGTCGTTATCTAACCCATTAATCTCTCAGAATCCATTTTTCCGGGTGAAAAGGGATTATGAGGGATTACTGGTTTAGATAAGAGATTCTGAGTGAAAAAGAGATTATGAGGGATTACTGGGTTAGATATGACATCGTCCGTAGAGATAGCGAAACGCACGTGACAATATCAGGCTTATGCATATTTCTTGAAACCTGGCTTAGACAATAAATATTTGGTCAAAGCCAGGTTTCAAGAAACATGCATAAGCCTGATATTGTCACGTGCCTTTCGCTATCTCTACGGACGATGTCGTTATCTAACCCAGTAATCCCTCAGAATCTCTTTTTCCTGGTGAAAAGGGATTATGAGAGATTGCTGGGTTAGATAAGGAATTCTGAGTGGAAAAGGAATTATGAGAGATTACTGGGTTAGATAACGACATTGTCCGTAGAGATAGCGAAAGGACGTGATAATATCAGGCTTATGCATGTTTCTTGAAACCTGGTTTAGGCAATTAATATTTGGTCAAAGCCAAGTTTCAAGAAACATGCATAAGCCTGATATTGTCACGTGCCTTTCTCTATCTCTACGGACGACGTCGTTATCTAACCCAGTAATCCATCAGAATCCCGTTTTCCCGGTGAAAAGGGATTCTGAGGAATTACTGGGTTAGATAACGACATCGTCCGTAGAGATAGAGAAAGGCACGTGACAATATCAGGCTTATGCATTTTCTTGAAACCTGGCTTAGGCAATAAATATTTCGTCAACGCCATATTTCAAGAAACATGCAATAGCCAGATATTGTCACGTGCCTTTCGCTATCTCTACGGACGATGTCGTTATCTAACCCAGTAATCACTCAGAATACATTTTTCCCGGTGAAAAGGGATTATGAGGGATTACTGGGTTAGATAAGGGATTCTGAGGGGAAAAGGGATTATGAGATATTACTGGGTTAGATAACGACATTGTCCGTAGAGATAGCGAAAGGACGTGACAATATCAGGTTTATGCATGTTTCTTGAAACCTGGCTAAGGCAATAAATATTTCGTCAAAGCCAAGTTTCAAGAAACATACATAAGCCTGATATTGTCACGTGCCTTTCGCTATCTCTACGGACGATGTCGTTATCTAACCCAGTAATTACTCAGAATCACTTTTCCCGGTGAAAAGGGAATATGAGAAATTACTGGGTTAGATAACGACATCATCCGTAGAGATAGCGAAAGACACGTGACAATATCAGGCTTATGCATGTTTCTTGAAACCTGGCGTAGGCAATAAATATTTGGTCAAAACTAGGTTTCAAAAAACATGCATAAGCCTGATATTGTCACGTGCCTTTCGCTATCTCTACGGACGATTTAGTTATCTAACCCAGTAATCCCTCAGAATCCTTTTTCCCCGGGAAGGTTTTAAGAAACAAGCATAAGCCTGATATTGTCACGTGCCTTTCGCTATCTCTACGGATGATGTCGTTATCTAACCCAGTAATATCTCAGAATCTCTTTTTTCCCGGTGAAAAGGGATTATGAGGGATTACTGGGTTAGATAAGAGATTCTGAGTGAAAAAAGGATTATGAGGGATTACTGGTTTAGATAACGACATCGTCCGTAGAGATAGCGAAAAGCACGTGACAATATCAGGATTATGCATGTTTCTTGAAACCTGGCTTAGGCAATAAATATTTGGTCAAAGCCAGGTTTCAAGAAACATGCATATAGCCTGATATTGTCACGTGCCTTTCGCTATCTCTACGGACGATGTCGTTATCTAACCCAGTAATACCTCAGAATCTCTTTTTCCCGGTGAAAAGGGATTATGAGGGATTGCTGGGTTAGATAAGTGATTCTGAGGGGAAAAGAGATTATAAGAGATTACTGGGTTAGATAACGACATTGTCCGTAGAGATAGCGAAAGGACGTAACAATATCAGGCTTATGCATGTTTCTTGAAACCTGGCTTAGGCAAGAAATATTTCGTCAAAGCCAAGTTTCAAGAAACATGCATAAGCCTGATATTGTCACGCGCCTTTCGCTATATCTGCGGACGATGTCGTTATCTAACACAGTATTTACTCAGAATCCCTTTTTCCTGGTGAAAACGGATTATGAGGAATTACTAGGTTAGATAACGACATCATCCGTAGAGATAACGAAAGACACGTGACAATATCAGGCTTATGCATGTTTCTTGAAACCTGGCGTAGGCAATAAATATTTGGTCAAAGTTAGGTTTCAAGAAACATACATAAGCCTGATATTGTCACGTGCCTTTCGCTATCTCTACGGACGATTTAGTTATCTAACCCAGTAATCCCTCAGAATCCTTTTTCCCCGGGAAGGTTTTAAGAAACATGCATAAGCCTGATATTGTCACGTGCCTTTCGCTATCTCTACGGACGATTTAGTTATCTAACCCAGTAATCCCTCAGAATCCTTTTTCCCCGGGAAGGTTTTAAGAAACAAGCATAAGCATGATATTGTCACGTTCCTTTCGCTATCTCTACGGACGATGTCGTTATCTAACCTAGTAATCTCTCGGAATCCCTTTTTTCCGGTGAAAAGGGATTATGAGGGATTACTGGGTTAGATAAGAGATTCTGAGTGAAAAAAGGATTATGAGGGATTACTGGTTTAGATAACGACATCGTCCGTAGAGATAGCGAAAATCACGTGACAATATCAGGCTTATGCATGTTTCTTGAAACCTGGCTTAGGCAATAAATATTTGGTCAAAGCCAGGTTTCAAGAAACATGCATAAGCCTGATATTGTCACGTGTCTTTCGCTATCTCTACGGACGATTTCGTTATCTAACCCAGTAAACCCTCAGAATCCTTTTTCCCTGGTGAAAAGGGATTATGAGGGATTACTGGGTTAGATAAGGGATTCTGAGGGGAAAAGGGATTATGAGAGATTACTGGGTTAGATAACGATATTGTCCGTAGAGATAGCGAAAGGACGTGACAATATCAAGCTTATGCATGTTTCTTGAAACCTGGCTTAGGCAATAAATATTTCGTCATAGCCAAGTTTCAAGAAACATGCATAAGCATGATATTGTCACGTGTCTTTCGCTATCTCTACGGACGATGTCGTTATCTAACCCAGTAATTACTCAGAATCCCTTTTTTCCGGTGAAAAGGGATTCTGAGAGATTACTAGGTTAGATAACGATATCATCCGTAGAGATAGCGTAAGACACGTGACAATATCAGACTTATGCATGTTTCTTAAAACCTGGCGTAGGCAATAAATATTTGGTCAAAGCTAGGTTTCATGAAACATGCATAAGCCTGATATTGTCACGTGCCTTTCGCTATCTCTACGGACGATTTAGTTATCTAATCCAGTAATCACTCAGAATCCCTTTTTCCCGGAAAGGTTTTAAGAAACAAGCATAAGCCTGATGTTGTCACGTGCCTTTCGCTATCTCTACGGACGATGTCGTTATCTAACCCAGTAATCTCTCAGAATCCCTTTTTTCCGGTGAAAATGGATTATGAGAGATTACTGGTTTAGATAAGGGATTCTGAGTGAAAAAGGGATTATGAGGGATTAATGGGTTAGATAACGACATCGTCCGTAGAGATAGCGAAAAGCACGTGACAATATCAGGCTTATGCATGTTTCTTGAAACCTGGCTTAGGCAGTAAATATTTGGTCAAAGCCAGGTTTCAAGAAACATGCATAAGCCTGATATTGTCACGTGCCTTTCTCTATATCTACGGACGATGTCGTTATCTAACCCAGTAATCCCTCAAAATCCCCTTTTGCCGGTGAAAAGGGATTATGAGGGATTGCTGGGTTAGATAAGGGATTCTGAGGGGAAAAGGGATTATAAGAGATTACTGGGTTAGATAACGACATTGTCCGTAGAGATAGCGAAAGGACGTGACAATATCAGGCTTATGCAAGTTTCTTGAAACCTGGCTTAGGCAATTAATATTTGGTCAAAGCCAAGTTTCAAGAAACATGCATAAGCCTGATATTGTCACGTGCCTTTCTCTATGTCTACGGACGACGTCGTTATCTAACCCAGTAATCCCTCAGAATCCCTTTTTCCCGGTGAAAAGGGATTCTGAGGAATTACTGGATTAGATAACGACATCGTCCGTAGAGATAGAGAAAGGCACGTGACAATATCAGGCTTATGCATGTTTCTTGAAACCTGGCTTAGGCAATAAATATTTGGTCAAAGCCAGATTTCAAGAAACATGCAATAGCCAGATATTGTCACGTGCCTTTCGCTATCTCTACGGACGATTTAGTTATCTAACCCAGTAATCACTCAGAATGCTTTTTCCCCGGGAAGGTTTTAAGAAACAAGCATAAGCCTGATATTGTCACGTGCCTTTCGCTATCTCTACGGACGATGTCGTTATCTAACCCAGTAATCTCTCAGAATCCCTTTTTCCCGGTGAAAAGGGATTATGAGGGATTACTAGGTTAGATAAGAGATTCTGAGTGAAAAAAGGATTATGAGGGATTACTGGTTTTGATAACGACATCGTCCGTAGAGATAGCGAAAAGCACGTGACAATATCAGGCTTATACATGTTTCTTGAAACCTGGCTTAGGCAATAAATATTTGGTCAAAGCCAGGTTTCAAGAAACATGCATAAGCCTGATATTGCCACGTGTCTTTCGCTATCTCTACGGATGATGTCTTTATCTAACCCAGTATGTCACGCCCCGGGGGTAACCAGAACCCGGGCCCGCCAACAGATCCGCCGTGCACACAGAGTTTTCCGTGTACACGAAGCGCTGGTAACCTGCTCAGATAGATAATAAACAATAGAAGAGCATAACAGAGCTGAACTAATAAAACTAACAATAATCTCAGACTGAAGGAAAAACAGTAAACTGAAATAAAAGTACAATAAACTCCCAGCTCACCAAAGTAATACAACCAGCTGGCCACAGCCAGACCCAAAAGTAAACTACTATGTCTGAGATACAAAAGGGGAGTACAGTAATAGCCTAGCTAAACTCTCGCTCGGGGTAGACGATCTAGCTAGTCGGCGATCCTCTTACCTCGATCTGCTGCCGAAGGCCCAGCAGCTCCCACAGTCGACTCTGCAAAACAAAGGGGAAGAAGAACAAGAAACAACAATGGGGGTGAGAACTACTAGATAAACCAGTAGCCTCCCCTAGTGGGTAAAACCTCTGATGCTGACGCACCCACTAGGAATAAAGAGGCAAAAAGGAAAGAACAGTGGTATGCAATAAAGACTGCTGAAAAGAAACTACCACTACTATGCCTCTAAATGCAGTGCCAAAAGGTGACTGTATAGATGCAACTATAAAGCTGACTGCCCAAAGAAAACCCAATCAGTGGGCCAGGAAATACTGGCACTGCCTGCTCTGTCATCACTCACAACTCACCAACTGACCGGCACCCATCACGGTCTAAAAGCCTACTCCGGAGTGGCACTCGAGGGGAGCGACCCACACGAGTAAAGTATCTCTGTATCAATCATCTCTGTAACCAATGTCTCACAATAGCAGGACTGGATCATGACCATGATCAAAGTGGGAATACTCCATCCACTAATGCAACCCCGATCCCCAATCTGATGTGATAACAACGTCCGGTCAACCGCCCACAATCCGCGGTCACCGCTGAACCCATAAGTCCCAATCTGATAAGGTAAAAACATCTGGTCAACCGCCTAACATCCGCGGTTGCCACTATGCCCCACAATCCCCAAAACAGTCCCAACTGTCCCAAACTCAAAGTCCAGACACCACTATCTCCAAATCCCGATCAGACTCGAGCATCATGCATCGATAGAGAAGAATAACAATAGCACATGTTTTCTCCTAAGTCAAGTCCCATAATATAGTGCTGCAGTAAGATAGTGGCCTAACTAGATGTCCAATGAGCATGCAAGTGTTCTCTTTTAAAAACATTTAGAAAGGAGCTAAGTTTCATGTGAAAAATACTTTAGAATCATTTTACAAATATTGTTGGGTTACTAAATTGCATGCGGTTCACGATACAGCAATTGTCCAATTTCTTTGTCCCAGATTTATCACATAGAGGCTACTAAATTAATTTAGGGGCTAAAACAATAGATTTATATATCACAGGTTATCTATCACATGCATAGTTGGGAAACTCTTTTATTCCTAGTGTGCAAATCAACAAGGAGGGATACGCAACCACCCACCTCGAAAAGCGTGCACGATGTACCCAGAAAATACCCGCTGTCCTCTAAACACACCGTCAGCTGTAACAATGTCCTACAACATCACATAAGTGTACACGGTGTAAATATAACAATTTCTAAACACACATTTGCTATTTTAAAATCAGCACGCAAAACGAGGAATTTTCACCTCTGTCCCGAGCTCCTAAAATCCCAGAAAATTCACGGTTGCGTTCCTCGCGAAAAATCACCCAAAATCGACTCTTGAATCACCCCGATCCGATATTCCTACGCGGAGAAATAAATCGTCGAAGTTGCCGCTGTCCAAAGATCCAAACAGCAAAATGGGGTGTCAAATCACCTCGGGAATCGTGCCAAGAAATCGGAATCCGAAGAAACTATCAACACGAAAAACGAAGCCCTACCTCTTAGGAACACACTGGCGCAGAAATCGTCGGAATCGGACCTCTGTACTGCGCAGGGGACTCCTCGGACTGAAATGCGACGATAACGGGCCGAAATGGGGGAAAACCGAGGCACGCTGTAAAATCCGGAACGCCGCTGTCGATCTTCCCGAAAATCTGGGAACGCACCACGAGGTAGAAAAATGTGAGAGAAAAACTTCTCTAAAGGCCTCTCCCTCTCAATCCCTCTCTAACTCTCGGAAAAAGCCCAACAAAGGAGGGGAGGGGGCCTTTATATAGGCCCAGCCAACAAATTGGAAAATGACCCCTGTGTCCCCACTTTCGGGCGCAGGGGTCACTTTCGGGCTGCTACAGTGCAGCCCAGCCCACGGAGTTTCGGGCGGCTACAGTGCGGCCCAGCCCACGGCCCATCCCACACGGGATCCGGGTCGGACCGAATTTTGGTCCGACCTGCTCGGGCGTCCGACACGTGTCCCCCGCACAGGGGACAGCGCGCCGGCGAACCGGGCGCGGCCACGTGCCCCCCTGCGGGGCGGCGGGGTGGGTGGCGCCACCCAATGGCGTGGCGCCACGTGGCGGGCCTTTCCCGCCCGACACGCCCGCCGGCCGCCGCTGCCGCGCCGCCTGCGCGCCTGCCCCCGCGTGCGTACGGCCGCAGGCGCGCGCCTGCGGGTGCACCGCGCGCACCTGCGCCGTCCAACCCGGGGCCGCCACGTGGCGCGCCCCGGTGCACCGTGCACCGCGCCCAACCCCGCGCCTGCCCGGCCTGCCCGCGCTGCCCGCGCACCCTCCCGTGCGCCGCGCGCCCTGGACCGGACCAACGGGCGCCTGCCACGTGGCCCGCCGGTGCACCGTGCACCGGCGGCCCGCTCCGTGGACCGAGAGCCGTGCGCCGGCCCAATAACAGGGCGCCACGTGTCCCGGCCGGTCCACAGATCCCCCCATGCACCATTTTGCGCAGAAAACTTCCGGGGGTCCGTTTTTGGGCATCCGGACTCCAAATTAAATAAGTAAATAGCCGTTTTCAAGCGTTTTTCCGCGCTGAATCCAAATACGGCCTCCGCTTAGCCTGATTCCACTCCTAAAATTCGGCAAAGTCAGCCGAAGGTCAGGCTCACTTCCAAATCCACTCTAAGCCCAAACAACACACCCCTTTGACATGTTGGGGCCCAACACACCAACACTAGGTGTTCCACACCCCAAACAGGGGAAAACACAGGGGAAAAACTGGGACACTACATCCTCCCCCACTAACAAAAGTTTCGTCCTCGAAACTAAAATCATACCTCAATCCAGAGCCTCAAACAAGTAGGGGTAGGCGTCCATCATCTCTGACTCTGGCTCCCACGTCGCCTCGCGCTCATCATGATTGCTCCAAAGGATCTTCACATAGGGGATGGTCCGATTGCGCAATTCTTTCACCTCCCGATCAAGAATCCGCACTGGGCGCTCCTCATATCTCAAGTCCTCGCTGATCTCGAGGGGTGCAAAGTCGATGACGTGCGACGGGTCGAAGACGTACCTCCTCAGTGTGGAAACATGAAAAACATCGTGGACACCAGCCAGCCTCGGGGGAAGTGCAAGTCGATAAGCAACAGGCCCGATACGCTCCAACACCTCGAATGGTCCAATGTATCGGGGGCTGAGTTTCCCGCGAATGCCGAACCTCCTGATCCCCTTAGACGGCGAGACTTTCAGAAATACATGATCTCCAACCTGAAACTCTAAGTCTCGTCGCCGAACATCAGCATAACTCCTCTGTCGGCTCTGAGCGGTCTGAAGATGCTGTCGAATCACCCGGACCTTCTCCTCTGCCTCTAGCAGTATATCTGGCCCCAAGGTCCGTCTCTCGCCTACGTCACTCCAATAAAGTGGTGATCGGCACTTGCGTCCATACAACGCTTCAAACGGAGCCATCTGTATGCTCGCTTGAAAGCTGTTGTTGTACGCAAACTCAACCAAGGATAAGTGCCGAATCCAACCCCCGCCGAAATCCAAGACGCAAGCCCTCAGCATGTCCTCCAAGATCTGTATAGTCCGCTCTGACTGCCCATCAGTCTGGGGATGAAAAGCTGTACTGAATCTGAGCCGAGTCCCCATCGCGGTCTGCAAACTCCCCCAAAAACGTGAGGTAAACCTCGGATCTCTATCTGACACAATGGAGGCGGGTACTCCATGCAATCTCACAATCTCATCAAGGTATAGCTGGGCTAGTCGATCGAGTGGCCAAGTAGTCTGCATAGGCAAAAAGTGCGCTGACTTAGTAAGTCGATCCACAACTACCCAGATAGCATCTGCTCCGCCCTGTGCCCTCGGCAATCCGACCACGAAGTCCATGGTAATGTGGTCCCATTTCCACTCAGGAATGGGGAGACTTTGTAACTTGCCAGCTGGCACCCGATGCTCAGCTTTTACCTGCTGACAAGTTAAACACTGGGCCACAAATCTCCCAACATCCCTCTTCATGCCATTCCACCAAAAATGTGCCTTGAGGTCCTTATACATCTTAGTCCCCCCAGGATGAAGGGTATAAGGTGTATAATGGGCCTCTCTCAATATCTGCTCTCTGATCTCAGCATCCACTGGCACACATGCTCGGTCCCTGTACCTCAGTACTCCCGCAGCATCCACTGTAAAATCCCCTGACTGATCACTCGGAAGCTGATCTCGAATCCTGGTCAAGTGGGGGTCCTCACTCTGTTTCTCCCTGATCCTGTCCAGCAGAGTGGGCTGCACGACTAATGACGTCAGTCTAGCAGAGACCCCAGGGGACACAACCTCTATCTCGAGCCGTCTCATCTCCTCCAATAGGGGCGCCTGGTCTGTGATCAACATAGACAAACTCTGAACTGCTCTCCGGCTCAAAGCATCAGCGACCACGTTAGCCTTGCCTGGGTGGTAAAGGATATCCACATCATAATCCTTTAGTAGCTCTAACCACCTGCGCTGCCTCAAATTAAGCTCCTTCTGTGTGAACAGATACTTTAAGCTCTTGTGGTCGGTGTAGATCTCACAATGCTCCCCGTACAGGTAATGGCGCCAAAGCTTCAGTGCAAACACCACGGCAGCGAGCTCTAAGTCGTGGGTAGGGTAATTCTTCTCGTAATCCTTGAGCTGTCTTGACGCATAAGCAATTACCCTCCCATCCTGCATCAACACGCAACCGAGTCCACTGTGTGATGCGTCACTGTAGATCACATATCCTTTCCCCATAACAGGGAGGGAAAGGATAGGAGCAGTCATCAGTCTGTCCTTCAGCTCCTCGAAGCTCTTCTGGCAGTCCTCACTCCAAATAAACTTAACCCCTTTACGCGTCAACCGAGTGAGGGGTGTAGAAAGCTTCGCAAAGCCTTCCACAAACCGACGATAATAACCAGCTAATCCCATGAAGCTGCGCACCTCGGATACAGTCGTCGGTCGGGGCCAATCACGAACTGCCTCAATCTTCGCCGGGTCTACTGCCACACCGGCGGCGGAAATCACATGGCCCAAGAAAGCTACCTCCCGAATCCAAAACTCACACTTTGTCAGCTTGGCGTACAACTTCTTCTCCCGCAGAAGTTGTAGCACAGTCCTCAAGTGCTCCTCATGCTCGGCCTCGTTCCGGGAGTAAACCAGGATATCATCTATGAACACCACCACAAATCGATCCAGGAATGGCCGAAATATCCTGTTCATCAAGTCCATGAAGGCGGCAGGGGCATTGGTCAATCCAAATGGCATAACCGTAAACTCATAATGCCCGTACCGTGATCTGAAAGCAGTCTTAGGAATATCCTCGGCCTTCACCTTTAATTGGTGGTAACCAGACTGTAGATCAATCTTGGAAAAGACACAAGACCCTTGCAGCTGATCAAAGAGATCGTCGATGCGCGGCAGAGGGTACTTGTTCTTAATGGTCACTTTATTCAGCTCCCTATAGTCCACACACAGTCTAAGTGACCCATCTTTCTTCTTCACGAATAGCACCGGTGCTCCCCAGGGTGACACACTGGGTCTAATGAAACCCTTATCCATCAAGTCTTGCAACTGTGCCTTAAGCTCTCTCAGCTCAGCCGGTGCCATCCGATAAGGAGCCTTAGAGATTGGCGCAGTTCCTGGGACTACGTCAATCACAAACTCGATCTCTCTGTCGGGCGGCATACAAGTCAGCTCAGGTGGAAACACATCCGGGAACTCGCGGACGATAGGGATATCCCCGAGTCCCGGCGCCGCCGTAGGCCCCTCAACAACACTAGCCAAGAAGGCTACACATCCTCGGTGAATCATCCGCCTCGCTCGGGAAGTCGAAACCATAGAGGCAAAGAAAGCACTCTGACATCCCCGGTACACCAACACCTCCTGGTCTGGCTCTCTAAAAGTGACAGTCCTCTCGGCACAGTCAATAGTCGCAAAATACCGAGCCAGCCAGTCCATCCCGAGGATCACATCAAAATCCTGCAGCTGTCTCAAGACCAACAGGTCTGCTGGCATAATCCAGGACTCGATCTGCATCGGGCAGGACCAACAACACTCCTCCACGAGCAAAGTATGATCGGGAATCTGTACCTCTCGTGCACGTGGCAAAAGTCCTACCTCTAACCCATGCAATGATGCAAAAGATCTACTAATGAAAGAATGCGATGCTCCAGTATCAAATAAGGTGCGAGTCCTAATGCCAGAAAGTAAAGTGATACCTGCCACCACATGGTCCGCTGCTGAAGAATCCTCTCCCTGGGCAGCATACACCCGCCCACTCTGAGCTGGAGGGCGATAATCTGTGGAATGGGAGGAAGATGGCCTGCTCGCTGGAGCATATGGCCGCTGAGCCGTCGACCGCTGCTGCGATGATGCTGGGGCAGATGCTGAAGAAGGGGCGGCTGAGGTCGAAAAGGGGCACGCAGCTCGAATGTGCCCTGGCTGTCCACATCCATAGCAACGACCCCACCGCTGGTCGCAGGTGCCGGGGAAATGCGGACCTCCACAGAAAATACAACTGCTGGGAGCCCGTGTCTGTCGGGACTGCTGCTGCTGAGACTGTCGCTGTCGCTGTGGCTGCCGCTGAGATCCGCGCTGCGACGACTGCGATCTCTGCTGCTGCTGCTGCTGCTGCTGCTGCTGGGGCCTCTGGGATCCACCAGGCCCTCGCCGCTCCGAACGCCCACGGCCCTGAAACTGAGGCGGTGGCGGTCGGGGCGGCCTCCAAGCACTGGCCTGTCCCCCCTCATCCTGGGCTGGTCGCTTTCTGTCGGAGCCCTGAGCGACCGCAGCCCTCTGTCTGGCCACCACCTGATCACCTCTCTCCACCCACTGTGCATGCTCTGCGGCTGCATCCAGAGTCTGAAATCTCTGAGCATGCACCAGGGTGTAAATCTCTGGGCGAAGGCCTCCCTCGAACATCTCAACCTGGTGCGGCCCGTCACGAGCAACGTAGGGCACGCAGTTCAACAACTCCATGAACTCCTGGAAATAGGCATGGGTCGATCGCTCGCCCTGCTGCAGATTCTTCAGGTCGTCCTCCAACTTCTTCTTCACACTGGTCGAAAAATAAGTGTCCAACACCAACCGTCGGAACTCCTCCCAGGGCAGCTGCCGAGAAATCCGGAACTCCAGTGGCTCCACCCGCTGCCACCAAAAATCAGCATCCCCGTCCAAACAGTGCACCGCCATGTGCACTCGATACTTCGGGTCGATGAAGAAATCCCGAAAAAGCTTCTCCATCGCAGAAAGCCATTTCCCAACAGCCGAGGGCGGGGCATCCCGCCCTGAAAATCTCGGTGGTCCCCGCTTAACAAACTGGGCGAGTTTGTCAGCAAAATCCCGCTCCTCCTCCGCAGTCAAAGGCTGTACAGCTCCAGGAGCCCCGCTACTCGAAGATGGCGCTGACGGCACAAAAGGGGCAACAGGGGGCACAAAGGCCTCAGGAACAGCTGGGGGTGGTGTCTCTCTCTGAGCGAGCAGCTGATCGATCCTCTGCTGCTGCTGACGATGGCTCTCCGCCAATTGGGCCAACATGGCCCGCAGCTCACCAATCTCAGTGGATCCCGACTGCTCCGGCTCACCAGGGGGTGTAGGGGCACCCAGAGCGGGAATCCGACGTCGGGGAGGCATCCTGCCACAAGGAAAAATACGAATCAGTAACATAACCCCAGACGACCCAATCAAGCGAAAGTCAAAGACATCCCCCAATTTCTGCGACTTTATGTTGTCTGCAGCCAACATAACGGTCCCCCAGAAATTGGGTATGTCGATCCCTCCTCACTCACTGGAAGAGTCCAATAAATAAATCAACGACTTTCGCAAAGTGTCACGCCTCTCACGCCCTATCATCCTAGGGTCTGCCAAAAGCCTAGGGTTTCCTAAGTCCCAACTGACCTATCCCTAAGCTCTGATACCAACTTAATCTGTCACGCCCCGGGGGTAACCAGAACCCGGGCCCGCCAACAGATCCGCCGTGCACACAGAGTTTTCCGTGTACACGAAGCGCTGGTAACCTGCTCAGATAGATAATAAACAATAGAAGAGCATAACAGAGCTGAACTAATAAAACTAACAATAATCTCAGACTGAAAAAAACAGTAAACTGAAATAAAAGTACAATAAACTCCCAGCTCACCAAAATAATACAACCAGCTGGCCACAGCCAGACCCAAAAGTAAACTACTATGTCTGAGATACAAAAGGGGAGTACAGTAATAGTCTAGCTAAACTCTCGCTCGGGGTAGACGATCTAGCTAGTCGGCGATCCTCTTACCTCGATCTGCTGCCGAAGGCCCAGCAGCTCCCACAGTCGACTCTGCAAAACAAAGGGGAAGAAGGAACAAGAAACAACAATGGGGGTGAGAACTACTAGATAAACCAGTAGCCTCCCCTAGTGGGTCAAACCTCTGATGCTGACGCACCCACTAGGAGTAAAGAGGCAAAAAGGAAAGAACAGTGGTATGCAATAAAGACTGCTGAAAAGAAACTACCACTACTATGCCTCTAAATGCAGTGCCAAAAGGTGACTGTATAGATGCAACTATAAAGCTGACTGCCCAAAGAAAACCCAATCAGTGGGCCAGGAAATACTGGCACTGCCTGCTCTGTCATCACTCACAACTCACCAACTGACCGGCACCCATCACGGTCTAAAAGCCTACTCCGGAGTGGCACTCGAGGGGAGCGACCCACACGAGTAAAGTATCTCTGTATCAATCATCACTGTAACCAACGTCTCACAATAGCAGGACTGGATCATGACCATGATCAAAGTGGGAATACTCCATCCACTAATGCAACCCCGATCCCCCAATCTGATGTGATAACAACGTCCGGTCAACCGCCCACAATCCGCGGTCACCGCTGAACCCATAAGTCCCAATCTGATAAGGTATAAACATCTGGTCAACCGCCTAACATCCGCGGTTGCCACTATGCCCCACAATCCCTCAAAACAGTCCCAACTGTCCCAAACTCAAAGTCCAGACACCACTATCTCCAAATCCCGATCAGACTCGAGCATCATGCATCGATAGAGAAGAATAACAATAGCACATGTTTTCTCCTAAGTCAAGTCCCATAATATAGTGCTGCAGTAAGATAGTGGCCTAACTAGATGTCCAATGAGCATGCAAGTGTTCTCTTTTAAAAACATTTAGAAAGGAGCTAAGTTTCATGTGAAAAATACTTTAGAATCATTTTACAAATATTGTTGGGTTACTAAATTGCATGCGGTTCACGATACAGCAATTGTCCAATTTCTTTGTTCCAGATTTATCACATAGAGGCTACTAAATTAATTTAGGGGCTAAAACAATAGATTTATATATCACAGGTTATCTATCACATGCATAGTTGGGAAACTCTTTTATTCCTAGTGTGCAAATCAACAAGGAGGGATACGCAACCACCCACCTCGAAAAGCGTGCACGATGTACCCAGAAAATACCCGCTGTCCTCTAAACACACCGTCAGCTGTAACAATGTCCTACAACATCACATAAGTGTACACGGTGTAAATATAACAATTTCTAAACACACATTTGCTGTTTTAAAATCAGCACGCAAAACGAGGAATTTTCACCTCTGTCCCGAGCTCCTAAAATCACAGAAAATTCACGGTTGCGTTCCTCGCGAAAAATCACCCAAAATCGACTCTTGAATCACCCCGATCCGATATTCCTACGCGGAGAAATAAATCGTCGAAGTTGCCGCTGTCCAAAGATCCAAACAGCAAAATGGGGTGTCAAATCACCTCGGGAAGCGTGCCAAGAAATCGGAATCCGAAGAAACTATCAACACGAAAAACGAAGCCCTACCTCTTAGGAACACACTGGCGCAGAAATCGTCGGAATCGGACCTCTGTACTGCGCAGGGGACTCCTCGGACTGAGAAGCGACGATAACGGGCCGAAATGGGGGAAAACCGAGGCACGCTGTAAAATCCGGAACGCCGCTGTCGATCTTCCCGAAAATCTGGGAACGCACCACGAGGTAGAAAAATGTGAGAGAAACAACTTCTCTAAAGGCCTCTCCCTCTCAATCCCTCTCAAACTCTCGGAAAAAGCCCAACAAAGGAGGGGAGGGGGCCTTTATATAGGCCCAGCCAACAAATTGGAAAATGACCCCTGTGTCCCCACTTTCGGGCGCAGGGGTCACTTTCGGGCTGCTACAGTGCAGCCCAGCCCACGGAGTTTCGGGCGGCTACAGTGCGGCCCAGCCCACGGCCCATCCCACACGGGATCCGGGTCGGACCGAATTTTGGTCCGACCTGCTCGGGCGTCCGACACGTGTCCCCCCGCACAGGGGACAGCGCGCCCGGCGAACCGGGCGCGGCCACGTGCCCCCCCTGCGGGGCGGCGGGGTGGGTGGCGCCACCCAATGGCGTGGCGCCACGTGGCGGGCCTTTCCCGCCCGACACGCCCGCCGGCGCCGCTGCCGCGCCGCCTGCGCGCCTGCGCCCCCGCGTGCGTACGGCCGCAGGCGCGCGCCTGCGGGTGCACCGCGCGCACCTGCGCCGTCCAACCCGGGGCCGCCACGTGGCGCGCCCCGGTGCACCGTGCACCGCGCCCAACCCCGCGCCTGCCCGGCCTGCCCGCGCTGCCCGCGCACCCTCCCGTGCGCCGCGCGCCCTGGACCGGACCAACGGGCGCCTGCCACGTGGCCCGCCGGTGCACCGTGCACCGGCGGCCCGCTCCGTGGACCGAGAGCCGTGCGCCGGCCCAATAACAGGGCGCCACGTGTCCCGGCCGGTCCACAGATCCCCCCATGCACCATTTTGCGCAGAAAACTTCCGGGGGTCCGTTTTTGGGCATCCGGACTCCAAATTAAATAAGTAAATAGCCATTTTCAAGCGTTTTTCCGCGCTGAATCCAAATACGGCCTCCGCTTAGCCTGATTCCACTCCTAAAATTCGGCAAAGTCAGCCGAAGGTCAGGCTCACTTCCAAATCCACTCTAAGCCCAAACAACACACCCCTTTGACATGTTGGGGCCCAACACACCAACACTAGGTGTTCCACACCCCAAACAGGGGAAAACACAGGGGAAAAAACTGGGACACTACACAGTATACCCTCAGAATCCTTTTTCCCTGGTGAAAAGGGATTATGAGGGATTACTGGGTTAGATAAGGGATTCTGAGGGGAAAAAGGAATTATGAGAGATTACTGGGTTAGATAACGACATTGTCCGTAGAGATAGCGAAAAAACGTGACAATATCAGGCTTATGCATGTTTCTTGAAACCTGGCGTAGGCAATAAATATTTGGTCAAAGCTAGGTTTCATGAAACATGCATAAGCTTGATATTATCACGTGCCTTTCGCTATCTCTACGGACGATTTAGTTATCTAATCCAGTAATCCCTCAGAATCCCTTTTCCCCGGAAAAGTTTTAAGAAACAAGCATAAGCCTGATGTTGTCACGTGCCTTTCGTTATCTCTACGGACGATGTCGTTATCTAACCCAGTAATCTCTCAGAATCCCTTTTTTCCGGTGAAAAGGGATTATGAGAGATTACTGGGTTAGATAAGGGATTCTGAGGGAAAAAAGGATTATGAGAGATTACTGGGTTAGATAACGACATTTTCCGTAGAGATAGCGAGAGGACGTGACAATATCAGGCTTATGCATGTTTCATGAAACCTGGCATAGGCAATAAATATTTGGTCAAAGCCAAGTTTCAAGAAACATGCATAAGCCTGATATTGTCACGTGCCTTTCTCTATCTCTACGGACGATATCGTTATCTAACCCAGTAATCCCTCAGAATCCCTTTTTTCCGGTGAAAAGGGATTCTGAGAGATTACTGGGTTAGATAACGACATCGTCCGTAGAGATAGGGAAAGGCACGTGACAATATCAGGCTTATGCATGTTTGTTGAAACCTGGTTTAGGCAATAAATATTTGGTCAAAGCCAGATTTTAAGAAACATGCATAAGCAGATATTGTCACGTGTCTTTCGCTATCTCTACGGACGATGTCGTTATCTAACCCAGTAATCACTCATAATACCTTTTTCCCGGTGAAAAGGGATTATGAGAGATTAATGGGTTAGATAAGGGATTCTGAGTGAAAAAGGAATTATGAGGGATTACTGGGTTAGATAACGACATCGTCCGTAGAGATAGCGAAAGGCAAGTGACAATACCAGGCTTATGCATGTTTCTTGAGACCTGGCTTAGGCAATAAATATTTTGTCAAAACCAGGTTTCAAGAAACATGTATACGCCTGATATTGTCACGTGCTTTTCGCTATCTCTACGGACGAGGTCGTTATCTAACCAGTAATCTCTCAGAATTCCTTTTTCCCGGTGAAAAGGGATTATGAGGGATTACTGGGTTAGATAAGGGATTCTGAGTGAAAAAGGGATTATGAGTGATTACTGGGTTCGATAACGACATCGTCCCTAAAGATAGCGAAAAGAACGTGACAATATCAGGCTTATGCATGTTTCTTTAAATCTGGCTTAGGCAATAAATATTTGGTCAAAGCCAGGTTTTCAAGAAACATGCATAAGCTTGATATTGTCACGTGCCTTTCGCTATCTCTACGGACGATGTCGTTATCTAAACCAGTAATCCCTCAGAATCCCTTTTTCCCGGTGAAAATGGATTATGAGGGATTACTGGATTAGATAAGGGATTCTGAGGGGAAAAAGGATTATGAGGGATTACTGGGTTAGATAACGACATTGTCCGTAGAGATAGCGAAAGGACGTGACAATATCAGGCTTATGCGTGTTTCTTGAAACCTGGCTGAGGCAATAAATATTTGGTCAAAGCCAAGTTTCGAAAAAACATGCATAAGCCTGATATTGTCACGTGCCTTTCTCTATCTCTACGGACGATGTCGTTATCTAACCCAGTAATCCCTGAGAATCCCTTTTCCCCTCAGAATTCTTATCTAACCCAGTATTCCCTCATAATCCATTTTCACCGGGAAAAAGGGATTCTGAGGGATTACTGGTAAAGATAACGACATCGTCCGTAGAGATAGCGAAAGGCACGTGACAATATCAGGCTTATGCATGTTTCTTGAAACCTGGCTTTGACCAAATATTTATTGCCTAAGCCAGGTTTCAAGAAACAAGCATAAGCCTGATATTGTCACGTGCCTTTCGCTATCTCTACGGACGATGTCGTTATCTAACCCAGTAATCCCTCAGAATCCCTTTTTCATAATCCCTTTTCACCGGAAAAAAGGGATTCTGAGAGATTACTGGGTTAGATAAGAGATTCTGAGTGAAAAAAGGATTATGAGGGATTACTGGTTTAGATAACGACATCGTCCTTAGAGATAGCGAAAAGGACGTGACAATATCAGGATTATGCATGTTTCTTGAAACCTGGCTTAGGCAATAAATATTTGGTCATAGCCAGGTTTCAAAAAACATGCATAAGCCTGATATTGTCACGTGCCTTTCGCTATCTCTACGGACGATGTCGTTATCTAACCCAGTAATCCCTCAAAATCCATTTTTCCCGGTGAAAAGGGATTATGAGGGATTGCTGGGTTAGATAAGTGATTCTGAGGGGAAAATGGATTATAAGAGATTACTGGGTTAGATAACGACATTGTCCGTAGAGATAGCGAAAGGACGTAACAATATCAGGCTTATGCATGTTTCATGAAACCTGGCTTAGGCAATAAATATTTCGTCAAAGCCAAGTTTCAAGAAACATGCATAAGCCTGATATTGTCACGTGCCTTTCGCTATCTCTACGGACGATGTCGTTATCTAACCAAGTAATTACTCAGAATCCCTTTTTCCCGGTGAAAAGGGATTCTGAGGCATTACTGGGTTAGATAACGACATCGTCCTTAGAGATAGAGAAAGGCACGTGACAATATCAGGCTTATGCATGTTTCTTGAAACCTGGCTTAGGCAATAAATATTTGGTCAAAGCCAGGTTTCAAGAAACATGCATAAGCCTGATATTGTCACGTGCCTTTCGCTATCTCTACGGACGATGTTGTTATCTAACCCAGTAATCCCTCAGAATCTCTTTTTCCCGGTGAAAAGGAATTATGAGGGATTACTGGGTTAGATAAGGGATTCTGAGGGGAAAAGGGATTATGAGGGATTACTGGGTTAGATAACTACATTGGCCGTAGAGATAGCGAAAGGACGTGACAATATCAGGCTTATGCATGTTTCTTGAAACCTGGCTTAGGCAATAAATATTTGGTCAAAGCCAAGTTTCAAGAAACATGCATAAGCCTGATATTGTCACGTGCCTTTCTCTATCTCTACGGACGATGTCGTTATCAAACCCAGTAATCCCTCAGAATCCCATTTTCCCGGTGAAAACAGATTCTGATGGATTACTGGGTTAGATAACGACATCGTCCGTAGAGATAGAGAAAGGCACGTGACAATATCAGGCTTATGCATGTTTCTTGAAACCAGGCTTAGGCAATAAATATTTGGTCAAAGCCAGATTTCAATAAACATGCATAAGCCAGATATTGTCACGTGCCTTTCGCTATCTCTACGGACGATGTCGTTATCTAACCCAGTAATCACTCAGAATACATTTTTCCCGGTGAAAGGGGATTATGAGAGATTACTGGGTTAGATAAGGGATTCTGAGGAAAAAATGGATTACGAGGGATTACTGGGTTAGATAACGACATCGTCCTAGAGATAGCGAAAGACACGTGACAATATCAGGCTTATGCATATTTTTTGAAACCTGGCGTAGGTAATAAATATTTGGTCAAAGCTAGGTTTCAAGAAACGTGCATAAGCCTGATATTGTCACGTGCCTTTCGCTCTCTCTATAGACGGTTTCGTTATCTAACCCAGTAATCTCTCAGAATCCCTTTTCCCCGGGAAGGTTTTAAGAAACATGCATAAGCCTGATATTGTCAGGTGCTTTTCGCTATCTCTACGGTCGATGTCGTTATCTAACCCAGTAATCTCTCAGAATCCCTTTTTTTCGGTGAAAAGAGATTATGAGGAATTACTGGGTTAGATAAGGGATTCTGAGGGGAAAAAGTATTATGAGGGATTACTGGGTTAGATAACGACATTGTCCGTAGAGATAGCGAAAGGACGTAACAATATCAGGCTTATGCGTGTTTCTTGAAACCTGGCTGAGGCAATAAATATTTGGTCAAAGTCAAGTTTCAAAAAAACATGCATAAGCCTGATATTGTCACGTGCCTTTCTCTATCTCTACGGACGATGTCGTTATCTAACCCAGTAATCCCTCAGAATCCCTTTTCCCCTCAGAATCCCTTATCTAACCCAGTAATCCCTCATAATCCATTTTCACCGGGAAAAATAGATTCTGAGAGATTATTGGTTTAGATAACGACATCGTCCGTAAAGATAGCGAAAGGCACGTGACAATATCAGGCTTATGCATGTTTCTTGAAACCTGGCTTTGACCAAATATTTATTGCCTAAGCCAGGTTTCAAGAAACAAGCATAAGCTTGATATTGTCACGTGCCTTTCGCTATCTCTACGGACGATGTCGTTATCTAACCCAGTAATCCCTCAGAATCCCTTTTTCATAATCCCTTGTCACCGGGAAAAAGGGATTCTGAGAGATTACTGGGTTAGATAAGAGATTCTGAGTGAAAAAAGGATTATGAGGGATTACTGGTTTAGATAACGATATCGTCCGTAGAGATAGTGAAAAGGACGTGACAATATCAGGATTATGCATTTTTCTTGAAACCTGGCTTAGGCAATAAATATTTGGTCAAAACCAGGTTTCAAAAAACACGCATAAGCCTGATATTGTCACGTGCCTTTCGCTATCTCTACGGACGATGTCGTTATCTAACCCAGTAATCCCTCAGAATCCCTTTTTCCCGGTGAAAAGGGATTATGAGGGATTGCTGGGTTAGATAAGTGATTCTGAGGGGAAAATGGATTATAAGAGATTACTGGGTTAGGTAACGACATTGTCCGTAGAGATAGCGAAAGGACGTAACAATATCAGGCTTATGCATGTTTCATGAAACCTGGCTTAGGCAATAAATATTTCGTCAAAGCTAAGTTTCAAGAAACATGCATAAGCCTGATATTGTCACGTGCCTTTCGCTATCTCTACGGACGATGTCGTTATCTAACCCAGTAATTACTCAGAATCCCTTTTTCCCGGTGAAAATGGATTCTGAGGCATTACTGGGTTAGATAACGACATCGTCCGTAGAGATAGAGAAAGGCACGTGACAATATCAGGCTTATGCATGTTTCTTGAAATCTGGCTTAGGTAATAAATATTTGGTCAAAGCCAGGTTTCAAGAAACATGCATAAGCCTGATATTGTCACGTGCCTTTTGCTATCTCTACCGACGATGTCGTTATCTAACCCAGTAATCCCTCAGAATCTCTTTTTCCCGGTGAAAAGAAATTATGAGGGATTACTGGGTTAGATAAGGGATTCTGAGGGGAAAAGGGATTATGAGGGATTACTGGGTTAGATAACGACATTGTCCGTAGAGATAGCGAAAGGACGTGACAATATCAGGCTTATGCATGTTTCTTGAAACCTGGCTTAGGCAATAAATATTTGGTCAAAGCCAAGTTTCAAGAAACATGCATAAGCCTGATATTGTCACGTGCCTTTCTCTATCTCTACGGACGATGTCGTTATCAAACCCAGTAATCCCTCAGAATCCCATTTTCCCGGTGAAAACGGATTCTGAGGGATTACTGGGTTAGATAACGACATCGTCCGTAGAGATAGAGAAAGGCACGTGACAATATCAGGCTTATGCATGTTTCTTGAAACCAGGCTTAGGCAATAAATATTTGGTCAAAGCCAGATTTCAATAAACATGCATAAGCAAGATATTGTCACGTGCCGTTCGCTATCTCTACGGACGATGTCGTTATCTAACCCAGTAATCCCTCAGAATCCCTTTTTCCCGGTGAAAAGGGATTATGAGGGATTGCTGGGTTAGATAAGTGATTCTGAGGGGAAAATGGATTATAAGAGATTACTGGGTTAGATAACGACATTGTCCGTAGAGATAGCGAAAGGACGTAACAATATCAGGCTTATGCATGTTTCATGAAACCTGGCTTAGGCAATAAATATTTCGTCAAAGCCAAGTATCAAGAAACATGCATAAGCCTGATATTGTCACGTGCCTTTCGCTATCTCTACGGAAGATGTCGTTATCTATCCCAGTAATTACTCAGAATCCCTTTTTCCCGGTGAAAAGGAATTCTGAGGCATTACTGGGTTAGATAACAACATCGTCCGTAGAGATAGAGAAAGACACGTGACAATATCAGGCTTATACATGTTTCTTGAAACCTGGCTAAGGCAATAAATATTTGGTCAAAGCCAGGTTTCAAGAAACAGGCATAAGCCTGATATTGTCACGTGACTTTCGCTATCTCTACGGACGATGTCGTTATCTAACCCAGTAATCCCTCAGAATCTTTTTTTCCGGTGAAAAGGAATTATGAGGGATTACTGGGTTAGATAAGGGATTCTGAGGGGAAAAGGGATTTTGAGGGATTACTGGGTTAGATAACGACATTGTCCGTAGAGATAGCGAAAGGACATGACAATATCAGGCTTATGCATGTTTCTTGAAACCTGACTTAGGCAATAAATATTTGGTCAAAACAAGTTTCAAGAAACATGCATAAGCCTGATATTCTCACGTGCCTTTCTCTATCTCTACGGACGATATCGTTATCAAACCCAGTAATCCCTTAGAATCCCATTTTCCCGGAGAAAACGGATTCTGAGGGATTACTGGGTTAGATGACGACATCGTCCGTAGAGATAGAGAAAGGCACATGACAATATCAGGCTTATGCATGTTTCTTGAAACCAGGCTTAGGCAATAAATATTTGGTCAAAGCCAGATTTCAATAAACATGCATAAGCCAGATATTGTCACGTGCCTTTCGCTATCTCTACGGACGATATCGTTATCTAACCCAGTAATCACTCAGAATACCTTTTTCTCGGTGAAAAGGGATTATGAGATATTACTGGGTTAGATAAGGGATTCTGAGGAAAAAATGGATTATGAGGGATTACTGGGTTAGATAACGACATCGTCGTAGAGATAGCGAAAGACACGTGACAATATCAGGCTTATGCATGTTTCTTGAAACCTGGCTTTGACGGGCGATGTCGTTATCTAACCCAGTAATCTCTCAGAATTCTTTTTTCCCGGTGAAAAGGGATTATGAGGGATTACTGGTTTAGATAAGGGATTCTGAGAGGAAAAGGGATTCTGAGGGATTACTGGTTTAGATAACGACATCGTCCGTAGAGATAGCGAAAGGCACGTGACAATATCAGGCTTATGAATGTTTCTTGAAACCTGGCTTTGACCAAATATTTATTGCCTAAGCCAGGTTTCAAGAAACAAGCATAAGCTTGATATTGTCACGTGCCTTTCGCTATCTCTACGGACGATGTCGTTATCTAACCCAGTAATCCCTCAGAATCCCTTTTTCATAATCCCATTTCACCGGGAAAAAGAGATTCTGAGAGATTACTGGGTTAGATAAGAGATTCTGAGTGAAAAAAAGGATTATGAGGGATTACTGGTTTAGATAACGACATCGTCCGTAGAGATAGCGAAAAGGACGTGACAATATCAGGATTATGCATTTTTCTTGAAACCTGGCTTAGGCAATAAATATTTGGTCAAAGCCAGGTTTCAAAAAACATGCATAAGCCTGATATTGTCACGTACCTTTCGCTATCTCTACGGACGATGTCGTTATCTAACCCAGTAATCCCTCAGAATCCCTTTTTCCCGGTGAAAAGGGATTATGAGGGATTGCTGGGTTAGATAAGTGATTCTGAGGGGAAAATGGATTATAAGAGATTACTGGGTTAGATAACGATATTGTCCGTAGAGATAGCGAAAGGGCGTAACAATATCAGGCTTATGCATGTTTCATGAAACCTGGCTTAGGCAATAAATATTTCGTCAAAGCCAAGTTTCAAGAAACATGCATAAGCCTGATATTATCACGTGCCTTTCGCTATCTCTACGGACGATGTCGTTATCTAACCCAGTAATTACTCAGAATCCCTTTTTCCCGGTGAAAAGGGATTCTGAGGCATTACTGGGTTAGATAACGACATCGTCCGTAGAGATAGAGAAAGGCACGTGACAATATCAGGCTTATGCATGTTTCTTGAAACCTGGCTTAGGCAATAAATATTTGGTCAAAGCCAGGTTTCAAGAAACATGCATAAGCCTGATATTGTCACGTGCCTTTCGCTATCTCTACGGACGATGTCGTTATCTAACCCAATAATCCCTCAGAATCCCTTTTTCTCGGTGAAAAGGGATTATGAGGGATTGCTGGGTTAGATAAGTGATTCTGAGGGGAAAATAGATTATAAGAGATTACTGGGTTAGATAACGACATTGTCCGTAGAGATAGCGAAGGGACGTAACAATATCAGGCTTATGCATGTTTCATGAAACCTGGCTTAGGCAATAAATATTTCGTCAAAGCCAAGTTTCAAGAAACATGCATAAGCCTGATATTGTCACGTGCCTTTCGCTATCTCTACGGACGATGTCGTTATCTAACCCAGTAATTACTCAGAATCCCTTTTTTCCGGTGAAAAGGGATTCTGAGACATTACTGGGTTAGATAACGACATCGTCCGTAGAGATAGAGAAAGGCACGTGACAATATCAGGCTTATGCATGTTTCTTGAAACCTGGCTTAGGCAATAAATATTTGGTCAAAGCCAGGTTTCAAGAAACATGCATAAGCCTGATATTGTCACGTGCCTTTCGCTATCTCTACGGACGATGTCGTTATCTAACCCAGTAATCCCTCAGAATCTCTTTTTCCCGGTGAAAAGGAATTATGAGGGATTACTGGGTTAGATAAGGGATTCTGAGGGGAAAAGGGATTATGAGGGATTACTGGGTTAGATAACGACATTATCCGTAGAGATAGCGAAAGGACGTGACAATATCAGGCTTATGCATGTTTCTTGAAACCTGGCTTAGGCAATAAATATTTGGTCAAAGCCAAATTTCAAGAAACTTGCATAAGCCTGATATTGTCACGTGCCTTTCTCTATCTCTACGGACGATGTCGTTATCAAACCCAGTAATCCCTCAGAATCCCATTTTCCCGGTGAAAACGGATTCTGAGGGATTACTGGGTTAGATAACGACATCGTCCGTAGAGATAGAGAAAGGCACGTGACAATATCAGGCTTATGCAAGTTTCTTGAAACCAGGCTTAGGCAATAAATATTTGGTCAAAGCCAGATTTCAATAAACATGCATAAGCCAGATATTGTCACGTGCCTTTCGCTATCTCTACGGACGATGTCGTTATCTAACCCAGTAATCACTCAGAATACCTTTTTACCGGTGAAAAGGGATTATGAGAGATTACTGGGTTAGATAAGGGATTCTGAGGAAAAAATAGATTATGAGGGATTACTGGGTTAGATAACGACATCGTCCTAGAGATAGCGAAAGACACGTGACAATATCAGGCTTATGCATGTTTTTTGAAACCTGACGTAGGTAATAAATATTTGGTCAAAGCTAGGTTTCAAGAAACATGCATAAGCCTGATATTGTCACGTGCCTTTCGCTATCTCTACGGACGATGTCGTTATCTAACCCAGTAATCCCTCAGAATCTCTTTTTCCCGGTGTAAAGGAATTAGGAGGGATTACTGGGTTTGATAAGTGATTCTAAGGGGAAAAGGGATTATGAGGGATTACTGGGTTAGATAACTACATTGTCCGTAGAGATAGCGAAAGGACGTGACAATATCAGGCTTATGCATGTTTCTTGAAACCTGGCATAGGCAATAAATATTTGGTCAAAGCCAAGTTTCAAGAAACATGCATAAGCCTGATATTGTCACGTGCCTTTCTCTATCTCTACGGACGATGTCGTTATCAAACCCAGTAATCCCTCAGAATCCCATTTTCCCGGTGAAAACGGATTCTGAGGGATTACTGGATTAGATAACGACATCGTCCGTAGAGAAAGAGAAAGGCACGTGACAATATCAGGCTTATGCATGTTTCTTGAAACCAGGCTTAGGCAATAAATATTTGGTCAAAGCCAGATTTCAATAAACATGCATAAGCCAGATATTGTCACGTGCCTTTCGCTATCTCTACGGACGATGTCGTTATCTAACCCAGTAATCACTCAGAATACCTTTTTCCCGGTGAAAAGGGATTATGAGAGATTACTGGGTTAGATAAGGGATTCTGAGGAAAAAATGGATTATGAGGGATTACTGGGTTAGATAACGACATCGTCCTAGAGATAGCGAAAGACACGTGACAATATCAGGCTTATGCATGTTTTTTGAAACCTGGCGTAGGTAATAAATATTTGGTCAAAGCTAGGTTTCAAGAAACATGCATAAGCCTGATATTGTCACGTGCCTTTCGCTCTCCCTACAGACGGTTTCGTTATCTAACCCAGTAATCTCTCAGAATCCCTTTTCCCCGGGAAGGTTTTAAGAAACATGCATAAGCCTGATATTGTCACGTGCTTTTCGCTATCTCTACGGTCGATGTCGTTATCTAACCCAGTAATCTCTCAGAATCTCTTTTTCTCGGTGAAAAGGGATTATGAGGGATTACTGGGTTAGATAAGGGATTCTGAGTGAAAAATGGATTATGAGGGATTACTGGGTTAGATAACGACATCGTCCGTAGAGATAGCGAAAAGCACGTGACAATATCGGGCTTATGCATGTTTCTTGAAACCTGGCTTAGGCAATAAATATTTGGTCAAAACCAGGTTTCAAGAAACATGCATAAGCCTGATATTGTCACGTGCTTTTCGCTATATCTACGGACGAGGTCGTTATCTAACCCAGTAATCTCTCAGAATTACTTTTTTCCGGTGAAAAGGGATTATGAGGGATTACTGGGTTTGATAAGGGTTCTGAGTGCAAAAGGGATTATGAGGGATTACTGGGTTAGATAACGACATCGTCCCTAGAGATAGCGAAAAGCACGTGACAATATCAGGCTTATGCATGTTTCTTGAAACCTGGTTTAGGCAATAAATACTTTGTCAAAGACCAGGTTTCAAGAAACATGCATAAGCCTGATATTGTCACGTGCCTTTCGCTATCTCTACGGACGATGACGTTATCTAACCCAGTAATCCCTCAGAACCCCTTTTTCCCGATGAAAAGAGATTATGAGGGATTACTGGGTTAGATAAGAAATTCTGAGGGAAAAAGAGATTATGAGAGATTACTGGGTTAGATAACGACATTGTCCGTAGAGATAGCGAAAGGACGTGACAATATCAGGCTTATGCATGTTTCATGAAACCTGGCTTAGGCAATAAATATTTGGTCAAAGCCAAGTTTCAAGAAACATGGATAAGCCTGATATTGTCACGTGCATTTCTCTATCTCTACGGACGATATCGTTATCTAACCCAGTAATCTCTCAGAATCCTTTTTTTCCGGTGAAAAGGGATTCTGAGGGATTACTGGGTTAGATAACGACATCGTCCGTAGAGATAGGGAAAGGCACGTGACAATATCAGGCTTATGCATGTTTGTTGAAAACCTGGTTTAGGCAATAAATATTTGGTCAAAGCCTGATTTTAAGAAACATGCATAAGCCAGATATTGTCACGTGCCTTTCGCCATCTGTACGGACGATGTCGTTATCTAACCCAGTAATCACACATAATACCTTTTTCCCGATGAAAAGGGATTATGAGAGATTAGTGGGTTAGATAAGGGATTCTGAGTGAAAAAGGAATTATGAGGGATTTCTGGGTTAGATAACGACATCGTCCGTAGAGATAGCGAAAGGCAAGTGACAATACCAGGCTTATGCATGTTTCTTGAAACCTGGCTTAGGTAATAAATATTTTGTCAAAACCATGTTTCAAGAAACATGCATAAGCCTGATATTGTCACGTGCCTTTCGCTATCTCTACGGACGATGTCGTTATCTAACCCAGTAATCCCTCAGAATCTCTTTTTCCCGGTGAAAAGGAATTATGAGGGATTACTGGGTTAGATAAGGGATTCTGAGGGGAAAAGGGATAATGAGGGATTACTGGCTTAGATAACGACATTGTCCGTAGAGATAGCGAAAGGACGTGACAATATCAGGCTTATGCATGTTTCTTGAAATCTGGCTTAGGCAATAAATATTTGGTCAAAGCCAAGTTTCAAGAAACTTGCATAAGCCTGATATTGTCACGTGCCTTTCTCTATCTCTACGGACGATGTCGTTATCAAACCCAGTAATCCCTCAGAATCCCATTTTCCCGGTGAAAACGGATTCTGAGGGATTACTGGGTTAGATAACGACATCGTCCGTAGAGATAGAGAAAGGCACGTGACAATATCAGGCTTATGCATGTTTCTTGAAACCAGGCTTAGGCAATAAATATTTGGTCAAAGCCAGATTTCAATAAACATGCATAAGCCAGATATTGTCACGTGCCTTTCGCTATCTCTACGGACGATATCGTTATCTAACCCAGTAATCACTCAGAATATCTTTTTTCCGGTGAAAATGGATTATGAGAGATTACTGGGTTAGATAAGGGATTCTGAGGAAAAAATGGATTATGAGGGATTACTGGGTTAGATAACGACATCGTCCTAGAGATAGCAAAAGACACGTGACAATATCAGGCTTATGCATGTTTTTTGAAACCTGACGTAGGTAATAAATATTTGGTCAAAGCTAGGTTTCAAGAAACATGCATAAGCCTGATATTGTCACGTGCCTTTCGCTATCTCTACGGACGATGTCGTTATCTAACCCAGTAATCCCTCAGAATCTCTTTTTCCCGGTGTAAAGGAATTAGGAGGGATTACTGGGTTTGATAAGGGATTCTGAGGGGAAAAGGGATTATGAGGGATTACTGGGTTAGATAACTACATTGTCCGTAGAGATAGCGAAAGGACGTAACAATATCAGGCTTATGCATGTTTCTTCAAACCTGGCTTAGTGAATAAATATTTGGTCAAAACCAAGTTTCAAGAAACATGCATAAGCCTGATATTGTCACGTGCCTTTCTCTATCTCTACGGACGATGTCGTTATCAAACCCAGTAATCCCTCAGAATCCCATTTTCCCGGTGAAAACGGATTCTGATGGATTACTGGATTAGATAACGACATCGTCCGTAGAGAAAGAGAAAAGCACGTGACAATATCAGGCTTATGCATGTTTCTTAAAACCAGGCTTAGGCAATAAATATTTGGTCAAAGCCAGATTTCAATAAACATGCATAAGCCAGATATTGTCACGTGCCTTTCGCTATCTCTACGAACGATGTCGTTATCTAACCCAGTAATCACTCAGAATACCTTTTTCCCGGTGAAAAGGGATTATGAGAGATTACTGGGTTAGATAAGGGATTCTGAGAAAAAAATGGATTATGAGGGATTACTGGGTTAGATAACGACATCGTCCTAGAGATAGCGAAAGACACGTGACAATATCAGGCTTATGCATGTTTTTTGAAACCTGGCGTAGGTAATAAATATTTGGTCAAAGCTAGGTTTCAAGAAACATGCATAAGCCTGATATTGTCACGTGCCTTTCGCTCTCTCTACAGACGGTTTCGTTATCTAACCCAGTAATCTCTCAGAATCCCATTTCCCCGGGAAGGTTTTAAGAAACATGCATAAGCCTGATATTGTCACGTGCTTTTCGCTATCTCTACGGTCGATGTCGTTATCTAACCCAGTAATCTCTCAGAATCTCTTTTTCTCGGTGAAAAGGGATTATGAGGGATTACTGGGTTAGATAAGGGATTCTGAGTGAAAAATGGATTATGAGGGATTACTGGGTTAGATAACGACATCGTCCCTAGAGATAGCGAAAAGCACGTGACAATATCGGGCTTATGCATGTTTCTTGAAACCTGGCTTAGGCAATAAATATTTGGTCAAAACCAGGTTTCAAGAAACATGCATTAGCCTGATATTGTCACGTGCTTTTCGCTATATCTACGGACGAGGTCATTATCTAACCCAGTAATCTCTCAGAATTACTTTTTCCCGGTGAAAAGGGATTATGAGGGATTACTGGGTTTGATAAGGGTTCTGAGTGCAAAAGGGATTATGAGGGATTACTGGGTTAGATAACGACATCGTCCCTAGAGATAGCGAAAAGCACGTGACAATATCAGGCTTATGCATGTTTCTTGAAACCTGGTTTAGGCAATAAATATTTTGTCAAAGACCAGGTTTCAAGAAACATGCATAAGCCTGATATTGTCACGTGCCTTTCGCTATCTCTACGGACGATGACGTTATCTAACCCAGTAATCCCTCAGAATCCCTTTTTCCCTCAGAATTTCTTATCTAACCCAGTAATCCCTCATAATCCCTTTTCATCGGGAAAAAGGGGTTCTGAGGGATTACTGGGTTAGATAACGTCATCGTCCGTAGAGATAGCGAAAGGCACGTGACAATATCAGGCTTATGCATGTTTCTTGAAACCTGGTCTTTGACAAAGTATTTATTGCCTAAACCAGGTTTCAAGAAACATGCATAAGCCTGATATTGTCACGTGCTTTTCGCTATCTCTAGGGACGATGTCGTTATCTAACCCAGTAATCCCTCATAATCCCTTTTGCACTCAGAACCCTTATCAACCCAGTAATCCCTCATAATCCCTTTTCACCGGGAAAAGTAATTCTGAGAGATTACTGGGTTAGATAACGACCTCGTCCGTAGATATAGCGAAAAGCACGTGACAATATCAGGCTTATTTATTACCTAAGCCAAGTTTCAAGAAACATGCATAAGCCTGATATTTTCACGTGCATTTCTCTATCTCTACGGACGATATCGTCATCTAACCCAGTAATCCCTCAGAATCCTTTTTTTCCGGTGAAAAGGGATTCTGAGGGATTACTGGGTTAGATAACGACATCGTCCGTAGAGATAGGGAAAGGCACGTGACAATATCAGGCTTATGCATGTTTGTTGAAAACCTAGTTTAGGCAATAAATTTTTGGTCAAAGCCTGATTTTAAGAAACATGCATAAGCCAGATATTGTCACGTGCCTTTCGCCATCTGTACGGACGATGTCGTTATCTAACCCAGTAATCACACATAATACCTTTTTCCCGATGAAAAGGGATTATGAGAGATTACTGGGTTAGATAAGGGATTCTGAGTAAAAAAGGAATTATGAGGGATTTCTGGGTTAGATAACGACATCGTCCGTAGAGATAGCGAAAGGCAAGTGACAATACCAGGCTTATGCATGTTTCTTGAAACCTGGCTTAGGTAATAAATATTTTGTCAAAACCAGGTTTCAAGAAACATGCATACGCCTGATATTGTCACGTGGTTTTCGCTATCTCTACGGACGAGATCGTTATCTAACCAGTAATCTCTCAGAATTCCTTTTTCCCGGTGAAAAGGGATTATGAGGGATTACTGGGTTAGATAAGGGATTCTGAGTGAAAAAGGGATTATGAGTGATTACTGGGTTAGATAACGACATCGTCCCTAAAGATAGCGAAAAGCACGTGACAATATCAGGCTTATGCATGTTTCTTGAAACCTGGCTTAGGCAATAAATATTTGGTCAAAGCCAGGTTTTCAAGAAACATGCATAAGCCTGATATTGTCACGTGCCTTTCGCTATCTCTACGGACGATGTCGTTATCTAAACCAGTAATCCCTCAGAATCACTTTTTCCCGGTGAAAAGAGATTATCTGGGATTACTGGGTTAGATAAGGGATTCTGAGGGGAAAAAGGATTATGAGGGATTACTGGGTTAGATAACGACATTGTCCGTAGAGATAGCGAAAGGACGTGACAATATCAGGCTTATGCGTGTTTCTTGAAATCTGGCTTAGGCAATAAATATTTGGTCAAAGCCAAGTTTCAAGAAACATGCATAAGCCTGATATTGTCACGTGCCTTTCTCTATCTCTACGGACGATGTCGTTATCTAACCCATAATCCCTCAGAATCCCTTTTCCCTCAGAATCCCTTATCTAACCAGTAATCCCTCGTAATCCCTTTTCACCGGGAAAAAGGGATTCTGAGGGATTACTGGTTTAGATAACGACATCGTCCGTAGAGAAAGCGAAAGGCACGTGACAATATCAGGCTTATGCATGTTTTTTGAAACCTGGCGTAGGTAATAAATATTTGGTCAAAGCTAGGTTTCAAGAAACATGCATAAGCCTGATATTGTCACGTGCCTTTCGCTCTCCCTACAGACGGTTTCGTTATCTAACCCAGTAATCTCTCAGAATCCCTTTTCCCGGGAAGGTTTTAAGAAACATGCATAAGCCTGATATGTCACGTGCTTTTCGCTATCTCTACGGTCGATGTCGTTATCTAACCCAGTATCTCTCAGAATCTCTTTTCTCGGTGAAAAGGGATTATGAGAAATTACTGGGTTAGATAAGAGATTCTGAGTGAAAAATGGATTATGAGGGATTACTGGGTTAGATAACGACATCGTCCCTAGAGATAGCGAAAAACACGTGACAATATCGGGCTTATGCATGTTTCTTGAAACCTGGCTTAGGCAATAAATATTTGGTCAAAACCAGGTTTCAAGAAACATGCATAAGCCTGATATTGTCACGTGCTTTTCGCTATATCTACGGACGAGGTCGTTATCTCACCCAGTAATGTCACGCCCCGGGGGCGAAACTGCGACCCGGGCTCGCCAACAGATC
>CM054933.1:23050571-23105724 GCA_029168755.2 Tillandsia fasciculata | reverse complement strand
GTAATCAAAGGAAAGTCGGTCTACCTTATGTAGGAACGGAAACAAAACCACTTTCAACTTGTTCCGCACATATTGATCGTTCACTTGAAAATAATACTGAGGGTTGGAAAAGTATGCGCTAATCTGTTCACCAGAGCTTAGAAATAAGTAGGCGGTTCAATTCAAAAAAAAAAAAAAGAAAAAAAGAGTAAACAGAACCACATACAGAGGCAATAAGATTCAAATTGCACAACTATGAATGAAATAAATGGCTACACTGCAGAAACTGCTCCTAAATATAGCACTACATGCACTCCAACGCTCAGGAAATATAAAAACTTACATTTAACTCCCTCAATGTTTAGTATATTAGCACTCCATCCCCTTCTCAAAATTTTCACTCAAGTTTCGTTCGATAGTTTTGGACTCCTGGTGGCGTATAATGGGTATTTCAGATCATATTTTTAACTTAAGAGTAACAAACACCTACGAACTAAAAATGTAAAATAAAGGGGATTAAGTGCTAAAGGCCTAAACAACAATAAGGAGATTAAAAGCGATTTTGCAGATCAATTCACCCTTTTTTTTTTCAATTGATCATTTTCTTTCATATTTTTACATATTTGAGTCCATGTATCTTTTCACATACTGAAATAACCCTATGTTAGAGTGCATAAATTCATCACAACATCAACCAAGGACATTGAAGCCCTTGAAAAGACAACGTGACAAAGAAAAACATGAGAAAAAACAGGCAATTTTTTTTTTTTCAAAATCGACAAAATGGCAGATTATTTTATGCAAAAACCTAAAAATTAAAATAAATACTATTATATTAGATTCCAGATTATTTTTGCAAAAATCCAAAAGTTAAAATAAACACTAGTATATTAATTTTATGCATCTCTAATCACATATTACTTACATTGCTTTGCATGAACTCGGAGCTCGAACCCAACCATTTCTCTCCATATGCTCCCAAGCCACTTTTAATGAAACCAGACCCTGCACCATAAAATGCATTGCCAAATGGGTTTGGTTGAGGAGCTACTGGGGGTCTCTGCACCCCAGCCTGATTGCCCAGATTATCATACATTGCTGCAAGCATGAATTACTGTGCTTCAGATAGAAATACTAGGCATTAAAGAAATTATCTGACCAAAAAACCATGAAAGTTTTAACTCATAATTCAATAGAAACTTGCACATACTATACTCCAGATTTTGATAAGTGCCTGTCTAACAATAAGTGCTCAATTTCTGAATAGACGAATAAAATGAGAGAGAAAGAATACGGGCAAGGATCTTTTTATGCACTGGGTAATGGTACAGTGCCTGTCTAACAATGGCCGGTATAGATATTTTAGATGAAACATCATAAAAACAAATCTGGAGCAACGAAGTGTCCTCTTGAACTCAATGGACAAAGAAACATTGGAATAATTTGTTTGTATGTTCAGGATCCAGAGTCCTATTTTTGAGAAACTTCGCCAGATAAAGATGCCTGATCAGCTTGCAAGTACATGCCGCATGAGGCAAACTAAGTCGTTAGTTAAAGAAAATCGCAACAAAATTTCAATCCTATGTACATAACATGCTGGTTTTTTTAACTTAAGCTAGGGATTTCTTAGCCATGGTTTTACTTTGAAATTTGCCACACAAAGGCCTTGTTTGATATGGTTCCATTTTTTTTTAACACAAAATCCATGTAATGGAGTGAGCGAGCAGATGGTGAAGTGCTTGGTGGTGAGTCCACACATCTAAGAGGTTTGTTCGGCAACAAAAAACGGAAACTTAGTAGTAACTGTCTTTTCACTCTGTTTTTCTGAGGAAGATCCCTTTTCTCATCCTACCTGGTTGCATTGAAAGCCAGCTTCTAGCCAATGATGACAAGAGTAGATAAGTGTAGCCTATAGAGGAAAAAAAGAAAAACTAAATGAGGCCTAAATTGTATATAAAAATTGTCTCAGATCTACAAGAAATAATTACTAACCACCACCGACTATCTTTAGTCCGGGAGCCCTTTAATTCCAATTTTAAAGCACAAAAGCACCCTTTAATAATATAATATTTAGGCATCAAGCAAACATACAAATGATCAACAATCAACTCCAGACATACTATAGAGAAGACATAAGCCATCACCATATCCATATGTGCCAAGAATAATGGTCACTATAAGCAGACATCCCTATACCACATAGACCACTAAATAACCCAATAATTTGTCCAAAAACAAGAGAGTAACATGGCAAAAACTGGCTCCCAAAAGTTTAGTGGGCTGTCAGCCAAAATATAGTTTATTTGTGTTGGGAAAGTCTTAGTGTAATTCGATTTAGCCTTAGAAAAGATTCTCACATGGCTAGTTCCAACTTTCTTAGGTATAAAACTTAATCGCCCTTTCCTGATCCAGGATGGGTAAACTTAAGGCAATACTTTATATTTAACTCCAGTCTTAATTCAGCTTCAATTGGATCATTAAACTCCATTTGTGGATGAATTAAGTCAATGAAGTTCACAAATCCGTTAAGGTGTTCCATTCGAATTGTAATCAGTTTCGAACTGAATAGCTTGAGTCAATATAGGTCCTATTCATTTGGCCCATCACTTCTTTGGCACAAATAAAAATTATTACCCTTGAATTTTATGGCCACGACTCCTAATAAGCTCTGGTTGGTTACAGTCAATCCCATGGAGGTACCCCATATCTATCATGCACCACAGTTCTTAAAATAGTAAAGGCATAATGCCATAGAAAATTCGAATAAATCGACCAACACATATCATCAATATAGAACTTGTGCATTGACAATTCTTGGATAAATCATAGGTCTCATCTGACACGTGTTGACAACAACAAAAATTTTACCAAATCTCAAAAGATGAAACAATTTGCAGTGTTTTAGAGAGATTTTGGATGCATGTGCCATCTCATCTCAAACTAAGAGTATTGATTTGAAGAAAAAAATATATAAGAAAACATATGTAAAAGTTGAGCAAATCAACAAACAAATTATTCTAACACTACTCTAACGAAGGAGAAAAGCAAAGGCGTTATAAGGATGCAACTCCTTGAAAATAAATGTATCAGTTGCTTCCCAAGGGTGGATTATTTAGAAAAGTTACTTCTTAGGTAATGGAGATTTGCTACAGACATCACCAAACTTCAGCCAACCTAAGTAATATTTCCTACTCTCATTGTAGGGATAATAGTCAACCAAGCAGTCAAGCAAGCTCAATCGAATTTCCAGAGGCTTGACTTGATCACATAATTAACCAGTTTGCCAGTTTCTAACTTTATAATAACAACTTGAGGACCATAACAACTTAAGGGACATAATCAGCTATGATCCATCTCTAATAGATGGAAAAGAATAAAAAATTATTTACCAGCTAAGCTGTCACGAATTTGAATCATATCAAGACTTAATTTCCATTTTAGATTTGTATGAGAATCAATCACATATCTATACGCGAATGTAGCAAACAAATAGAACTGCTCTTAGTCTCCATTCTTTGAGAACAAAGGCAGTTTGCAAGCAACAAAGATCCTAAAATATTGCACTTCATCTATTATGAATTATTGCACTAGAACACCAGACAGGGAGAAGAGGCGTATTCCCTTGGCCATAAAATATCATCAAGTAGACCCATCTAACACTTTCTTTCCTTAGCCACTATTAAAGAAAAGGTACACGTACTAGCTTCGAGTCTTAGACCACTATCAAGGAAGAGTAGAGAATTGCACATATAACAATTAAAAAAAAAATCGATTTGATCCAAGTCATAATCTATATTGGATTCCCAAATTTATTAATAGAGGGGCAAACACGAGGAATCGAAGAATTACAGATGAATGTACAAAAGGAGTTTCATTCTGTAAACCGGAGACTCAACATTGCTATCACAAGAGTTGAAAAACCTTATGGACAACCTACTATTCTTGCAGAATATATAGCTTTACAATTAAAAAATAGAGTTTTGTTTTGGAAAACAATGAAAAAAGCTATTGAATTAACTGAACAAACAGATACAAAAGGAATTCAAGTGCAAATAGCAGGCCGTATTGACGAAAACCAGTGCTAAAGCATCTCGGTTCAATTCCAAGTGGTGGCATCTTCTAAAAGAGATACCATAGATCCTAAAATGTATTCAATACCCAAATTTCCAATGCTGTAATGATACCACTTTAATAATGATCATCCTTAATTGTTAAGATAGACAATCATCAATGAAAGCAGGAGTACCCAGTGTTAAAGAAAATAAAAAAAAGCTATCCAAGAAGCCAATTTATGCCACTAGCCTCAAAAACTCAATTGTCGTGAATAATTAGGCGAATTAATTCATATTCTAAGGGGAAATGCTCAAGTTGAAACGCTACATAAGCTCCTGCCCCAAGTAGGGCTGTCAACGAGCTGAAGACGAGCGAGATGGAGCCAACTCGAGCTCGGTCCAAAACTGTTAAAGGTCGGGTCGTGTTCGGCTTGAGCTCGTGACGAGCTCGAAAAGTTCAGCTCCTGATTGGCTGGCAATTTATTCAAGCTAGCTCGTGTTCGGCACGTTAGCTCGATTAATCAACGCAACCTTATTAGTTCGGTAACTCGTTAGATCGTTAGCTCGTGACTTGGCTTGTTAGCTCGCGTTCGTGTTCGACTCATTAGCTTGATTAGAAATTAAAATACATTTTACAAGTAAAAGACATATTAACAGCAAAGAATAGATCAAAAAATATAATCAGCAGCAGATCATAATAATTTACAAGTAAACACAACAATGTTGATTCCTGCATGCCTTTCTTCAAGTTGTCTGTATTGTTCAACTTATATGTCCTCAAGTATTTTGAAATTTGAATGTCTTTCTATTGTTGGAAGATCATATTCCAGCTTGTTGTAAGAAATTCTCAATTCCAAAGAAATGCAGAATGATAAATACAACATGTAAAATGGAAAAGAGATATCAATGTTCAAATTAGAAAATTTTGGAAATAATAAACCAAAAGAACATACAAAGAAAAAAAAAACCTATCAGTGAGTGAACATACACACTCTATTTTGTACCTTGAGAAATTTAAATTAAAAAGTTTATCTTTGATTGTTCAATAAAAAAGGGTAAACTAGCCGAATAATAATCAAAATTAAACACCACATCATAAACTAATGGATACAAGAAAAAGAATATCAGATTAGCTCTTTCATCACGTCAAAAAACAATGTACAGAGCACAACTACGTGGATCAAAGAAAGATCCTAGTACAGTACATGAAATTTACAAACAATAATTCAAAATTGATAATCAAAATTCAAATTCGCACCAATTTAAGCTTTTAAACTAGAGTTAGCGATAAGAAATTGATAACTAGCCACCAGATTTGAGCAATATGTGTACCAACAAAAATGCAAATACAGTAATGTGATAAGAGATGAACAATCAACCAAAGAATTTGCAGATCAAGTGAATCCAAATTTTGTAGATCAAGTGAATCTAAGTGAAAAGAAGTAAATAAAACAAGAATATATGGTAAAATAAACATAGGCCTCCTTTGGCACCATTTACAATTTTCTTGGTCTTTAACTCAAATTGTATGTAATCAGATCATAGAAACAGTATAGTTCAATACATCTATATGGTTTTTTTGGCAATAAAAAGCCCAAAAGAAAATCCACATAGTTTTTTTTTCAGAAAAGAAGAGTTTGTAGGTAGCCAACAACAGCAAGGAGAAACCACCAGCCATAATATTATGAATTTGACTTTGAAAAATAAATAAATAAATAAAAGATGTGTTACCTAAAAAGGTTTAATATAACATAAGACTACATAAATATTTTACGTAACCTATAAAACCCGAATGAGTAAAAAGGAAAAAGATAACAAAGATAAAATAGCCATAATATACAATGAACAAGTCAAGTATATTAACATGCCACCATAAAAAATGTACAACTGAATCTATCAAAATATGAGTTTCAAATTTGCTGATTTGAGAGAAAATAAGCTCAACTACTAAAATATTTTTGGAATTTCTGGGTGAATAACAACACTCACAGATAAATGAATGTCATTAGCCTATTTTCCAAATAATTGGTGGATCAACTAATATGATCGATTGGCAGATCCATACAACAAGTAAAAATTATCATTAATTCTAAGATCCGTTCATTCATCTTAGGCTATGTAAACAGAAGACACAAAAACCTAGTGTCCAAAACACTCCATATTCATTCCTTATTATAATTTATGCCAATCATCGAACCTAAAGGAGTATTTAAGTTTCAATTCAGCACAGGAAGTAGATACATGGTCCAACTTCGGATTCCCAAAATTTAACCTACAACCTCTTCCAACAGGAACTAAACTTATTGCAAGATTACATATTAATCTTTATATCTATAAGCCATTAAGACGTGGCCACCGTAGCGCATTATTTCATCACATACACTGCCACTACAACAAAACGATTGTTCCTAAACATAGTATTAGTGTACCTACATATGCCTAATTCTTTTGGAAGGATATTTTTTAATTTCCAGATGCACACTTAAGATATACTTTCCTGGTTTTTTAATTTCCCTCTCATTAGTACTTTACTGGATTACAAAGGCAATGAGTTGTCATAGATATTATGTTAATGTTCATTTGAGAGCATATCTAAACAACTTGTTACTTATTTAATCAGTAAATAAAGAGTTAGGCTTACTAATTTGTGAGAGCTCTCTCCATCACCCAGAATAAAGTAGCACTAGATCACACAACAGAAATATGAAACCAACATATATACAACTCTAAACAAGTCGGATTTAAGTTTTGTTGATCAGTATTATAAGAAAAATTAGTAACTAAGTTGATGTTCCATCGGTGTTTGTCGTTAACTTAACCTTAATTAACTAGGATTTCATATTATATTCGAGCTACAATATCTATAATATTAGATGTATCTAGGGTGATTTATTTTATCTTTGGATTGAGGTTGAATAGGTACTTGAAAAAGAGGGGAAGTAGTAAAAAAGATTGCCTGTAGGCAGATGAAACTACTCACAATGGTTGAATAGGATGGAAGAAAGATTTGTTATACTTTAATGAGAAAAAGAGACCATATATAAGATTACATAGCATGAGGATCTAGGTTGCTGTCACTAATAATTTAGGTTACCCAAAAGGAGATGTTCTTTGATCTGACACCAAAGGCAAAAAAAACCCTCTATAACAGCATAAGGAGGCTATCATAACAGCTTTTGATGTATACAAATTTAGCACTCCTTTTCTCAGTTACCTCTTTCTTTAATCCAAGAAATAGTTACTAAAATGTTTTGACAATTAGAATGTTTAAAGTTTTATTAACTTTCTTCCTTTGTATTTTACCCTTCTTATTTTATGAATTTACATAAGACCAGAGCCTATATGAGATCCCCCCGAAAAAACGAAGAAATGTTTAAAGTTTTTACTATGGTGCAAATTAAGTTGTAATGAGCTTGCTTCTAACCTCCGAAAGCAGAAGCTCTACTTCCAAACTTACGCTACAACAAAAAACAATCGGAGAGATGCAACTTCATAAAATAAGAAATTCCGGTTGGGTCAAACAAGCCCTTAAATCGATTGAGGTTTCTATGTACATTTTCCTCTGAGCAGATTGATCTTAGCTACTTCTCGGTCGATCCTTTTGCATCGATGAAACATGTTGATCAGGTAAAGGTTGGCTGTTGGAAAACCAAGATAGTGTTCAAATGAAGTACATTTGACCCTCTGGCATTGCCCCAACTCCTGTACAGGGGGGGAACAAATCACTAGCTGGTGCTTCTATCATGAACTCCTGTGAATGGCTTATGGGGATGGTTGTTTTGGTTGGTATACATGAATGTGAGAAGTGGATAGAGTTGATAAGGTAGTATTGGAACAGTTGCCCACTACGGTTGTGACCATCCAACTCATACAAGCATGAACTCAGGAGACAGAAATTAGAAGTCACTTTCAAACTAGTTACACAAGTAGTGATCATGGTAAATAATGTTTAGATCGAACAAGACATGATTTTGTTGTATCTACTCTGAAAAGGCCCAACTTAAAAGCGAAATACCCTGTTAAATATGAAGCAAGAGAGCGCAATCAATGAGATCTAGCATACTATTTGTTAATGGAAAAGCCTGATCCGTATGATAGGGACCAAAAGCATTTGAAGAGCAACTGCCAATTTTTTCCACAGAAGTTAAAAGGACCACTTCAAAAACATAGCTAGCTATGCATCACAATTCGATCACAATTTCTTATGCAATTCAATTCGATCACCAAAACTTCTTACCCTTAAATTTTGGGAGAATAATTACTAAAAATCGAACCATAATTATAAATTCACAGCAAAATCAAATGAGATCGGGAAAAAAACAAAATACATTTAAGGACAAAACTAAGAATTTGAGATTGAGAGCTCTTACCAATGGATCGGAGCACCAAATCCAGAAGCTACACTGCCGAGGTCTCGGATCAGATTGCTGTGTCGAGGATGATCGTCCACGCGGAGCCGAGAAGGTCTGAGGCGAAGAGAGGGTGATTTGGGAATGGGATCGGAGCTTGGAGAGGACGCGGAGAGCTCGAGTAGAGGTGAATAGAAGTGAAGGAGAGGGGGCGAGCTCGAGCTCGGAGAGGGGGAGGATGGAGATAAGGGGGAGAGCTCGCTCGGAGAGGATGGAGATGAGGGGGAGAGCTCCAGCTCCAGCTCGGATAAAGGCGCCGTCGCGTGAGGTGTCCTCAGAGGAGGGGAGGGTTGGGTTTGGTTTGTGGTTAGGGTTAGGGTTAAAAATTTAAAATTTAAAATTTAAAATTTAAAATTTAAAATTTAAAATTTAAAATATATATTTTTTAAATTTTAAATTTTATCTTAAAATTTAAAATTAAAATTTAAACTTTACAATTTTAAATTTAAAATTTAAAATTTAAAATTTTTTAATTTGAGAATCAAAATCACTTCTTAAATGCTCTATTAAGCCCTTTTTTTTTTTTTTTTTTTTTGCCAAAATAACTTTTCAAATGATAGCCAAACACCCACATATTTAACATAAAATTATTTGTGCAAAAACAATCCAATCCTTTAATTATTAAGGTAAGATCACAATTGATCAAAGTAGCAAATATCCAAAAAAATCGTAGAATACCGAAACACTAATCACGAACATCCCGCATGATCAAATCTCAAAAAGGCGCAATCTAAATATCGAATTCAGCCAAAAGATGACTAAAATCACCATAAACTTATCAAAATTCAATCCGAGAGATACACGCTGAAACTTTAATCACGAGCATCCCCCACGATCAAACTCTAAAAGGGCAAAACATTTTCATCAATTTCAGCAACAAGGACACAGATGTAACCATAAAACAATCAAAATCATAATAATTTCTACATGAGATTTATTGCCTACACTTTCAGACCAAATACAAACATCTAATGCAAAAGTTCTTATAAAGTTCGCATACCTTCATAGCAGGTTTGTGTAAAAACACCACACTCCCCCCCAAAAAAAAAATCTAAAAAAAATCTAAAAAAAAAGAAAAAAATTAGCACTATCAACTGAAGAAAAAAAGATACCCAAAATAGTAGGAATTAGAGATAGAGAAAAAAAAAAAAAAAAAAAAAAAAAAAAAGACTCTGATTCACACCTGATTGGAGAAATGGGAGGGAGATATGATGAACGGTGGCGGAAAGCGGAAGAGAAATGGGATTCGACGGCTCAGATCGAATCAGAGGAGCCAAAACCCAAAAGAGAAATGGGATTCGACTGCTCAGATCGAATCAAAGGGAGCCAAAACCCAAAAGATAAATGGAATTCGACGGCTCAGATCGAATCAGAGGGAGCCAAAACCCAAAAGAGTGCGGTGCTCATAGAAAAACTATTTCACTGGACCTGGTCCACCACGCAATCCGTTGACCGTTTTGCATCCGGCCCCTCCATCCCTTTGTAGCTTTCAATCACCACCGCCCATTGTAATACAGCTTTTTCGATGGGATTAATTAATCCAAATTTTAAATTATTTATAATTAATCCCCCACAAAAATTTAACATGAAAATTTAATATTCAGGATTAATTTTACCCAAAAAAAAAATGTAATTTTCTTTATTAAACAAGACATATTTGTACCAATAATTCCACTGATAAATAATTAATATGTACAAAAGTATGTAATTATTTAATCATAACCTAGCAAGTTTAACTGTGCATACAAACAGAGCCTTAGTTATAAAAAATGCTGGTCAAAATTTTCTGCATCTCATCATTTTACAGAGTTGCAGATAACTTGATCTATTTCACTTCAATCAACTATAAACATTGAAATTAAAATCTCACAAGATTCAATTGAACATGATCCAAAAATCTCTGCTAACTTTTTACAATATACTAAATAACATAACATGCCCCCAAAATCGTGCTATTTTACAATATATTTAAGCCAAATCTAAAGTTTCCTATACATAAAATATAAATAAAACAAAGAATTATCAACCCCCACCACAAAGAAAGGAAAAAAAAAACAAAATTTGAATATATCTGACACTAATATAACTCTGAAACAATATCAAGCCTCATTTTATTGGCCCAGATTCCGTGGAAGATCAAATATGTGCAGCTTTGTCCGCGCTTGCAGAGAGATTGTTTTTCGCGATCCGAAGTTTACTTTGTATCTTTTCTTTCTTTCTTCTGATTGCTTTTCAAGCTCGTAACGAGTTTACAAGTCCTCACGAAACTGTCCAGTAACTGCACATACAATTTGATCATTTCATAGGAGGGAAAAGAAAGAAATAAAATCGTGTGTTGATAGATTCAATTTTAGCTGCAGAAATGGAACTGCAGTATATATGAGTGAAAAATCGGAGACAAAGCCGCAGAATCACCGACAACTTTACATGAGAATAAACTTTAACTTGCGGATAATTAGTATGGAAGCAAACCATAGATGGAATTCTCACCCCTGGATAGTGTTGAGACAATGTAGGGTAATGACCGAGCGCGATGTGTATCTTTTCAAGAAGACTCGAGAGAGTATCAACCTTGTCCCCCAACAAATCAACCTAAATAACAAAAAAACAAAAAACAAAAAATGAAAAATCAAGATCTTCAATGTATAATATGTAAAAGGAAAAAAAAATGCAATGTCACAGTTGAATAAACTACTTTCCACTATAAAATTGTAAAAGATCCTTATGCATCATATTGATGGACTGCTCCTACTTGACAAACGGAGACATGCCATGCAGATGGGATATAGGCATGGTATAATGCGAATCTGTAACACGCCTGAGACTTACGTTTATAATGAATCATCAATCGTCGGATATATTGAAGCTTTACTATGATAAACCAAACAGATACTTTTATCAACCACATCACAAAGAAAAAAATTTACAAGTAACGGCAAAAACCAACTCTAAATTCGATTGCAGCTCTCGAGAAATGCAAAATAGTTTGCATGTCAATAGAACTGATGACGCTTTTCAAAAATAGAACCAAGTACAAAATGACAATACTGTGAGATACAAGGGTTGTTACTTCTGACAACCTCTACTATCAGAATATAGTAAATTAAGTAAGACATTTGTGCAGTACCTCAGCTTCAGCCTTTTGGAGGTCGGCACATCTGATTTCAAGCATTTCTTTGTACCAGAGTCCCTTCTTATTTAGTAAATTTGTCTGTTGCACAACTGAATTGCACTGATGGCTTAGATTTTTGAGCCTGCGAATTAAACGCCAAGTATCTCAGTTTCATCCAATTATCGGTATAAACTTGAAATTGTATTTGCTAATCCAAAAGCAACAAACAACTATGGGTTTCAAGGTTAAAACTACAAGTTAAATGGATAGCTCAAGTGAATAGACTGAAGTAGAAGGCAAGTACCTATCTTCAAAGCTTTGAATTTTCTCTACCATTTTGTTTTCTGCATCTGTACATACTTTTGACAAGTCGGTAATGAGCATAACTATGGATTTCAACTGCTTTTCTTGATCTTTTTCCCTTGTTGAAGATGATAGTAATGCCTTTTCCTTCCCCTCAATAATAGTACTAAGTATGCAGTTGTCCTTCTTCTTTTCCTCCAAAGCATTCGAAGCATTGTTTAAATTTTGGTTTAGCGTATCAATTTCTGCTTCATATTTACGAATTTGCTGCAAACTCTCATCAAACCTCCTCTTCCACAAGTCCGGTTCAGTCCTCAAATCACCTATATGTATCTCTTGCTTTTCCACTTCATCGCTCAGTTTATTAAGTTCACCGCGAAGTAGGTCAAATTCCGCTTGTCGAATATCACTCTGAATCTTTAGATCCTCTATATTGCTTCTGTGATCATCAATAAATTCTCTTAAGAAAGACCGGTGCAAGTCGTCTCTAATGCTAACTTCAATCTGTTGGTCCTCCAAATCCCCTTTTAATTCTTGATTTGCTTCCGAAGTTTCGCTTCTGATAATGAGTAAATTGACATTTTTGTCGCTGCGTCTGAAACCTGAGACAGTAAGTGCTTGAGCTCCTTTCTCTTATCTGCAAGCAAACCTCGAAGGCACTGATTATCGAAAACTAGGGAATCGATTTTTCCCTTTAATCTACATACTTCGACATTATCATTGCTGTTTACAGGCGCAGTTACTTTTTTCAAGAGAATCTCATCTAGCTTTGAGACGACATCGGAAATTACCTTCCTTAGGAATTCAATCTCTTTATCTTTCCTGAAAAACAATAAGCTCTTCTCCTTGAGGAACTCTCGCTTGACTCTAAACAACTCTTCCGTCTTCTCTTGCAGAGCCAATTCGTGCTGTCTCCTCACCTTTGTCATTTCCGTTCTAAAGTAAATCGCCACTTCTTTTTTTTTATGTGTTTCAAAATGGGAAGATCCGCATAGTCCAACACAACTTCTCTCGCACTCGCGGACTTCTCTATCAAAGGAGTTCCATTTCCATTCTCTTCGTAAAGAGGCAGCAAAAGGCGATCCCTCCATTTCGTAATACTCACATCTTCAAAACACTCCTGGGTGTTATTGGAGTGAATAATAAATGCTTCTAACTTCACCGGCGACTTATTAACGGCGTCGAGTTCTTCGCGCATCGAAGTAAGTTCGCCGACCTTTTCATCCCAATACATATTCAAACTGTTTATAACGCCTCTTCGTTCGTATAACTGAGTTTCAAACTCATCTTGAAGGCCCCCAACATAGTTCTGAATCACAACACCGCCGACTTCTTTTTGCAACTCATGCTCCCATTGAAGTTCACAAACCGAATTCTTCACCAAGTCGAACATGTCGGTAATTTGATCGAACCCGAAATCGAGTAATGCCTTTAGCCCGTCTACTTTTCCGTCGATTTCGACCAGCTTCCGATCAATTTTCGCTCTCGGAAGTACACTTTGCAACCCAAAATTCTTCCGACTAACATTAAAATTATCTCTCGAGCTCGAGCTCTTCAAATCTTCGATATCATCCTTAACCCTTTGAAGCTGCTCCTCCACCGCGAATCTAAACCTATCTAACTGTTCCCCGCAGCTCAAATCTACACCACCATCGAAAAGGCTCTGCGTCGCCCCTTTCGAAAACCCTAATCTGCTTCCTATACAAGGATCAAAACTTAAAGAACGCAATCTTTGTTTCAGCATGGCTAAATCTCTCTCTTTTGGGGTGATCTTCTCCGCGGCCTCGTCGGCCCAATAAGAATCCACATCAAGGAAGAACCTTTCATAGAAAGCAGGAGAAGCTGACTCTTCTGAGTACTCACAATCCCCTTCCCTGACCTGCATTCCGAAATTTAGGGAGCTGAAACACCAAATTCAAAAGAACAAATCCACAAAATTTATTGAAAATGTCAAAATTTGCTCCCTTTTTCTCCTCCAATTCAGCAAGATTAGTGTGATTCCAAAAATTTAATATAACACTAACTACATCAATCAACGTCGACAAAAAAAAAACGAATTGCTCCTAGGGTCAAAAGAAAGGGATCAAATCACCAAAATTAACAAATTTAAGTGGAAAAAAAAAGAAGAGAAAAAGATAGAATCTGACGAATAAAGAAGCCACCTACCACTCCACAGCACCTAAAATTAGCGAACAAAGAGCACGTAATTAGAAAAAGACAACACCTTTTTACTAGTCCACGATTCAAAAACGGTGTCTGGGAAAGAGAGAGAGAGAGATTGAGATGGAGAGTGAGAGGACTCACGGATTGGATCAGCTCCATCCGAGGAGTGGGGAGCGGGGGATCCCCTTCGGATTTCCCGCCACGACCGTTGCTTTCCCGCCGAAAACCTAGCTTTTTCGCGCTCTCTCTCTCTCTCTCTCTCTCCCTCTCTACTACCGAGCAGGGGAAGCGAAAAGAGGGATTTTCTATTTTTTTTTTCTCGCTTTATTTTGGGATTGTTCGGAAAATTTGGGCGAAGAAGAGAGAGAGACGTCGGTGGCTGATACAAGACCAAAGTATAACACTAGTGCTATGGGTACACCCATGTTCGATCATACACCCCGAACATGGGTGGCCGGGATTGATTGTAAAATAGCGGGAGTTTATTCTCACCCCGCCTCTCCTTATCTCTCTCTCTAAAACACTCCACTTCGTCAAAAACTCTCTCTCTCTAAACATTACTCCATTCCCTCTCACTCCATTCCCTCTCTCTCGCGCTCGCGCGCTCTCTCTCTCTCTCTAGAGCTCTCTCTCTTTCTCTCGCTCGCTCGCTACGCCTGTCGACCAGCACCCGAGGGCCGGTCAAATCTGTTACGGCTTTTTATGTTGGCATATTTCGTGAGTTGAGTTGGTGAGTTGAGTCGGAGTCTTAAATGGATCAAATTATCAAATCAGCTTTCGAAGACTCATTGAAGATTCAACATGAGCTCAAGCTAACTCCCAGGTATAATTAAATATAGATCATGGTGATTAAAGTTCGTTTATAATCATTGGAAATAGGAAATTAATGAAAATCGGTTTAGACTTGGTTTTAGGAACTTGGTTTTAACTTACAACTTATTTTAAGTTTGGATTCCGGTACTTGGTCTTGGATTCCGGTACTTGGTCTGTTTTGGATAAAGTTTATTTTGGAAAAATCAGTTTTTACATTGAGTACCGGAACCACACTTTGAGTTCCTCAAACCCGACACAGAATTTTCTGTAATTTGCATTGCGTACCGGAACACAGACTTGCGTACCGGAACACAATAGAAAAATCTGTGGTTTGCACTATTGAGTACCGGAACACAACATTTGGTACCGGTACACAATGTCATCTCGGGAAAAGTTTCCTAAACCGACTCTAATTTGTTTCCAAGGGTTATAAATAGATACTTAGGATTTCTCGACAAGAATGATCAATACCGAAAACACTCGAGAGCAACCCTAGAGGCTGGTTTTTATCTTTTTTCTCTTTAGCCTCTTTTAGGTCAATTCGACGGTTCTTCCAAGATCTATCTTTTGTCGAATTGATCTACACTTTGCTTAGAAATTCTTTCTACGGTTCTTCAATGATAATCTAAGCAAGGATCACCATCGAAGCCTATATTTTGTATCGGCTGAGTTTGCGTCGTGGATTTGACGTTGCACCGTGGATTCGGTGTGTTAAAGGCGTTTCGTGGATTCGAAACGTGTGCTCGTGGATTCGAGTGGCGTTCGTGGATTCGAACGTGTGCAGTGGACGTGCAATCGGTGGAGCGCAAGGTCCGAAGAACTTGAAGGAGGGGTCGAGTCCGTGGAGTCGATAATCACCTTGTTATTCTTCAATTCTTAGTGGATTGTTATTGCGTGTTGGTCCCGTGGTTTTTCTCCTGGATTGGAGTTTCCACGTAAATCTCGGTGTGCTGTTTTTTATTTCCGCATTGGTTTTTATTTTGCACTGAGATTTGATTTTTAAATATTACACCTATTCACCCTCCCTCTAGGTGTTTGATAGTATCTATTTAGATCCTTGTGGATCCTTATATATTAAAACCAACAATTGGTATCAGAGAGGGTTTTAAGTTTATCTATCATGTCGGGTGAAAGTGGTAATATTTATAGACCTCCTCTTTTTGATGGGACTAATTATGCATATTGGAAAGTGCGGATGAGAGCTTTTCTCATCGCAATTGATGAGCGGGTATGGCAATCCGTAGAATACGGTTGGGTGTATCCTGTTGAGGAAGTAGGAAATTCTACTACCCCAAAACCTCGCTCTAGATGGTCCAAAGAGGAATTCGAAAGATCTTCTTACAATGGGAAAGGTATGAACGCTTTATTTAATTCTCTTTCCTCGACTGAGTTCACACGAATTTCCGCGTGTGAAACCGCGAAGGAAATTTGGGATATTCTCAAAATTACACATGAAGGTACTAATCTAGTAAAAATTCAAAAGCTCCAGATGCTTACAAGTCAATTTGACTCTATTCATATGGATGAGCATGAATTGTTTACAGATTATTACACTAGACTTCAAAATGTAATTAATACTTGTGCTAATTTAGGAGAAAAGATTCCGGAGTCGAAAATTGTAAGAAAGATACTTCGGACTCTTCCGGAACGGTTTAGGGCAAAGGTTACCGCCATTGAAACCGTTAGTCATCCGGATGAGATGAGAGTAGAGGAATTAGTAGGTGCTTTGCAAACTTATGAGATGACTTTTCCTACTAATCAAGTTTCTTCCAAGTCTTCTTCTAAGCTTACAGGTATTGCATTCAAATCTACAAAGGAAGAAGATGGCGAATCAAGTTCCGACGATGAAATCTCTTTAGCCGACTTCGAAGAAAAATTGGCGCGGATCGTAAAGAAATTTCATCGGAAGTTTTGGAAGAATCGAACCGATGGATCTTCATCCACGAAACCATCTAAAGGATCATCGGGTTCTAAATCCTCTAAACTCAAAAGCGTTGCAAAACCTTCTAAAGAAAAAGAAAAAGATGATTTCGAAGGGGAAATCCAATGCTATCGATGCAAAGGCTACAGCCATATTTCAACGGAGTGTCCTTCTCCGAAATCATATAAAAAGAAAGCTTTGCAAGCAAAAACTTGGGACGATTCTATTTCCGATGAATCGACCTCAAGTAAAGAGGAGAAAGTTGTTGCTTTTCATGCCTCTCAAATTTCCTCTTCTAATTTGTGCTTATCATCTTTAGTTACTGACTCTACTCCTTTGATTTTGTATGAAACATCAACATCCGGCGGAGAGTCATCAAGTGAGGGGGAGTCGGACGAAGGAGAACTCGTTGAGGCATACCAACAACTTCTTGCGGAATCGAAGAAGATGGCCAAGCATATCAAGAAGTTGAGAAAGCAACGACTTGAAGTTCAAGACGAGAATCAAGCTTTAAAGATCAAACTTCATGATCTCGAGGAGGAACAAGGACTTTTATTGAATAATAATAAAATCCTTCAAGAAAAGCTAAACCAATCGGAGACAAACGCTAAATCATATATGGACAAGATTGGTTTTCTAGAAAAACAGTTTGAGGAGATTCATGTCACCAACCAAGCTTTGACCAAGCAAGTTCATCAACTTAAATCCGACATACAAAGGATTTCAACCGGTTCCAAGAAACTTGATTGTATATCCGGATTAGGTCAAACAAGCAAGGTTGGTTTGGGATTTAAAAAGAACCAAACTGTGAAGGCTTCAAGTTCAACAATGAAATTGAAAGGAAGAATTTGTCACCTATGTGGACTTGAAGGACACTTGGTGAAGAATTGCCCGAAAAAGAGAAAGAAGAGTCCTTCGGCAACTTCATCTACGGAGCGGACTCAACGGAATCAAAAGACACATCAAGTCAAAGGAGTTCACTCCACCCACCAAAGGTCCGAGCCACAACATCAATCATACAAGTGGATAATTGCGAGGCAAAGACCTAAGGTGGATCAACAGTCAAAGCGGACAACCCCCGGCCACAACGAATCAAGACAACCCAAGATCCGGCGATTTTGGATTCAGAAAGGTGATATCTTTCCTTGTCTTAAGTTCTAAATAGCTTGTGACTGTGTGTAATGCTTTGATTGGTTTTCCTTTCATATTTTTCTTAATCTCTTCATTACATGTTTTCAATGCTCTTTGTTTTTATGTTTTGTTTTTGAACAAAAGTTTTTTTTTAACGAACAAGTGCATTGAATAAAAAGGCTTTCACGCTCATTCACTCCAATATAATCTTATATGAATTATCAACTTTACTTCATAATCATAATCTTTGAAGATACTTCATTATAGGAGTTTTTGATAGTTATAAGCATCAAATTTTAGAAATCATGTGTGATCTTAAGATGCTCAATCTATCTCGGTTGTGTGAATTCATTGTGATAAACATGAGACAACCGATTGACTAAAATTTGGGATTTAATTCTTTCACATAAGAGATTGCATTTTTACGAGGGTAATAAACGAATTGCAAAAGATGTGGAAAGAGTTACATCCGAAAGGAGTGTGAAAACTACCACCACATGTTGGAAAGAGCTGCCACCCCGGTCGTCCGGTTTGTGTGTGAAGCTACCACATGTTTTGGATGCTTGACGGTACTTTATGAGATTTTTTAGTTGAAGCATTCGGAGATTTAAATTCAAAGTTCTTATTTTGAACAATCTCCTGGTTGGTATAAGGTGGGATAGTTAAAAGATGCTCAAAGAGCCACCCTTAGGTATTTTAGTGCTTATCTCAAATTTGAAAGGGTAGAATTCAAAATTGATGTCATTTGGAAATCTCCGTAAGTCATTTTTGTAAATCCGTTACATCTTGATAGAGTTTGGTTCTCAAGATTATTTTTGATGACTTATGTTTGATGAATATAACATGAAAAACGGTTTATAATGTTTTATCTTTATTTTTCATGATTTAGGAGTAAATCTTTTTAATTTTTGTAAAAATTAATTGGATTGAATGACATCTATGTGAATTCATTGTTGTTTAAAGCACTTAAATTGATTTCTTGATGGAATACAAATCGGTATTTGAAAAGTTCTCAAAATTTGGATTTGTTTCAAAAATTTTTTGCTTTTTGGCTCTGGTGTACCCGTACGTGAATTTTAGTACCGGAACTACCTTTGCGGATCCGGATCAGCCGAAACTTTCAGTCCGGAACCCGAACAAAGATTTTCAGGCTTTTGCACTACGTACCGGTACGCGATTTATTGGTACCGGTACGCGGACTGGATTACATTATATTCCGGAACCCAAGCTTTTTATTCCATCTCTCCCATTTCAAAACACTCCCTCTCTCTCTCTAAAACATCTCTAAGGGTTTTCTCTTCAAGATCAAGAGATTTGTTGCTCTCATTTGTAAGTCTCTACATTAATCTTGCTTTCTTTAACTTCAAAACCCTAGTTTTTAGGTTTTGATGTTGTTTTTAGGGATTTTTGAGTAGATCTTTACTTCAAATAAAATCTCTTGCATAAATTACTCTTAACTCATGTTTAGAACATAAATGGTACCTCTCTATGCAATTAGATTCAGTTTTTTTCATGCCTATATGATTGAATCTAACTTTACACATGTTCTTGACATAGAAAAATTGAGAATTAGGGCTTTTATTGTAAATAGTTTTTTAAATGATGAATCATCAATTGTGATATGTTTAGAATGTTTCTTAGACATGTTTAAACCTTCCTATACGATCAAATCATAGTGCATTGTGTTCTTTGTAGGAAATGGCATTTTCATCGCTAATTGCACTAGTGATTTTGATGGCCACTGGAAGTGGACGTGGTCGCGGTTCTGGAAAGAAAAAGCAACTAAACGATCACGAGATGAAGGGTCGACTAGCTCGGAATCGGAACATTCCTCAGAATATGAAGAAGAATCGGTTCAAGGAAAGGGGAAAGCACCTATGGCTCCAAGAAAAAAGAAGGGTGCGGATTCTCCTCCGCGTAGCAGTACCGGTGGACCGGTAATACGCGAGCGCTCCCAACGGAGATCAAATGTTGATGAAAGTGAACTGCATGTGAGTGCAAAACGCCGTGCCAGATTTGCAAACCGTACATGCATTGGAGAGCATCACGTGAATTTCAACGAGCTATGTCGTGAGGTGCCAGACTTTGCAAGGCTTTTGGAACAAAGTCACATTCGGCCACTTGGCAGAGTCCAACCAAAGATGGGTTTTTGTGTTGAGATCATCAGGGAATTCTACATGAAAGCTAACATACTTCAAAAAGACCATGACACAGGGGCTTTCATCATTGAAACAACAGTTAGAGGCGTCAAGTTTGACATTACTCCAGCAGTAATTGGGGCAAATCTTGGGCTAGCTGTTGACACTTCTGGTCTTTATTACACTGATGGTGATTTCCAACATGACACCCATTGGGACATGTTGTGGATTCAATTTGCAAGTCAGGGACGCACACAAATAGGTCATATGTTGAATCAAAGGACCTAAAACCAGAGTATCACATTTTGTCCTTAATTGTATGCTACAACTTATTGCCCACAATGGGGACCAAAAGGATTCGATGGGATCGATTGCTACTTCTCTTTTTCCTTGGTCACCCGGAAAGTGCAAATGGAATCAACATCAACATTCCATTTCTAATTTGGCAGCAAATGGTACATGTCATTGAGGGATCAAGGCAACGTGACCTTCTACCATTTCCAATCTTGATTACTCGTATTCTGGAAGATCATGGAGTTGACATTTCTTGTACCAAATTTGACTACGGCTTGGGCTCAATTGATGGAATCACGTTAGCCAAGTCAGTTAGCACTTTGAAGACATTTGGGCATACAAAGGGCTATGCAAGTGAAGCAACTCCGAGCGCACCGCCTCGCCAAGAATCTCCTGAACCAGATGAAGTAGTAACTCTTCAAACTTTGCATCGGGATGTTCGCTCTTTAAAGAAAAGGATGGAGCAAGGCTTCAAGAAACTTGAGGATGGTTTAAAGAAGATCTTCGATATCCTTGGGTGTAAACATGATGATGTGGTCACTGGAGCAACTGCACCGAGTACATCACTTGGACCTACATCATATGAGGACGATGATGAGTCAAATGAGGATGAGTGACTTCTTACTTCTTGTTTTTGGTTTTTCAGTTTCTTTTCACTTTGTGATGAACAAGAACTCTAATGGGCATGTAACTAAGAACTTATCCTTCTAGTATGTTTCTTTTTGTCTATTAACTGTTTGACAATTTGTGACAAAAAGGGGGAGAACAGAAATGATGGACATATCATAAAGGGAAGATCAGACAAACAGGGGGAGAACATGGAGAACAGAGATGATGCTCAAGATAGGGGGAGATAAAGAAAAGATTGAGAGAAAAGAGCCGAAAAACAAAAGAAAACCAAAAGTAGGATTTTAATTTCTAACGACTAACGTTTGATTTGTTTGGAGTTTTGTTTTGCAGGAATTACATCACTTTAAGACTCCAAGTCCTAAGTCATAGAGTATGTTCTAGGACTGTTTGGTTCAAATGTAATTTTGTATTTATTGGATCTTTCACGCAAAGAAAATCAATGTTTTGGTGATAACATTGAATTTCGATTTTTTGGTTTAAGATGAGTGACTTGAGCGTTTTTATGTATTTTTGGGTTTTGTCACGAAATTGCCAAAGGGGGAGATTGTTACGGCATTTTGGTGTTGGCATATTTCGTGAGTCAAGTCAGTGAGTTGAGTCGGAGTCTTAAAGGGATCAAATTGTCAAATCAGCCTTCGAAGACTCATTGAAGATTCAACATGAGCCCAAGTAACTCTCAGGTATGATTAAATATTGATCATGGTGATTAAAGTTCGTTTATAATCATTGGAAACAGGAAATTAATGAAAATCGGTTTAGACTTGGTTTTAACTTACAACTTATTTTAAGTTTGGATTCCGGTACTTGGTCTGTTTTGGATAAAGTTTATCTTGGAAAAATCAGTTTTTACATTGAGTACCGGAACCACACTTTGAGTTCCTCAAACCCGACACAGAATTTTCTGTAATTTGCATTGCGTACCGGAACACAGACTTGCGTACCGGAACACAATAGAAAAATCTGTGGTTTGCACTATTGAGTACCGGAACACAACATTTGGTACCGGTACACAATGTCATCTCGGAAAAAGTTTCCTAAACCGACTCTAATTTGTTTCCAAGGGTTATAAATAGATACTTAGGGTTTCTCAACAAGAATGATCCATACCGAAAACACTCGAGAGCAACCCTAGAGGCTGGTTTTTATCTTTCTTCTCTTTAGCCTCTTTTAGGTCAATTCGACGGTTCTTCCAAGATCTATCTTTTGTCGAATTGATCTACACTTTGCTTAGAAATTCTTTCTACGGTTCTTCAATGATAATCTAAGCAAAGGATCACCATCGAAGCCTATATTTTGTATCGGCTGAGTTTGCGTCGTGGATTCGACGTTGCACCGTGGATTCGGTGTGTTAAAGGCGTTTCGTGGATTCGAAACGTGTGCTCGTGGATTCGAGTGGCGTTCGTGGATTCGAACGTGTGCAGTGGACGTGCAATCGGTGGAGCGCAAGGTCCGAAGAACTTGAAGGAGGGGTCGAGTCCGTGGAGTCGGTAATCACCTTGTTATTCTTCAATTCTTAGTGGATTGTTATTGCGTGTTGGTCCCGTGGTTTTTCTCCTGGATTGGAGTTTCCACGTAAATCTCGGTGTGCTATTTTTTATTTCCGCATTGGTTTTTATTTTGCACTGAGATTTGATTTTTAAATATTACACCTATTCACCCCCCCTCTAGGTGTTTGATAGTACCTATTTAGATCCTTGTGGATCCTTATATATTAAAACCAACAAAATCAGGACTCTCTCATCTCCGTCGTGTAGGGTTTCCTTCGAATCACCTTGCTCAGCACCCGAGGACCGCTCGACGAAGTGCTCTCTCGCCTCCGTCACCTCCATTGTGTAGGGTTTCCTTCAATCACCTCTCCTCGCCGCGCCGATCGGTAGGGTTTCCTATTTTTTTTTTTTCCTTTTTCTATTTTTGCTTCAATTTATGTTATTCTACTAATTATCATGAGATCATAGCAGCTTTGTAGTGTTTACTGAGCTCACCTGTTAATCCTGAAGGGCACATTCTCAGATGACATGATCACACCTGGAATTTCACCCATAGCACTACTCATGTCTTTAAGAGATGAAGACTCTTGAAGTCAGCAATTTAAAATAAAAAAAAAACCCAATTAGACCATTTCCTTTGTACACAAATAAGTGTACCGGTACATTGTGTACATTGTGTACCGGTACCAACCTGAGGAACACCTTTGTACCGGTACACCTTGTTACATTGTGTACCGGTACATTGTGTACCGGAACACCCCTGTAATACTAGTGTCAAGAAATTAAAGCAAAAAACACTGCAACATCTACCTTAATCTTCTAGAGAAGATCATAACCAGTCATTCCAGGCATGCAGTAGTCTGTGATGATCAAATTCACCTCAATGAACCGAATTCTTGTAATTGTTCAGGAATATTGACCTTTTAAAGAGCTGTACAACATGAATATATGGGTACCATATATTACAATTGTTACAATTGTAACATTTTGCAATTGCTCAGGAATATTGGTTTAGGTAACAGCTATATATGGTTTCTGTACAGTCATATAGACAAAACGGATTACTTGTATGCTTTCCTTGCTTTCAACAGTGCATATATAGCTCTTTAAACAGTCCATATTGCTTTGAATAGTCCATAAATTCATGTTGTACTAAGATATGATTTTATCAATACAAACTGATATGGTGATTATAATGCAGCTGAAGATATGGTTTCTACCAGAGCTATGTCGTCGAGCAGAGTGGCCGAGGAGGCCACCACTAGTAGTCATGGTAGGACAAAGAGGCCAACGAAGATTCAATTGGTTTGTGGAAGATGTTTTCCAAACCATCTATACAATACGATGATTGTACAAGAGTCTCCCAAGACTGAGGCCAACTATACCACCGCTGGCCCAGCACTAAGGGAAGTTATCTCTACTGAACAAATGGCACTCTTGAGAACAACGCCATTTGCTTCATATATTGACCTTCCACCTCTAAAGCAAGACCTTGTATTAGTGGATACTCTCCTAAGTTTTTGGGATGAGGAGAACAGAGGTGTTAGAATCGGAAAAACTTTCATTCCCCTTATTCCGGATGAAATAGCTGTCTTAGTTGGGCTACCGACGCAGGGGGAGCCGATTGAATGGTCAAAAAAGAGTATAAATTCGAATATTTTTGATAAATACTTTAATGGCGATTATAAGCACGCCAATAGAAGAAAACTTCGTCATATCTTATACACTCTTGCTGGACAGCAGGGTGGGGACGCCGTCACCGATTTTGTCTCAATTTTTGTATTATATGTTTTTGCGACGGTTCTCTTTCCCACTAGCCACTACAATGTGCCGAAGGCTCTGTATAGATATATAGATGATATACATAGAATAGGCGACTATGCCTGGGGGCATACTATATATAATTTTCTTGTAAGTTCTATTTCGAAAGCATCCCGTCGTGTAAAGCGTCGGAATAGAGGGGACGAAATAAATGCCGGCTATATTGATGGGTGTACAGTAGCCTTCACGGTGAGTACAATTCTAAATTAGTGTTTTAATATATTTTATTTTGTAAATATTCATATGTTCATTCCATTACTGATAAGTCATGATGATCATAAATGTAGAGCTGGGCGTATGAGCATATAAAGGGTTTGGGTACTTCTGATGGGGATAAGGCTGTCCCACGGATGAGAAAATGGAAAGCTTCAGTAGCATTTAGGAGCTATGATAAGCTTAGGAAAAAATTATTGTCTTATTCTCCTTCAGAGGTAATAAATTCTTTAAGGAATGTTAATTTTATAAATTTTCTTTAAAATATTAAATGTAAATATCTAATGTTATATATATATATATATATATATATATATATATATATATATATATATATATATATATATATATATATATATATATATATATATATATATATATATATATTGCAGGTTATACCCAACTTTACCTATCGTCCGGAAGAAATGTATATATTAAATCGTACGGCACGTGTTGGGCAGCTGCCGCAGGTATTGTATAAGTTAAGGATTATATACGTTATGATGTGGTTACTTTACTAATTTCCCTACTGACCGTCTTTGCGTGCTTCTTTATTGATTCAGATTAAAGCGGCTACTCCTGTGGCTACTACCTCTAGAGCTGGGGATAGTAGCAATATAAGAAATTTAATTAATAATTTGGAACAAGCTCTTTATGGACTCGAAGAGCGGATTAAAATCTTGGAAGCAGAGAATATCAAGTTAAAGGATATAAATAAGAAGCTTCAGGATCAAATTTTGAGCGGCTCTGCTGTTGCAGCAGGAGAAGGCGGCGCGACAGGCGATGTCGAAAAAGAAAATGTTGAAGATCAGGCTGAAGGTGGGCAGCACACATTAGGGAAAGAAACCAGCGAACATCCCGTTGATGCTGGTGAGATTAATATAGTGGTGCCCACTGCCGATATTAGAACCGACGTCCCTTCGAGAATTGAAAGAATTAAAGGCCGTGAAAGGAAGCGAAAGGAATTATCAGATGATTTCACGGCCGGGAAAAGAGGAAAAAAAGGATATTATATTAGAAAGCGCCGCCGAGATTCTAAAGAGCAGGTGTCGAAAGAAACTGAAGCTTCAGATTCTGCTTCCGGGGCCATTGCCGGCGTCCTTATGGTATTATTGTATTAAGTTTATTGTATTTAATCTTAACAATTTTATAAAGTATGACAATTGCATAATGTTTTGAATGATAACAGAAATTAAAAAAAGAGTTTGATGATCCAGAAGGTGGAGTTTCATCCATCAATGTTCCGGATGAACCCTCTCTGGATAGCTCACCCGGATTCATTATTGAGCCTCGTCGCGACTATCCGGGTCGAGATAAAATTCCTAAAGAGGAAGATTTTGCAATCAACTTTTTATAGCACAACCAATAACGAAGTTAGTCCACCATTTCATATATTCTTTTAATTGTTATATATGTCTATTTCAATTTTCTCATTACTTAGCATAATATCTCTAATTCTTTTTGTTAGGGGAGCTATATGGGAAGATAGCACCAAAGGGTCGGATTCGCCTTTTATTAGTGGCGAAATCCTCCGAAACTTCTTATTTGGAGGCCCGACCCGCGATGAGGTTCGTGCAGTGAAAACGACAAAAAACTAGTTAAATCTTGTAATATATATATATATATATATATATATATATATATATATATATATATATATATATATATATATATATATATATATATATATATATATATGTTGTAACATAATTTCTTTTTGTTTTGCAATATGGGTGATAAATGTATATTTTCATATTCTTAATACGATGGATATGAAGGGTGTACAGAAATTTAGCCATCCTGCTCTTTTTTGTCGAACTGAAGTTTCGGTGAGTTTGATATTTGTTTCAGTACTATATTATTTTTATAAAGTTACATTTATGTACATATCACCTTAATGAAACCACGAATTATACGTGTCTTTTTAAGATCAAATATAGCTATTTTGTATATATATGACAACACATTTGAGAATTTAGAATATACACTTCAACACAATTTTATTCTCTTATATTGTGACATCAAATTCTGATCCCTTTTATATTGCACAATTATAATGCTGAAACATAAAAGCCTCTGAACTGTTAAAAACAGTAGTCATTCAATATTTATGACCTTTTGTTTATTTACTTATGTTGCATTATTCACCATAATTTCATTCATTCAAACCTTTTGTCGTGATAAGCATTTAAAAAAACCAAGATTGTAAGGAATTGATTATTATATTGATGTTGTAACTATATTCCCTTTTATGTCCAGATGCACATACTTAACAAGATGGCAGGAATAAGGCCGGACGAGGCAATCACAGCTGACTTCATCCGGAATGTCGCCTACGATTCGGCATCCGTACGGCACTTCTTGGAAATAATAACTCCGGAAAGTATCAGCTGTAATCGATTTATAATTATTCCTGTAAATAGTAATTGGCATTGGCATTTGCTTGTCATTGATTTGAAGGAATCCCATTTTGAGAGTTGGAATTCCTTGTGGAGTCATCGTGTGGCAAAGGATGCGGCAAACGTATTGGTATGTATATTACTTTTATATTTATTACATTGATATATGCATAGAAGATTGACTTAACTATTTCTCTTATGCAGGCGAAGTGGTTTGCATCCTATTTTGAGTTTATCCTTGAACAACGCATCGGCCACCCAAATGTCATATGGCAGCTAGATTGTCAGCAACAAGGTTCGACTGAGGTTGATTGTGGCATGTACACATGCCTATTTGCTGAAAGAATTGTAAGAGGCGGCTCCCCCGATCTTTTGGTTTATGAAAAATATCCCCCGTATTTCCGGGCGCACATGGTGAGCCAAATCTTACGAGATCCCTGTTGCGTGACTTCTAGTTCGATGCTCGCATCTAGTACGTAAAGATAATGATGTACAATAAATACTTTGGTTTAAGTTATATGTTGAGTCGTATCGATTTGTTGTATATCCGATGAATATTGTATTGAGTCATATTATTGATTCATTGTATCCCAGTTTTGATCAGTTTCATTTTAGTTTTATGTTGAGTTGTATTGATTCGTTGTAAAGCAGATGAATATTGTATTGATTCATTGTATCCCTGTTTTGATCAGTTTCAGTTTTATGTTGTATTGTATCAATCCGTTGTAAATTTGATGAATATTGTATTGATTCTTTCTATTGATTCATTGTATCTTAGTTATGATCGGTTTCTGTTTTATGGTGAGTTGTAGTGATTCGTTGTAAATCTGATTAATTTTATGCTGAGTACCTCACTAATTTTTTTTTTTTCTATATTTTACATTTTATAACTTTATTTTATATTAAATTTAAATATTTTATTAAATTATATTTGTTTCAAAATTATTAATTTTAAAATTTAAAAATGTATACAATTCTTTTATATAATTTTAAAGAAAAATTTAGTGAGGTACTCAATACTGAGTACCGTTAGTGAGGAATCCAAGTGTCTCGGTTTCTGGTTTTGGAGGAACTTTCCTGTACCGGTACTGAGTGAGAAATCCATGTGTGAGGCTTTCGGGTTTTGAGGAACTTGGTTGTGTACCGGAACCATGTGTCCCGGTACTCAATCTTGAGTACCGGTATTGTGTGAGGAATCCAAGTGTGAGGCTTTCGGGTTTTGAGGAACTTGGATGTGTACCGGAACCATGTGTACCGGTACGCAATGATGAGTACCGGTACTAATTGAGGAATCCAAGTGTGAGGCTTTCGGGTTTTGAGGAACTTAGATGTGTACCGGTACCGTGTGTACCGGTACTCAATGAAGAGTACCGGTACTGAGTGAGCAACCCAAGTGTAAGGATTCGGGTTTTGAAGAACTTAGATGTGTACCGGAACCATATGTACCAGAACTAAGGATTGAGTACCGGTACACAAGGTTCAGCTTTTGGGTTTTGAGGAACTTGACTGGGTAGCGGATTCCTCACTTGGATTCCTCAGTAAGTATTGAGTACCTCAGTATTGAGTACCTCACTAAATTTTTCTTAAAAATTATATAAAATATTTGTATAAATTTTGAAATTTTAAAATTAATAATTTTGAAACAAATAAAATATAATAAAATATTTAAAATAATTTAAAAATAAAGGTAAAAAATGTAAATTATAGAAAATTAAAAAAATGTTAAATATTAAAATTAACAAAATGAAATATCTTTTAAAAATAATAAATTGAAAAAATGTGTAAAAAGTTGCCTCTATAAAACATGTAAAGGAAAAAGGAAGAAAACAAATAAAAAACCTAGTTATGGTTTAGGGGGGGGAACTTGTTCCTCCCCTATATCGGGTTGTCCCGGGTTACCTGGGACAACCCGTTACGGGGGGAACACTTTTTCCCCCTTAACCCCACCTTATTTGGTCACAAAGGGGGTATAACCCCCTTTCGTCCCAAACCAAACGCTATAGTTAGGTTCCCTATAGTCGTAACTCCCTTACCCACTTCTCCCACATATTAACGTCAAGTAAACGAAAAGGCAACCTGTACGCAGAGGGCTATTGCAAAAGAAAACCGTTTCTTATCAGGAGGAAAGGCTAGGGCGTATTCCGGTACGCGATCTGCGGAATCGGTTGATTTTTCCGGTGTCCTCTGTTGTTTCATCCACCAGTCATACTCGATATTCCCTCTTTCACTGTCTAACAATCCCTCTACCATAAATCTCCCTTAGGTCCACTCTTAGGTCTACTACTACCTTTATTTTATTGCTAAGTTTAACCCTTCATATCTCAAGGTAAAACTCTAAAACCCTAATGCCTTTTTGTGTTACACTAATTTAGTTAAGTGTATTTTTGTTAATTTTTTAGGGTTTTAACATTATATCTGTAATGTATATGTAATGTATATGTAACATGGGTAAAAAGAATCACTTGTTTGCAATATTGTAGTTAGTGTTCCATCTTGTTCAAGTGTTCAAGTCTAATTTCAAATATTCAAGTGTATGAAGTCTAATTTTAATTGTTCATATTGTATCTTCATACAATAATGTCTATAAATGTATGAATGTTCCATCTTGTATATATGAATGTTCAGAACTTATCTATAGCTGTTCAGAACTTATATGATTTTTACGAATAGTTGGATAGACTGCATACAAGTTGGTTGCTAACTGTTTCTCTAATTGAAGCTCATATACCTAATGGCCGGTGATGGGCATCGTGGTGGGCGAGGGCGTGGCCGTGCCCGTGGAGGGAAACAAGCCTCTAAGAGGGACCGTTCACATGATTCACAGAGTAGTGATTCAGCTGAACATTCTGAACATTCTGCTGATGTTGAAATGGTGGCCACCCATGATAAAGGAAAGGCGCCTATGCCTTCAATGTCTCATACGGGTGCGGCCTCCCCTCCACGACATAGCACTGGCGGGCCAGGCATGTCAGCAACGGCACGTAGAGAACATCGATCAAAACGAGCGGCAGACACGGGCGACGTTGATCCTAAACGACAAGAAGATTTTGCAAGCCGAACTTGCATCGGAGAGCGATATGTCAACTTTGACGAGCTGACTACAGAAGTTCCTGAATTTGCCCAGCTTTTGCAAAGGGCGCCTATCGAAACGGTCGGCCGCATACACGGTCATAAAGGTTTCTGTCTAGAGCTCATTCGCCAATTTTATATGAGAGGTCACATAATGGGTCAGGATTCAGATACCGGATTTATGGTATTAGAAACAAATGTTCGTGGTGTCAGAGTTGTAGTGTCTCCAGACACAATTGGTGCCCTCCTTGGATTAAATGTGGACACTAGTGGAGTGCATTATACACTTGGAACCATTCATCATTCCACACACTGGAACACAATTGTCAATGCTCTCTGCAAACCAGGAACAGTAACAAATAGACTATACGTTGAATCCAAGGATTTGAGACCTTCGTATCACATCCTATCCTTAATATTGTGCTATACTATTCTGCCCACATTGGGTACAAAGAGGATTCGATGGGATAGACTGCTTCTTTTATATTTACTTGCTCACCCAGAGCTAGCTGATGGAATGAACACCACAAAAGAAAAGCTCGTCCGATATTCCACCACAAAAAACACTCCTCCCAGATTCCACCACATATTTCTCATCGCCACATCAAAAAAAAAAATAATAATAAATATAGTCCAATCGACTCCCTCAGCACCTCCGATCAACTTCCTCAGCACCTCCGATCACTTCCTCAGCTCCTATCGACTCCCTCAGCACCTCCGATCAACATCCTCAGCACCTCCTATTCACTTCCTCGGCCATATTATTCAGACGTATTTCTCAGGTAAAATAAAAAAAAATGAAAAAAAAAAAAAAAAAGTCAATAAAGCCGGTTAGGACCTCTCCGGACGCCCTAATTTTAGGCTCAAAAAATAAAAAAAGAAAAAAAAAAGGAAAAAAAAAAAAAAAAAAAAAAGTCAGTAAAGCCGGTTAGGACCTCTCCGGACGCCCTAACTTTAGGCTCAAAAAAAATAAAAAAAGAAAAAGAAAAAAAAAAGAAAAAAAGAAAGTCATTAAAGCCGTTAGGACCTCTCCGACGCCCTAACTTTAGGCTCAAAAAAAGAAAAAAAGAAAAAAGAAAAGAAAAAAAAAAGAAAGTCATAAAGCCGGTTAGGACCTCTCCGGACGCCCTAACTTTAGGCTCAAAAAAAGAAAAAAAGAAAAAAGAAAAGAAAAAAGAAAGAAAAAAAAAGAAAGTCAGTAAAGCCGTTTAGGACCTCTCCGACGCCCTAACTTTAGGCTCAAAAAAAGAAAAAAAGAAAAAAGAAAAGGAAAAAAAAAAAAAAAAAAAGAAAGTCAGTAAAGCCGATTAGGACCTCTCCGGACGCCCTAACTTTAGGCTCAAAAAATAAAAATAAAAAAGAAAAGGAAAAAAAAAAGAAAAAAAGAAAGTCAGTAAAGCCGGTTAGGACCTCTCCGACGCCCTAACTTTAGGCTCAAAAATAAAAAGAAAAAAAGAAAAGAAAAAAAAGAAAGTCAGTAAAGCCGGTTAGGACCTCTCCGGACGCCCTAACTTTAGGCTCAAAACCGATTCGGATGATTTCTTCGGACATTCCCTTCGGATCCCAAATCAAATATAAGACAAAGGAATTGAACCCCAAGATAAGTCAAAGTGAATTTCCTTCAGATCCCAAGTCAATAAAAGGGATTGAACTCCAAGATAAGATTAATGAATTTCGTGAAAAGGATTAAGTCTTGAAGATTGAAGATGAAGGAGTTTGGATCATATACCTCAATCTCAAGAAAGAAGAATTCAAAAGGATCAGGTACGTTTAACTAAAGATTTTTGATGATCCGAATACTTTTTATAGTTTAGAAACACTTTGGAATATTTTCTATGGCCAAAGAATCAAAAACTGGACAAATTGGATGTTCAGAGTCCGGATCAGAATTTCTGATCCTGAACCCGATCAGGATCAGAATTCCGATCAGGATCAGAATTCCGATCCGGATCAGAATTCCGATCCGGATCCCAAACCTTGTTTTTTCAGGAATTGCTGAAAAAAGACGACGATCAGGATCGCCGTAAATCCGATCCGGATCGTCGTGCGGGAAAATTTCTGTTAAGGCAGTTTTTGATTCTTATCTCTTTCCAAAAGGTTTCTAGCCTATAAATAGACCCTAATATCATCTTTTAGGGTTATCCCAAGGGGGATCAAAGGTAAGAATCCACATAGAGAAGAAAAGGTAAACACCTCTTTATTTTAGGTTTTCTTTCTCTATTGATCGGTTTGATTCTAGGGTTTCAAAATCTATATCTTTTGAAAGAATCAAATCGATGAATACTTAAGGGTGCTTCCTTGTCTATCTATGATGATCTAAGTATTCAAAATATCATCACCAACAAAACAACGATTTTCCCAAGAAATCGGTGCGTGGATTCGCGTGGCCTTGTGGACTCAAGGTGTTACCGTTTCGTGGATTCGAGACAAGGTGCGCTCGTGGATTCGAGACGTGCTACTTGGGTGAGACCGTGGATTCGGTCTGGCGTCGTGGATTCGACGTGACACGCCGTGGATTCGGCGTTGGACGCCTTCGTGGATTCGAGGTGCGCTGTGGAGCGAGCGGCGAAGATCTACTCGGAGCGTATGGAAAAGGTTGAGTCGTGTGTGTGCGTTATATCACCTTGTACGTGTTTTAATCTTAGTAGATTTCACCGTGTGATCGGTCCCGTGGTTTTTTACTCCTGGATTGGAGTTTTCCACGTAAAATCTTGCGTGTTATTTATTTTCCGCATTGGGTTATTTTTACGCAACGATTTTGGTGTGTTTATTGTTTACACCTATTCACCCCCCCTCTAGGTGGTTTTTTCCCTATTTAGAGCCACTCCTTCAACAGATTGTCTAGATATATTATCTAACTTATCTGGGATTTCAAACATCTATTGATCTTTGTATTTCATTTTCTTTACCAAAATTGATGATTTGATAAAGGCATTACGCATAAGATCATGATAGATGTGATTGAAGTTGTTCAACTTTAAGTGTTTTAATTTTCATAAATTTTCGTTTCATTTTTGAGTATTTTTGATAGATTTGGTATAATCTATTTCTTGTTGCATGAAACGATGACTTTTGTTTAAAGTTGATGCGCTAAAGTGCTTACATACTTTTTCTGGTTATTATGGAATTTTTCTAAATTATTCTGATGAAAGGGTAGAATTCAAGATTGATGTCATTTGGAAATCTCCGTAAGTCATCTTTGTAAATCCGTTACATCTTGATAGAGTTTGGATCTCAAGATTATTTTTGATGACTTGTGTTTGATGAATATAACATGAAAAACTGTTTATAATGTTTTATCTTTGTTTTTCATGATTTAGGAGTAAATCTTTTTAATTTTGTGAAATTAATTGGATTGAATGACATCTTGTTAATTCATTGGTTAAAGCACTTAAATTGATTTCTTGATGGAATACAAATCGGTATTTGAAAAGATTCTAAAATCTGGATTTGTTTCAAGAAATTATTTGATTTTTGCTTTCTGGTACCGGTACGCAATCTGCATTTTTGTTATATACCGGAACTGAGCTTTTATCTCTCTTTCTCTATGAACTAATGTTGTTAGTGATTTCCTTTTGTCTAGTATGTTCACTGTTTGACAATTTGTGACAAAAAGGGGGAGAAGAGAAATGACGGAGATGAGATCATCAAGAGAGGACAAACGAAAATGGAAAAATGGGGGAGAACGGAAAATGATGATCGTATCACAAAGGGGGAGAACATAGATGCTCAAGATAGGGGGAGATAAAGAAAAAATTGAAAGAGCCGAAAAACAAAAGAACCAAAAGGAAGAATCAAATGTAGGATTTTAATTTCTAACGACTAACGTTTGATTTTGTTTGGAGTTTTGTTTTGCAGGAATTACATCACTTTAAGACTCCAAGTCCTAAGTCATAGAGTATGTTCTAGGACTGTTTGGTTCAAATGTAATTTTGTATTTATTGGATCTTTCACGCAAAGAAAATCAATGTTTTGGTGATGACATTGAATTTCGATTTTTTGGTTTAAGATGAGTGACTTGAGCGTTTTTATGTATTTTTGGGTTTTGTCACGAAATTGCCAAAGGGGGAGATTGTTACGGCATTTTGGTGTTGGCATATTTCGTGAGTCAAGTCAGTGAGTTGAGTCGGAGTCTTAAAGGGATCAAATTGTCAATCAGCAATCAAAGACTTAGAGAAGATTCAACAAGAGCTCAAGTTGACACTCAGTGTCTTGAGTCTTGAAGATTGAAGATGAAGAATTGTGGATCAGTTACATCAATCTCAAGAAGAAAGTATTCAAAAGGATCAGGTATGTTTAACTAAATAATTTTGGTGATCCGAATACTTTCTTATAGTGTAGAAACACTTGGATGAATTTTTAATTGCATAAAAATCAAAAACTGGACATGGGACATGTTCAGGATCCGGATCAGATGATCCAATCCGGATCCCGAAGGGTATTAGTTCATGTGCAAATCCAATCCGGATCCAAGCCTATTCCGATCCGGATCCCGAACATTGGATGTTGCTGAAATTCATGAACGATCCGGATCGGGCCTTGCGATCCGGATCCCGAACCCTTGGATTTCTGGAATCGTCAATCTCGTTACGACGATCCGGATCGCAGTAATCCGATCCGGATCGCCGTCCTGAAAATTTCCAGATAAGGTATGTTTTTGATTCTTATCTCTTTCCAAAGGTTTCTAAACTATAAATAGACACTTAGGGTTTCTCAAGAACGTACGACCAATACCGAAAACACTTGAGAGCAACCCTAGAGGCTAGGTTTTTATCGTTCTTCTTTATAGCCTCTTTTAGGTCAATTCGATGGTTCTTTCAAGAACATATCTTTTGTCGAATTGATCTAATCTTTGCTTAGAGATTTTTCCATGGTTCTTCATTGATAATCTAAGCAAAGGATCACCATCGAAGCCAATATTCTTATCGGCTGAGTTTGCGTCGTGGATTCGACGTGGCATCGTGGATTCGGTGTGTTGAAGGCGTTTCGTGGATTCGAAACGTGTGCTCGTGGATTCGAGTGGCGTTCGTGGATTCGAACGTGTGCAGTGGACGTGCAATCGGTGGAGCGCAAGGTTCGAAGAAGCTGAAGGAGGGGTTGAATCCGTGGAGACGGTAATCACCTTGTTATTCTTCTTTTCTTGGTGGATTGTTATTGCGTGGACGTCCAACCTGTCAGCGCAAGGTCCGAAGAAGCTGAAGGAGGGGTTGAGTCCGTGGAGTCGGTAATCACCTTGTTATTCTTCTATTCTTAGTGGATTGTTATTGCGTGTTGGTCCCGTGGTTTTTCTCCTGGATTGGAGTTTCCACGTAAATCTCGGTGTGTTGATTTTTATTTTTCGCATTGTTTTTTATTTTTGCACTGAGATTGGTTTTTATAATATTACACCTATTCACCCCCCTCTAGGTGTTTGATAGTACCTATTTAGATCCTTGTGGATCCTAAATAACTCTACAAAACAGTCACCCAGGGGGTGTGAGATACACTATAAAATGTATCCCAGTGGGCACGACGAGCCGAGAAATAGCTAATCGTACCTACTGGATACAATAGTCTGCGGATAGTAAAAAGGTCAGTGATAAAAGCTGGATAAGCAATAATGAGTCCACAGATATACAGGATACTAAATCATCATAGTAATGAAAGTGTATATCAGGAATAATCATCATGAGGTAGTAAAAGTCCACTGACAAGCATGATACTAAATCATCACAAGTAATATATATCAGGAGTGATCATCATGAGATAATAAGAGTCCACTGATAAGCATGTATGACAGGATATAACTCTAGAGTGTATGTAACTGAGTATACTAGTAGCAGGATAAGTCAACTCCAAGGTGAAAGCAAGATAGTGACATAATGCCTCAAGTATCCAGGTCACAAGTACAGAAAATATCATAACTATCAGGATGATAATCAACCAACAGGTATACTGATAATCAAGGTCTGACGATCAGGAGCTGAATAATCAAAGTATACTGAGCCATAATACATACCGGAATGAGCATGCTGAATAACTGTATAGAGATCAACCAAACGTTGATAGTGAATAACTATAATCAAGCAGGAACTGAACAATCAGGGTACAAGATGAGTAGCCACATGTAAGTAAATCATGGAGATGATAAAAGCTATGCGTCAATGAAAGAGACTCATGTACCCAATCACAATGCCACTATTGGTCACAAGGACCTCAGGCTAATGCCACAGCTGGTCACATCGAACCTCAGGCTAATGCCACTATTGGTCTCATCGAACCGCACTATAACTGGCTGACATAACCTGCACGCGCAGAGGCTCTGCCTCCCGATTCATAGGCTCACGGGTCCATCCTCTAGACCACTTTACCGGTAAAGAACAATCTCAACGGGGAGCGACCCCGGCAATGTTCGTGAAGAACAGCAGTGCGTGGCAAATCATAATGCTATGCTCAAGCTCACGGTCCACTGACCGGGTAATCGGCAACAAGCCGGAAAATCCCAACAGGGATGCTGGTAACTGTATGTCAATCATATGTCATATCATGCCTAACTGAAAATAAAAAGCAAGTATCTCTGGGTATAATGCAGTAAAATAACTGATAGATATGAAGCAAGAATAGGCATGATCAGTCCATGAACACCAACTGTGCTGAATACTGGAATATAGTCATAACATCTAGAAGCAACTACAGGTCAATCATACAAGACTAAACACATGTTGTTTTAAGAAAATCATTTTTGAAAACATGTTCTAAGTTCAAATCCTCGGAGAGCAATGCCTTTGTCTTATCAACCAAGAACAGACTCAGGCGACCCTGCGATGCTTGGTTAAAAATATCTGTTGACTAAAAATCATGTGTTTAGCAGTATAATACTTGATAGAAGGAAAACAGGCTCAAACATCTTATGACCAAAAAGGCAATGGCAATACAATGGAAATCCAACAGGAATATAAATATCTGTATATAGCAATCAATCATGGGTCTATCATGCATAACTGAAACGTAAGAGCAAGTATCTCTGGATATATATGCAGTATAATAACTGATAGACATGTAGCATGATCAGACCATGAATATAAATAATGCTGAATACTAGAATGCAAATATCAGATAAACAGGAAGTGTCCGAAGATATGTCTATCAACTAAGGATCAAAGAAATGTAGCAGAATCAGGGCTAAGTCAAATATGAGCAAAAGAACTGTCATCTCTCTAATGACAAATCATGCAGGTATATGTCCAGGTATAAGTAAAGGATACTAAACCAATGGAATAAAGCTCATAAAGCATAATCGGGGCTAAATAGAAGAACAGGTGTCCGACTGGACTAAAGTAAACAGAGGGCCGAAAAGATAAAGCCCGGACCGAAGATAACCCACCTCAAAGTAGGCCGATCCGATCTCGCTGGTCTACTGAGTCGAAGGTGCCGAACCGCTAGGCCCTGATTAAATAACTATAATCAGTAACCGACTCGCTCAATCCCATCCTGACACACTAAAACTGACTCACTGGTGATCCTCGACTATCTGAAGACTGTCAATTACGCTTGCTGATTCCTAAACATCACATTTTTGAAGTTCAAGTGGGTAGGGTCTACACACGACCATTTGTGTCCATATTACTAGAATACCCCTATCAACTCTTTTGAAGCCCAATTTGGACTTCAAGGTTTTCTTGACATACTCGCAAGACACGAGACCAACCAGGACTGTGCGAGGTAACCTGGGACAACATCATGGTCGAAATCCAAACCGAAACGCGAACTTCGCGCCGAAAATTCGTAAAAATCAACAATTTTGGCCGATTTCCGCAACTTATCAAATTTTTGCTCAATTGGAGCCTTTTGAACTTATATAAAATGTTTAATTCAGGTATTATTACGTCTAAAGACAGCCACAAAGTCACATTTGCAACTTGATCCAACATAACTTTTAAATTTACATAAAATCATGATTTAGTCACTATTTGGCCCATTTTCTAAAACCAGGAGTCCAGAACTTGCGCCGTAAGTTCCAGCGCGTCACATTTGATGCGACGGACCCCGTGCTCACAAATTTGGGTCAACACGAATCCCGAGAGCAAAGTTAGCTCTTTAACTCTTAATGTTTATTGCACTGTTTTGCTTCGATCTCCACATCTAGAGTTCCAAAATTTACACGGCGAGTTTCAGCGCGTCCAGGACGAAGGACAAAGCCCGTCCTCACCCTCTTGGGCCGACAATAGGCCCGTACACAAAGTTGGCCATAATCAATTAACTCTCAAATTGCACCTATGCTACCATTCATTTTACACCCAAATCTTTCTGGATTTTAAGTGAGCATCATGCTCAGTAGGGTAAGGAAGTGAGGTGCTCACCTCGGTGCGCCGGAAAGTCGCCGGAAAGTTGCCGGAGCGAGACCACAAATAGAGCTATCTCGGGTTGCACCAACCAAGGATTCGGCTCAGTCCAAACCTGAACCAGGGCAAGCACTAGTAGAGGGACATCCCAGAAGAGATCTGGTCCATGCCCGAGCCACAGCCCGCGGCCCAGGAGCAGCGACGGCCGGAAAAACATGGCGTTATTCTTTAGTTTTTAGCAAGCTTGCACCCACTTGTGTTAACGGTTGTTGGCCTAAACCAGATGATGGAGGTCTTAAGTGGGGTGTAAGAGACTTACCCGAGTGGAGCGGGCCGGAGTCCGGGTACGACGGCGGCGGGCGGCGGGACCCGAGCTTGGTTGCAAAGTGGTGCAACTACAAAACTTTAAAACCTTACGTAAATATTTACATGCAAGTTGATGGGGAGCTAATATACGACCAAAGAACTCACCCGAGTTGGTTCCCCACTTGCCGGAGCCCCGGTTGCCGGAATAGAAGATCGCCGGAAAAAGGCCCGTTAATGGCGAATTTGGCCGGCGGAGTTCGGGGCAGCGGGAGTTGGTCCAAGGTGTTCAGCGAGTCCCCGTGAAGCTTCCTGCAGTGATGGTCGGGGGTCGAGGATGAGTGGCGGCGCCGGAATGGCTACTCTCGGCGAAGTGTAGCGAAGCCCGGTTCTAGGCTTGCGGCGCGGCGACGTGCGGCGACCGCGGGTGCCGAGGTGGCACCGGGCTCAAGTGCGGCACTCCGGGGGACCTTCCTGGTTGAAGCCTCGAGCCAACAAAGGGGCTTGCTGCTTGGGTTCACTCTAACCCAAGAGGAACCCAAGAATTTTTTTTTTGAAGTTTCTCTTTCTCTTCTCACTCGGTTGCTTGGGAGGTGGAAGAAGGAGATGGTGGTGGAAGCCAGGCTGTGGGGGAGATGAAGTAGAGGAGTGAGGAAGTTTCCAGATTGCATTGAAGGTGCCATCACGCCGTGGGGTGGAAAGCGAGGAGTCGCAACGGCCTCTGCATGTATCTTCATGCGTATTGTGACAATTTGCAACAAGCCCCCTTCTATATAAGGCATTATAAGGTTAGTCCTCCTCTCAGTGTTTGTCATTTTGCACATAAACCCCTCCCCATATAATAAATTTGAAAAAGACCCTCGATTTCTGATATTTTACGCTTTTCGAGGCGTTCCGCTCGTCAGAACGGTAAACGGATTTCGCCAACAGCGTCCGGCACGTCGAAACCTTTAAGACGGTGATTTTATTTTCCGACACGGTGTCCGGATAATTTTGGGTCCATAAAAACTGTCTAAAATTACAGTTTTCATGCTTTTAAAAATTCCAGGGTCGTCAAACTAAGTTTTCGTCTGCGTCATTGCGTCCAGAACGATGAGGCCGATCGAAACGACTACCTGGATTACCGAATTTGGACTCCGAACAGTGAAATTGTGCACGTTGCAGTCGACGGAGCCCGGGATTTAGGGGTTACTGTTCATCTACAGTAATGACTTAAAGGCACTGTATGATGGTACTGTTCCATTGGTATCGTTAATTCGCTTCCTTTTTCTTTGATTTCCGGAAGATCCGACCGTCGGATCGAAAAGTGCTGAATATGAAACTCGCTCAGTTCGACGAGACGATCACAATGGTCAACTCGGATTTCCAAGATCATGTCCGGATTGAAAATTAGTCTTTTTGTCTCGTAATTCGTGCCACGAATTTTCTGGCATTTGCTCAATTAAGCTAGATTAAATCTTTTGAGGCCAAGATTAGACCGAAAACTGCTCTGAAATTTATTTATTAATATTTAAAATTTCAGATTATTACAAAGCCCCAGGGTTGTTAGGTTGCTGTGAACTTAACTCTAAAGCAGAATCTGAATTGGATTATTAAAAGTTAAGTTATAGGTTAACCAACCCTTAAAAGAATAGTTTAGCCCAAACACTGTTCCGGGCTGTTTGCGAAGCCGCGATAGTGAGCTCCTGGCTAATTTGGGGTCACTGAACGCGATGCTCGCGTTTAATTTGAGTTTTGATCAGCCGCAGAAACAAAAACCGCAATTAGGCTATGTTAGAATGGTATTTTATGGCCCGAAGTTTTCCTCGGGTTTCGTGCTGCCGCAAATGTGTGAGCACGGTGTTCAGTAAGTTAAAAGTCACCTGCTGGAAGTGACGGATCGTGAAAATGAGTTTTCAGTTGAAAGAACGAGCGAAAACAGTGCTCAATAGTCACTAAAAGTGCGATTTTCGGAAACTCTAGGGGTCTAAATGCAGAAATGACATTGTATAAAGTTAAAAACAGTATGTTGGTCTAGATGTTGTCGTTAAACATTGTTAAAAGATTTAAGTTGATTGGGATAGTTTAGATTAAGTTAGAATTAAACTAAGTTCCTGAACTATGTTTGATTCAGGTTGATTCGGTTGACTCTGGTTCGGAGCATACAGTTGATTTGGTTTAGTCGCCTGCGATTTATCAGGTGGGTTATCTTCGAACCGGGCCTCAGCTTTTTGGCCCTCTGGTTGCTTTAGTCCAGTCGGACCCCTGTTTTTGATTTCCCTGCTGATTATATGACCTATCTTGACATATCATGATCCCACTGATTGACACTGACTTGATTAGACCTGTGATTGAGATTACTTGTTCACGATCAGCCTGATTATTGCATACCTGCTCCCTGATTATCACTGATAGATTCTGATCTACTTGAGACATATATGTTATCAGCCTATATATATATCCCAGTACTGAGATTGCATGATCTGATTATACTGTTGATTCTTGTCGTTTGAGATGTTGCTCGATTTTCTGATATGCATGATTGATTGATCCTGATTGATAAAGATAGACTGATGACTCCCTGCTGGGATCTCGGCATGTTGCCGACTACCCGGTCACTAGACCGTGAGATTGATCATTATGATTTGCCATGCACTGCTGTACTTCACGAACATGGCCGGGGTAGCTCCCCGTGGAGATTGTTCTTTACCGGTAAAGTGGTCTGATGATAGACCCGTGAGCCCTCGACAAGGTTATGTCAGCTGAAAAGGTGCCGAACAGTGGCATTGCCTGAGGTCCTGCGAGACCAATAGGGCGCACGATTGGGTACTTGGGTTTTACCTTTGACGCATTACTTGTACCTTGTACTGTTGTGCAGTTATTCCAGTGTTATTACCTGTAGACATGCTTTTATCACTTGCAGTTCTTTATGCCGATTATTGTTGATATCTCCCGATTTCTAGCATGTATGATCTACAGTTTTTATGATTGATTATCATTGTATACCCTGATTTACAGTATTCATATCTGCAGTCTTTATGAGTGATTACCTGCCTATCTGTGGATTCCGATTATTAATAGACATCTATACCTTTCCAGCTTTTCCTATTGACTCTTACTATCCGCAGATTTTAGTACCCGGTAGGTACGATTAGCTGATCCTCGGCTCGTCGTGCCCACTGGGATACACTCCGGTGTGTCTCACACCCTCGGGTGACTGTTTTTCAGGTCGAACGGGTGCTGGGATGTCAGGACAAGTTGGTGAGGTATCGAGTTAGAGGTTGACCCTGACAGCCGAACAGTTCTTGTGTTAATTGATGATAAAGAAAAGAGTTGTAATATGTAATTCAATTGTAATAATTATTTCTAGTGGTTACATAGTTAGTACTCTGATGTTTGTTGCCAAGCTAGCCGTGCATATATAGAAAAGGCTCAATCCCAAAGGGGATTGGGACTCTTCTATATATGTGGCGGTCTGTCATTGCCCTGGCCGTTTTTGCGACTCTGATTTTAAAAGGAAAAAAAAAAAAAAAAATTTTAGATACTGATTTTGAAACTCGGGGCGTGACAGAAATTTAAAATTTGAATATAATCATATTCTCGCAATTTTGAAATTTGAACATACTCAATTTTGAAATTTAAAATTTAAAATTTAAACACAACCATACTTCCCCAAATTTGAACATAACCATTCAATTTTGAACATATTCAATTTTGAATTTTAAAATTTGAAATTTAAATACAACCATACTCTCTCAACATATTGAAATTTGAACATAACCGTTCAATTTTGAAATTTGAACATATTCAATTTTAAAATTTGAATTTTAAACATATCCTTTCAATTTTAAAATTTAAATCTGAAATTTAAAATTTAAAATTTGGAATTTGAATATAATAATTTCCTCAAATTTGAACCTCGTCTTTTCCTCAACGAAAAGACATTCCCACGTACTTTCCTCAACGAAACCATATTCCCACGTACGTCGTTTCTCAACAAACCCGCATTTTCTCAACAAACCCGCATTTTCTCGCCAACCCCTCAACAAATCACAACAAACCCCACGCGATATTTCTCTGCCCCTCCCCACTATAAAAAGGGGAGATTTTCCTTTGCCTGGTCTGAAAACTGGTCCGATATTCCACCACAAAAAAAAGAAAAGCTCGTCCGATATTCCACCACAAAAAACTCCTCCCATATTCGACCACAAAAGAAAAATCCGTCTCATATTCCACCACAAAAGAAAAGCCCGTCCCATATTCCACCACAAAAGAAAAGCTCGTCCGATATTCCACCACAAAAAAACACTCCTCCCAGATTCCGCCACATATTTCTCATCGCCACATCAAAAAAAAAAATAATAATAAATATAGTCCGATCGACTCCCTCAGCACCTCCATCAACTTCCTCAGCACCTCCGATCAACTTCCTCAGCTCCGATCGCGACTCCCTCCAGCACCTCCGATCAACTTCCTCACACCTCCTATTGACTTCCTCGGCCATATTATTCAGACGTATTTCTCAGGTAAAATAAAAAAAAAAGAAAAAAAAAAAAGAAAGTCAATAAAGCCGGTTAGGACCTCTCCGGAGACCTAATTTAGGCCTCAAAAAATAAAAAAAAAAAAAAAGAAAAGGAAAAAAAAAGAAAAAAAAGAAAGTCCAGTAAAATCGTTAGGACCCTCTCCGGACGCCCTAACTTTAGGCTCAAAAAAATAAAAAAAAGAAAAAAAAAGAAAAACAAGAAAAAAAGAAAGTCAGTAAAGCTGGTTAGGACTTCTCCGGCGCCCTACTTTAGGCTCCAAAAAAATAAAAAAATAAAAAAAGAAAAAGAAAAAAGAAAAAAAAAAAGAAAGTCAGTTAAAGCCGGTTAGGACCTCTCCGGAGGCCCTAACTTTAGGCTCAAAAAGAATAAAAAAAGAAAACCAAGATAAAGAAAAAAGAACAAGAAAAAAAAAAAGAAAGTCAGTTAAAGATGGTAGTACCTCTCCGGACGCCCTAACTTAGGCGTCAAAAAAATAAAAAAAGAAAAAAGAAAGGAACAAAAAAAAAAAAAAAAAAAAAGAAAAAAGAAAGTCGTAAAGCCGGTTAGGACCTCTCCGGACGCCCTAACTTTAGGCTCAAAAAACTAAAAAAGAAAAAAGAAAAGAAAAAAAAAAAGAAAAAAAGAAGGTCAGTAAAGCGATTAGGACCTCTCCGGACGCCCTAATTTTAGGCTCAAAAAATAAAAAAATAAAAAAAAAAGAAAAAATATAAAAGAAACAAAAAAGAAAGTCAGTAAAGCCGGTTAGGACCTCTCCGGACGCCCGAACTTTAGGCTCAAAAACGATTCGATGATTTCTTCGGACATCCGAACTTAGGTTAAGTCAAAGTGGATTCCCTTCGGATCCCAAATCAAATATAAGACAAAAGGAATTGAACCCCAAGATAAGTCAAAGTGAATTTCCTTCGGATCCCAAGTCAATGAAAGGGATTGAACTCTAAGATAAGATTAATGAATTTCCTTCGGATCCCAAGTCAATAAAAGGGATTGAACTCCAAGATAAGATTAATGAATTTCCTTCGGATCCCAAATAAATTTTTTTAAAAATAAAAAAATAATAATAAAAAAAAAAGAATTTATTCGGATCCCACATCAAAATAAAATAACGGTATTTCCTCGCATCCCAAGATAAAATAAGAGATTTTCTCCTTACCCCAAATCAAACAAAAATAAAAATAAATGGAAATTTCTTTGAAACCAGACAAAATTCAAATGAGTTCTAATCAATTTGGAGTCTAAGTCCGATTCAAAAAGGACTAATAAATGAATTCAATCATTTATTAAATAAGGCTCACTCCATATGCAGGCCTCATATGAAAATAAGGCTCAGTCCACATACGGATACTAAATTCAGTCCAGATATAATATAAGCCGAGTCCACAAATAAAACCCAAAGCCCAATCCAGTCCACAAATAAAACCCAAAACACATTCAGTCCACAAATAAAACCCAAAATTCATTCGAGTCCACAAATAAAACCCAAAACACATTCAGTCCACAAATAAAACCCAAAACACATTCGAGTCCACAAATAAAACCCAAAATCTATTCAAGTCCACAAATAAAACCCAAAATCCATCGAGTCCACAAATTAAACCCAAAACACATTCAGTCTACAAATAAAATCTAAAACCCAGTCTAACCCACAAATAAAACCCAAAACTCATTCAATCTCATCGCCTTAACATATATAATTAAGGCAAAATTATATCCAAACCGACTAAATTCTAAATCATATCTTAGAATTTTGCCAATCAACTCAACTAATCCTAATACATATACTAGGGTAGTAACCTCTCACTCTAGCACATTAATAGAGTGAAAAATATATCAAACTCGGCCAATCCTAATACATATAGGACTTAGCCACTCCTACTTTCGAGTAGCATCAAATCCGACCCACCCTCAATACATATCCTTGGGGTTTGGTCCCTCCACTTTGGAACATACACCAAATGCGAAATCAAATATATTGGACTCTAATACATATATTAGAGCCATGAACCCAATTAAACTGACACATATAATTAGAGTTAATATCGACTAGTCCTCAACACATATAAGCAGGATCAAGTCAATTTCAAATCCAGCTAAATCCTACACATATACTTAGGATTTGGTCAATAATTAGGATACGATTTATTCTATCCTCCCCGCAACGGTCTCTTAATCGAAGGTGCCCCAATCACATGGGGTAATTAACAATGATGCTTGCGTCTATTGGAAGTCATGGCTCCGCAATACTGATACCACAAATACCCATCCAACTACAAATATTCATCTGAATCGTGAAAACCATCCCACCGGGAACCCGAAAAAGGTTGAACCGCGCGAGATGATCATTCGAGATCGCAGACAGGGGAGTGAAAGACACAGTCGAGCACTTGCTCCCCCTAACTGCCACAAAGGAACCCAGTCTTTACTTGCGAAAGCCTTATTATTCCCCAATCATTTTTTCATAACAAGGGGCTACATTCGTAACCAATCACATTTACCGCATTTCCCTGTCTCTCCACTGCCTAAATGGTGGAGGGCAAGGCCAATCACGAGTTCTTAGCTAACCTGTTTACTTCGGACCTCTACTAACAGGTCCACAGACCACGGTCCCATTAGGCTTATAGCCAAACCTCTAACTAACGGAAAAATGATGCCAATAGAAAGATAAGAAAAGGATCACCATCGTCATGTCTGTCACCTAGTTCTTCGGTAGATCATCAATTCAGTGCTGCCGGACCTAGTTCTTCCCATCAACCGACGCTGAGCTAGCCACGAGGATGAGGTCACCTATGTTTATTTATCGTGCATTTTTAACTTTGCTTTCTTCACTCTAGTCTTTTCATCTATGTTGTAGTAGCCCTGGTTCCCATGCAACGTTCTTCCGATGAATCCACTGTTAGAACACCTAGTGTTGGTGTATCTGGCCCATGGTGCATCAATGGGATGCCACAGATGGACCCTGTGAGATATTATTAGCTGTGTTGGCCTTCGGCTAGTTTTGCCGAAATTTCTGAAAAGAATTAGGCCAAACAGAGGTTGGAAATGGATTCAGCACGAAAAAACGCTTGAAAACGGCTATTTGCTTGTTTGATTCTTGTTACGGCTTTTTGGTGTTGGCATATTTCGTGAGTCAAGTCAGTGAGTTGAGTCGGAGTCTTAAAGGGATCAAATTGTCAATCAGCAATCAAAGACTTAGAGAAGATTCAACAAGAGCTCAAGTTGACACTCAGTGTCTTGAGTCTTGAAGATTGAAGATGAAGAATTGTGGATCAGTTACATCAATCTCAAGAAGAAAGTATTCAAAAGGATCAGGTATGTTTAACTAAATAATTTTGGTGATCCGAATACTTTCTTATAGTGTAGAAACACTTGGATGAAATTTTAATTGCATAAAAATTAAAAACTGGACATGGGACATCTTCAGGATCCGGATCAGATGATCCAATCCGGATCCCGAAGGGTATTAGTTCATGTGCAAATCCAATCCGGATCCAAGCCTATTCCGATCCGGATCCCGAACATGGATGTTGCTGAAATTCATGAACGATCCGGATCGGGCCTTGCGATCCGGATCCCGAACCCTTGGATTTCTGGAATCGTCAATCTCGTTACGACGATCCGGATCGCAGTAATCCGATCCGGATCGCCGTCCTGAAAATTTCCAGATAAGGTATGTTTTTGATTCTTATCTCTTTCCAAAGGTTTCTAAACTATAAATAGACACTTAGGGTTTCTCAAGAACGTGGGACCAATACCGAAAACACTTGAGAGCAACCCTAGAGGCTAGGTTTTTATCGTTCTTCTTTATAGCCTCTTTTAGGTCAATTCGACGGTTCTTCCAAGATCTATCTTTTGTCGAATTGATCTAATCTTTGCTTAGAGATTTCTCTATGGTTCTTCAATGATAATCTAAGCAAAGGATCACCATCGAAGCCAATATTCTTACCGGCTGAGTTTGCGTCGTGGATTCGACGTGGCATCGTGGATTCGGTGTGCTAAAGGCGTTTCGTGGATTCGAAACGTGTGCTCGTGGATTCGAGTGGCGTTCGTGGATTCGAACGTGTGCAGTGGACGTGCAATCGGTGGAGCGCAAGGTCCGAAGAAGTTGAAGGAGGGTTGAATCCGTGGAGACGGTAATCACTTGTTATTCTTCTTTTCTTAGTGGATTGTTATTGCGTGGACGTCCAACCGGTCAGCGCAAGGTCCGAAGAAGTGAAGGAGGGGTTGAGTCCGTGGAGTCGGTAATCACCTTGTTATTCTTCTATTCTTAGTGGATTGTTATTGCGTGTTGGTCCCGTGGTTTTTCTCCTGGATTGGAGTTTCCACGTAAATCTCGGTGTGTTGATTTTCCGCATTGTTTTTTATTTTGCACTGAGATTGGTTTTATAAATATTACACCTATTCACCCCCCTCTAGGTGTTTGATAGTACCTATTTAGATCCTTGTGGATCCTAAATAACTCTACAATTGGTATCAGAGCGGGTTTTAGGTTTATCTATCATGTTGGGTGAAAGTGGTAATATTTTTAGACCTCCTCTTTTTGATGGGACCAATTATGCATATTGGAAAGTGCGGATGAGAGCTTTTCTCATCTCTATTGATGAGCGTGTTTGGCAAACCGTTGAATACGGTTGGGTGCATCCTGTTGAGGAAGTAGGAAATTCTACTACCCCAAAACCTCGCTCTAGATGGTCCAAAGAGGAAATCGAAAGATCTTCTTACAATGGGAAAGGTATGAACGCTTTATATAATTCTCTTTCCTCGACTGAGTTTACACGAATTTCCGCGTGTGAAACCGCGAAGGAAATTTGGGATATTCTCAAAATTACACATGAGGGTACTAATCTTGTAAAAATTCAAAAGCTCCAGATGCTTACAAGTCAATTTGACTCTATTCATATGGAAGAGCATGAATTGTTTACAGATTATTACACTAGACTTCAAGATGTAATTAATACATGTGCTAATTTAGGAGAAAAGATCCCGGAGTCGAAAATTGTAAGAAAGATACTTCGGACTCTTCCGGAACGGTTTAGGGCAAAGGTTACCGCCATTGAAACCGTTAGTCATCCGGATGAGATGAGTGTAGAGGAATTAGTAGGTGCTTTACAAACTTATGAGATGACTTTTCCTACTAATCAAATTTCTTCCAAGTCTTCTTCTAAGCTTACAGGTATTGCATTCAAATCAACAAAGGAAGAAGATGACGAATCAAGTTCCGACGATGAAATCTCTTTTGCCGATTTTGAAGAACAATTGGCGCGGATCACAAAGAAATTTCGTCGGAAATTTTGGAAGAATCGAACCGATGGATCTTCATCCACGAAACCATCTAAAGGATCATCGGGTTCTAAATCCTCTAAACTCAAAGGCGTTGCAAAACCTTCTAAAGAAAAAGAAAAAGATGATTTCGAAGGGGAAATCCGATGTTATCGATGCAAAGGCTACGGCCATATTTCAACGGATTGTCCTTCTAAGAAATCATACAAAAAGAAGGCTTTGCAAGCAAAAACTTGGGACGATTCTAGTTTCGATGAATCGACCTCAAGTGAAGAGGAAAAAGAAAAAATTGTTGCTTTTCATGCCTCTCAAATTCCCTCTTCTAATTTGTGCTTATCATCTTTAGTCACTGACTCTATTCCTTTGATTTTGCATGAAACATCAACATCCGGAGGAGAGTCATCAAGTGAGGGGGAGTCGGACGAAGAAGAACTCGTTGAGGCATACCAACAACTTCTTGCGGAATCAAAGAAGATGGCCAAGCATATCAAGAAGTTGAGGAAGCAACGACTTGAGGTTCAAGACGAGAATCAAGCTTTAAAGATCAAACTTCATGATCTCGAGGAGGAACAAGGACGTTTATTGGATAACAATAAAATCCTCCAAGATAAGTTAAACCAATCGGACACAAACGCTAAATCATATATGGACAAGATTGGTTTTCTTGAAAAGCAGTTTGAAGAAATTCATGTCACCAACCAAGCTTTGACCAAGCAAGTTCATCAACTCAAATCCGACATACAAAGGCTTTCAACCGGTTCCAAGAAACTTGATTGTATGTCCGGATTAGGTCAAACAAGCAAGGTTGGTTTGGGATTTAAAAAGGACCAAACTGTGCATGCTTCAAGTTCCACAATGAAATTGAAAGGAAGAACTTGTCACCTATGTGGACTTGAAGGACATTTGGTGAAGAATTGCCCGAAAAAGAGAAAGAAAAATCCTTCGGCAACTTCATCTACGGAGCGGACTCAACGGAATCAAAAGACACATCAAGTCAAAGGAGTTCACTCAACCCACCAAAGGTCCGAGCCACAACATCAATCATACAAGTGGATCATTGCGAGGCAAAGACCTAAGGTGGATCAACAGTCAAAGCGGACAACCCCCGGCCACAACGAATCAAGACAACCCAAAATCCAGCGATTTTGGATTCGGAAAGGTGATATCTTTCCTTGTCTTAAGTTCTAAATAGCTTATGACTGTATGTAATGCTTTGATTGGTTTTCCCTTCATATTTTTCTTAATCTTTGCATTACATGTTTTCAATGCTCTTTGTTTTTATACTTTGTTTTTGAACAAAAGGGTTTTTATTGAACAAGTGCATTGAATAAAAAGGGCTTCACGTTCATTCACTCCAAATTAATTTTATATGGATTATCAACTTTACTCCATAATCATAATCTTGAAGATACTTCATTATAGGAGTTTTTGATAGTTATAAGCATCAAATTTAGAAATCATGTGTGATCTTTAGATGCTTAATCTATCTCGGTTGTGTGAATTTTTTGTGACAACACAATTGAGCATTGGTTATATTGACTTTAATTGCATCTTTTCACGCATTTAGAAATTATTATGCTTTTGATATCATAATATTTCAATGTTGCAATGATCATTTATGTTAATTAATTCATCTTTTAAGTGATCAAAGTCAATTTCTCTCTCAATGATCTCTTGGTATAGTCATTATCTTATTTGATTGCTTAGTCGAGTATGAATGCGAGATCAATTTTTGGTTGAATACCTTATATATTAAATAATTGATAGCCAATTGAGGGGGAGTCAAAGAAAAGTAAAATGCTCAAAAGATGTGGAAAGAGTTACATCCCAATGAGGAGTGTGAAAACTACCACCACATGGAGGAAAAGAAGAAAGAAAAAGATACCCCATGTATGCAAAGCAAATTTTTTTTTAAAAATTGTTGATGAAATGCATATTGAAATACTTGACTCAGTCAAATTTCATGGTTGGTATAAGGTGGGATTTTTATAAAAGATGCTCAAAGAGCCACTCCTTCAACAGATTGTCTAGATATATTATCTAACTTATCTGGGATTTCAAACATCTATTGATCTTGGTATTTCATTTTCTTTACCAAAATTGATGATTTGATAAAGGCATTACGCATAAGATCATGTTAGATGTGATTGAAGTTGTTCAACTTTAAGGTTTTAATTTTCATAAATTTTCGTTTCATTTTTGAGTATTTTTGATAGATTTGGTATAATCTATTTCTTGTTGCATGAAACGATGACTTTTGTTTAAAGTTGATGCGCTAAAGTGCTTACATACTTTTTCTGGTTTTATGGAATTTTTCTAAATTATTCTGATGAAAGGGTAGAATTCAAGATTGATGTCATTTGGAAATCTCCGTAAGTCATCTTTGTAAATCCGTTACATCTTGATAGAGTTTGGATCTCAAGATTATTTTTGATGACTTGTGTTTGATGAATATAACATGAAAAACTGTTTATAATGTTTTATCTTTGTTTTTCATGATTTAGGAGTAAATCTTTTTAATTTTGTGAAATTAATTGGATTGAATGACATCTGTGTGAATTCATTGGTTAAAGCACTTAAATTGATTTCTTGATGGAATACAAATCGGTATTTGAAAAGATTCTAAAATCTGGATTTGTTTCAAGATATTATTTGATTTTTGCTTTCTTGTACCGGTACGCTATCTGTATTTTTGTTATATACCGGAACTGAGCTTTTATCTCTCTTTCTCTATGAACTAATGTTGTTAGATTTCCTTTTGTCTAGTACGTTCACTGTTTGACAATTTGTGACAAAAAGGGGGAGAAGAGAAATGACGGAGATGAGATCATCAAGAGAGGACAAACGAAAATGAAAAATGGGGGAGAACGGAAAATGATGATCGTATCACAAAGGGGGAGAACATAGATGCTCAAGATAGGGGGAGATAAAGAAAAGATTGAAAGAGCCGAAAAACAAAATAACCAAAAGGACGAATCAAATGTAGGATTTTAATTTCTAACGACTAACGTTTGATTTTGTTTGGAGTTTTGTTTTGCAGGAATTACATCACTTTAAGACTCCAAGTCCTAAGTCATAGAGTATGTTCTAGGACTGTTTGGTTCAGATGTAATTTTGTATTTATTGGATCTTTCACGCAAAGAAAATCAATGTTTTGGTGATGACATTGAATTTCGATTTTTTGGTTTAAGATGAGTGACTTGAGCGTTTTTATGTATTTTTAGGTTTTGTCACGAAATTGCCAAAGGGGGAGATTGTTACGGCATTTTGGTGTTGGCATATTTCGTGAGTCAAGTCAGTGAGTTGAGTCGGAGTCTTAAAGGGATCAAATTGTCAATCAGCAATCAAAGACTTAGAGAAGATTCAACAAGAGCTCAAGTTGACACTCAGTGTCTTGAGTCTTGAAGATTGAAGATGAAGAATTGTGGATCAGTTACATCAATCTCAAGAAGAAAGTATTCAAAAGGATCAGGTATGTTTAACTAAATAATTTTGGTGATCCGAATACTTTCTTATAGTGTAGAAACACTTGGATGAATTTTTAATTGCATAAAAATCAAAAACTGGACATGGGACATGTTCAGGATCCGGATCAGATGATCCAATCCGGATCCCGAAGGGTATTAGTTCATGTGCAAATCCAATCCGGATCCAAGCCTATTCCGATCCGGATCCCGAACATTGGATGTTGCTGAAATTCATGAACGATCCGGATCGGGCCTTGCAATCCGGATCCCGAACCCTTGGATTTCTGGAATCGTCAATCTCGTTACGACGATCCGGATCGCAGTAATCCCGATCCGGATCGCCGTCCTGAAAAATTTCCAGATAAGGTTGTTTTTGATTCTTATCTCTTTCCAAAGGTTTCTAACCTATAAATAGACACTTAGGGTTTCTCAAGAACGTGGGACCAATACCGAAAACACTTGAGAGCAACCCTAGAGGCTAGGTTTTTATCGTTCTTCTTTATAGCCTCTTTTAGGTCAATTCGACGGTTCTTCAAGATCTATCTTTTGTCGAATTGATCTAATCTTTGCTTAGAGATTTTTCTACGGTTCTTCAATGATAATCTAAGCAAAGGATCACCATCGAAGCCAATATTCTTATCGGCTGAGTTTGCGTCGTGGATTCGACGTGGCATCGTGGATTCGGTGTGCTAAAGGCGTTTCGTGGATTCGAAACGTGTGCTCGTGGATTCGAGTGGCGTTCGTGGATTCGAACGTGTGCAGTGGACGTGCAATCGGTGGAGCGCAAGGTCCGAAGAAGTTGAAGGAGGGGTTGAATCCGTGGAGACGGTAATCACCTTGTTATTCTTCTTTTCTTAGTGGATTGTTATTGCGTGGACGTCAACCGGTCAGCGCAAGGTCCGAAGAAGCTGAAGGAGGGGTTGAGTCCGTGGAGTCGGTAATCACCTTGTTATTCTTCTATTCTTAGTGGATTGTTATTGCGTGTTGGTCCCGTGGTTTTTCTCCTGGATTGGAGTTTCCACGTAAACTCTGGGGTTATTTATTCCGCATTGTTTTTATTTTTGCACTGAGATTGGTTTTTATAATATTACACCTATTCACCCCCCTCTAGGTGTTTGATAGTACCTATTTAGATCCTTGTGGATCCTAAATAACTCTACAATTCTGAGTTCGGATGCCCAAAAACGGACTCCCGGAAGTTTTTATTAGCTTTTGGTGCATGGGAGGGGCCGTAGACCGCCGGCTGCCACGTGGCGGCCTGTCATTGGCGGTTCTCAGCGCGCGGTCCACAGAGTAGCGCGGCGGGGTGCACAGACCCGGCGCATGGACACGTGGCACCGCCTGATTGGCGGGCTCAAGGAGCGCGTTCTACCGGGCGAGCGCGGCGGTGCATGGACCAAGGCGGGGGACACGTGGCAGCCTCCGGTTGGTCGGTGCACGCAGCGCGGTCCACGGAATTCCAAGCGGGATGCATGGACCGGGTGTAGGGGACACGTGTCACCCCTGATTTGCGGGGCGCACGTGCGCGGTGCACGGGGGTCTTGGCTGGCGCCTCGGGCGAGGTGCGCACGAGGGGCCACGCCGCGCGACCGGCGCGGGCGCCGACCGGTCGGCGGGTCAACAGGTTGGACACGTGGCGCCCGCTCATTGGCGGGCGCCAACCGCCTTTCTGTGCGGGCGGAGGCCACGTGGCAGCCTGTGAGTGGCCCGCACAGCTGTTTGCTGTTCGGCGGGCCACGTGGCATCATCTGGTGAATTCGGGCGTGAACAGTGTTGGGCCGGGCCTAACAATGTAGCAGCCCGAATGTTCCGGGCGCCCGAAAGTTGGGCCCAAAAGCCCAAAGAGAGCTCCTTTGGATTCTTTTCCGGGTTGGGCCTATAAATAGGCCATTCTTACTCACTTTGCAAGCTTTTTTCGGGCTTTTTGGACTGAGCACCCTTCATCAAAGTTATTCCTCATCTTGTTGTGCATCTTGCGGAGGAAGCCCGTGTTGGGTTATAAGTAATTGGATCTAAATAGGGGAAAAAACACCTAGAGGGGGGTGAATAGGTGTAAAACAATAAACACTCAAAAATCGTTGCGCTATAAAACCCAATGCGGAAAACAAAATAAATGAACACGCAAGATTTTTCGTGGAAAATCCAAACCGGAGTAAAAAACACGGGACCGATACACGGCGAAATCCACTAGAATTACACACGTACAAGGTGATATAACGTACTCACAGACGACTCAACCTTTTTCATACGCTCCTAGTAGATCTTCCCGTCGCTCCCCGAACGCTAGTCGAATCCACGATCTGCGCCCAACGCTGAGTCCACAGCGTCCAACGTCGAATCCACGACGTCCGGACGAATCCACGGTCTTCACCCAGTAGCACGCTTCGAATCCACGAACGTACCTCACTCCGAATCACGAGAAGCGGTTGCACCTTGAATCCACAAGGCACGCGAGTCCACGACGCCGATTTAGGGTAAATCGTTGTTTTGTTGGGTGGTGATGATCCGCCGAAACTTAGTAGAAATAGATCGAAACTACCATCTAAGCATTCATTGATTTGTTCTACTCAAAATGTGAGTATGGAAAACCTAGAATCAAATCAGTCAATATAGCTGAAGAAACATAGAATAAAATTCTATTGATTTCTTTCTTCTCTATATGTGGATTTTTTCTTTGTCTACTCTTTTTCTATTTTTGCGCGATATAGGTGGATGCCCTAGAAAATGAATCATAGGGTCTATTTATAGGGTTAGAAACCAATGGAAGGAGATAAGGATCAAAAACCTGCCTTTTCTGGAGGATTTACTGACGGCGATCAGGATTGGAATTGGACGATCCGGATCGCAGAAGCAAGAAAGACGAATTTTCCAGAAAAATGCCAGTTCGGGATCCGGATCGTAGTCCCGATCCGGATCGTTATACAGTTCCACCAAAACATCACGTTCGGGATCCGGATTGTGATTCCTGATCCGGATCGTGCAAGTGAAAAGGCAAAACCAGTGTTCGGGATCCGGATCATGAAATGCTGCGATCCGGATTGAAACATTGTATGAACGAAAACACCTTCGGGATCGGATTGCCGAGCCCGATCCGGATCCTGAACATGTCCCATGTCCAGTTTTTGATGTTTATGCAATAAAACATTCTTCCAGGTGTTTCTACACTACAAGAAGTATTCGGATCTCCCTAAATCTTTAGTTAAACATACCTGATCCTTTTGAATTCTTCTTTCTTGAGATTGAGGTATATGATCCAAATTTTTTTCATCTTCAATCTTCAAGACTCAATACTTTCCGAAATACGCCAACTCAAATTCCGTAACAGCCCGGA